>CM025784.1:5669053-5694395 GCA_014636745.2 Centella asiatica | reverse complement strand
TTTCAATATTCACAACTTATAAGAAAATAATTTTCATAATAAAAAAATAATAATAATAAGCAAAATAATTAGATTTCATAACGAAATTTATTTACAAATCCGGGTCTTCACATCCTTCCCCCCTTACAGAAGTTTCGTCCTCGAAACTTAACTCTCAAACAAATGGGGATACTTACCAAGCATAACGCTTTCAAGCTCCCAAGTAGCTTCCTCCATACCATGATTCTTCCATAACACCTTTACAGAAGGAATTTCTTTATTCCTGAGGATTTTAATCTGCCGATCTAATATCTGGATAGGGATCTCTTCATAACTTAAATCAGTCCGCAGATCTATCGATTGACAGTCTAATATTCCTTCATAGTTGCCCTTAAAAGGACGCAAAACTGAGATGTGAAATACATCATGCACGTGACTCAAAGCTGGTGGTAAGGCTATTTGATAGGCCACTTCACCAATTTTCTTCAATACCTCAAATGGTCCCACAAAGCGGGGGCTTAACTTTCCCTTCTTGCCAAAACGCATTATGCCCTTCCAGGGTGACACTTTAAGCAACACATAACTTCCAACTTCCAGTGTTTGGTTCTTTCTGTGTTGATCAGCATATTGCTTTTGTCGGTCTTGAGCCGCCTTCATTCTAGTTCTGATCACTTTAATTGCTTCCTCCGTTTGTTGGACTATCTCCGGTCCCAATAATCTTCGCTCTCCCACTTCATTCCAGTAAAGTGGAGTTCTACACTTTCGACCATACAAGGCCTCAAATGGCGCCATGCCAATGCTGGCATGATAGCTATTATTGTAGGCAAATTCAACCAGTGGTAGATAGTTGTCCCAATGCCCTTTAAAATCGAGAACGCAAGCTCGAAGCATATCTTCTAGGGTTTGGATCGTGCGTTCAGATTGACCATCTGTCTGGGGATGATAAGCTGTACTCATGTCTAACCTTGTCCCCAGATATTCCTGGAAACTTTTCCAAAACCTTGAGGTAAACCTCGGATCTCGATCAGAGACGATGGAGACTGGCACTCCATGTCGACTTACAATTTCCTTGACATATAACTTTACCATTTGATCCATCTTGTAGGTATACTTTATAGCCAAGAAATGGGCTGACTTGGTCAATCTGTCGACTATAACCCAAATAGCATTCATTCCACCCGGCGTGGTTGGTAAACCAACAACAAAATCCATCGTGATAAATTCCCACTTCCACTCAGGAATTTCCAGTGGTTGTAACAACCCACTTGGTTTCTGATGCTCTGCTTTAACTTGTTGGCATGTTAAGCATTTGCTTACCCATTCAGCTATCTCCCTTTTCATGTTGGGCCACCAAAAATTTTGCTTCAAATCTTGGTACATTTTCGTGCCTCCGGGATGAAAAGAGAATTTTGAGTTGTGGGCTTCGTGAAGAAGCTCTTGTCTCAATTCCATTTTTGTAGGAATCCAAATTCGTCCTTCAAATCGTAAAAGTCCATCATTGTGCATGAGGCATTTGCCTTTCTCTCCTTTAATCAATTTGGTCCTTTCTTCATCATGCTCTTCCTGTGTGACCTTAATGAGGTCATGCAACTGGGGCCGAGCTCGAATTTCTTGCTCTACTTCCATCCTTTGAGTCTTGGTAAGTGCATGCAGCTGTAGGCGCTCAAATTCCTTTATAACCTCTTCCTGAGTGGTAATCACATTTAGTCTTTCGCGACGGCTGAGCGCATCAGCAACTACATTTGCCTTTCCAGGGTGATAGTTGATGGAGCAATCATAATCCTGAATCAACTCCAACCAACGCCTTTGTCGCATGTTGAGTTCTTTTTGCGTAAATATGTACTTTAAACTTTTGTGGTCCGTATATATTTCGCACTTCTCACCATAGAGGTAGTGCCTCCAAATCTTTAAGGCAAAAACGATTGTTGCTAGCTCCAAGTCATGTGTAGGATATCGTTTTTCACAATCCTTCAGTTGCCTTGAGGCATAAGCAATTACTTTACCATGCTGCATTAAAACTGCTCCCAGCCCTTGTTTTGACGCATCACTGAAAATGACAAACTCTCCCTTATCATCTGGTATCGTCAGGGTAGGGGCTGTAGTTAATCTTGTCTTCAATTCTTGGAAGCTCTTCTCGCAATCAGAATTCCAATCAAACTTCACAACTTTTCTTGTCAAGTTTGTCAAAGGCACAGCTACTTTTGAAAAATCCTTCACAAACCTCCGGTAGTAGCCGGCCAAACCTAGGAAACTCCTGACCTCTGATGGGTTTGTCGGCCGAGGCCACTTCGTGATTGCCTCAATCTTACTGGGGTCCACTGCAACACCAGACTCATTGATTACATGACCAAGAAACTTCACTTCCCTTAGCCAAAATTCACACTTAGAAAACTTGGCGTAGAATTGCTCTCTTCTTAGAATTCCCAGTGCCATCCTTAAATGCTCCTCGTGCTCTTTTGCTGTCTTCGAATAAATAAGAATGTCATCGATGAAAACAATGATAAATTCATCTAGAAATGGCTTGAAGATACGATTCATTAAATCCATGAAAGCTGCTGGCGCATTTGTTAATCCAAAAGACATCACTAGAAATTCATAGTGGCCGTAACGAGTCCGAAATGCCGTCTTTGGTATATCTTCTTCTTTGATCTTTAATTGGTGGTATCCTGAACGAAGATCAATCTTTGAGAAGTACCTCCCTCCTCTGAGCTGATCAAAAAGGTCATCTATCCTTGGCAAAGGATATTTATTCTTAATCGTGACCTTATTCAGTTCCCGGTAATCAATGCAGAGTCTCATCGACCCATCCTTCTTGCGAACGAATAGCACGGGTGCTCCCCATGGCGAAACACTCGGTCTGATCAACCCCCGGTCCAAAAGTTCTTGCAACTGCTTCATTAGTTCTTTTAGTTCAGATGGTGCCATGCGGTAAGGGGCCTTGGAAATTGGTACGGTACCGGGGATTAGGTTGATTTCAAAATCCATTTCTCTATCTGGAGGTAACCCCGGCAACTCTTCTGGAAATACATCCGCAAACTCCCTTACAACAGGGACATCCTCAAGCTTAGATTCATTTCCATCGGTATCATGCACATAAACCAAGAAAGCTTCGCAACCTTTGCGAACCAGCTTCTGCGCTTGCATCATAGTCAAGAATGGCGATGACTTCACCATCTTAGTGCCATGAAACCAAACCTTTGCCTTCTGGGGAGAGCGTAAGGCTACTCTCTTTTTCTTACAATCAATGTTGGCTTGATACTTAAACAACCAGTCCATTCCCAAAATTACGTCAAATTCTCCCAAAGGAAAGGGAATAAGGTCAGCAAGAAATTCTTGTTGATCTATCCTTAAGGTACAGTTACGGTAGACATGAGAAATATTCACTATTTCGCGATTAGCAACGACTACCTCTAAAGGATTAGGTAAAAGCTCAGGCAAGGCTGGCATGCTTTTAGCTAACCGCTCAGAAACAAAACTACGGGTAGCACCCGAATCAACTAACACATGTGCAGGTATGGAATTTACTAGAAGTGTACCTGACACAACATCATCAGAAGCCATAGCATCTTGCACCGTCATATTGTAAGTCCTTGCTTGTGATCGGATGGGCACGGTGTTGGCTCCTGTTAGCACTGGCCTGCCACCATTCTTCTGGGGGCAATTAGGAGAAATATGCCCTTCTGCTCCACATGTAAAACACGTCCGTACCATAGCAAGTGGTTTGTTAATTTGTTGAGGCTGTTGTTGTGATCTTCTCTGAAGCGGAGCCGCAACTGAATTCGATGTTGGGCAGTTTGAGGAGAAGTGTCCTGGTTGGTGACATCTGAAGCAAACGTCCTTTCCCTTCAAACATGGAGTTGAGCCATGATTCTTCCCACACCTTGTACATACAACCGTCCTTGCAATGATACTAGATGGTTGCTCCTTCCACTTCCTCTTCCTACTAGCAGTCAGACCGCTAATATCGTCGCTCCCTTCTTCCTTCTTCACAATCACACCACCAAGGTTTTGGTGGACTCCCTTATCGTTTCTTCTTCTCTTCTCTTCCTTCTTATTTTCTCGGCTGTACTCATGTACTGCCTTATTACTCCATTCTGCTATTCTTGCTTTTTCTACAACCGCATCAAAAGTTTCCAGCTGGAAAATTGCCACCTGTCTCAGAATCCAGGGATTCAATCCTTGCTCGAACCTTCGAGCTTTCCTTCCTTCATCGCTCACCTGATGAGGAGCATATCTCATCAGTTCAGTAAACTTTGCTTCATATTCGTCCACCGTCATGGTCCCTTGCTTCAAATTTAGGAATCTTAGTTCCATAGCATTAGAGACACTAGGAGGGTAAAATTTCTCCCTGAACTTCTGGGTAAACAGTTCCCAGGTTATCACTGCGTCAGGGTTCCTTGCAGTTTCCCTTTTTGTAAGCTCCATTCTCTTTGCACCTTTCCACCAGTGGTTGGCTTCCTCTTTCAACATGAAAGCGGCATACTTTGTCTTACAATCTTCTGGCACATCTACTAAATCAAAGGCTTTCTCAATCTCTTCCAACCAGTATTGCGCTGCTGTAGGTCCTCCCTTTCCATCGAAGGTCGGAGGGTTGATGCCAATGAACTCTCGGATACACGAACCACGAGCAGTAGGTTTTGGTGGTTGAGGTGGGGGTGGTTGGTTTGCGGTCACGGCCTCACGAATAATCTGAAGAAATTGAGCCAAGGGGTTATCATTCGCATTTCCCGCAGCATTGTTGTTAGCGGAAATATTGTCATTAACCGGGGTGGGTGGTGAAACACGTGGGGGATTGCGGTTCATCCCCATCACTTCCTCCGAACTGTCGTCTTCAATGACAACATCATCAAGATTTTCAGCTTGGTTTTCTCTTTCTAAACGCGCCACATTTTCAGACCTTGACACGTTGTTATGTAGATTCCTTCTCCCAGCCCTTCCTGGTCTCCTTCCTCTGGCCATAATCTAAAAATATACATAAAGAGTTAAACATCCTCCTCAAAACATTCCATTCCTCATAAGGTTTAACAATTTAAAACTTGACAAAATGAAGAGCATAAACATCACATAATCATTTGGATAGCTCAAAACATTATCATTCATGTACATAGGAGGCTGCCATAAGCATTGTCCTCAAACATTTCTTATGCTTGTCTTAAGCCAAAATACATCACCTGGGCATCATACTTTTGCGATAAATGCTACTACCCAGCCAAGTTCAAAACAAGTACAAAATATCTTCCACTTAAAATTTTTTTTTTTTTTTTTACACTAGCTTCTACAGCTAAACCTCCTCATCATCCGTGTCCAGGGGTCCTTCACGTTCAGCCTCTCTTTCCCACTGTTGAGACTGAACACGTGTCTCCTCAATGCGGCGTGAACAGTGGTTGCTCATCTGCTCCAAGCACGCCACTGTAGGGTTAGCTGCTGCCGCTGCTACCATCTGTGCATGCATTTCCAATGCTAGCCGATGGTACAGACTTTGGGTCAACCAGAAAGAAGACCGCCAAGCTGATGCTGCTGTGCGAAACCTGGCAATGGTGGCAGCCTGCCTTCGAACTGTTGTAGCGCAATCTGCTAAACGATGGTGCACGTCCGTCTCGTATTTACGTACTATTCTGTCGTGAGATAACCAAGGTGAGGGTGGGGTGAGTCTCGGAATATCCTGTCCTACTGTAGGGGCATTCTGAGCCAAGTCTTGGTTACGGTCGAATGGAGGGCATCGCACACTCTTTCGTGCTGTGCGGCGAATGCGCAGTCCCCGGCGAATGGTGGAGGGCCCGACTTCATAAACCGGTGTTGGGGCAAGACTAGGCCCCTCTTGCGTTGGAGGTGACTGGTGCCTGCTTGGTGGTGCAGGAATAAGCAGCGGAGACTCTACACTAGGCTCCTCTTCCTCATCAGATGATACATTAAAAACTGGGCTATTCATTCTACGGTCGGGTGCGGGGGATCTAGAGCGATCTCTAGCCATCTACATGAAACAATCCACGTTAGCAATTTCAACTTCCCAATAAAACAAACATATAAATCAAAAGAACGGTGCCTTCACTTGCTCAATATTACTAAGCAATCCTATCCTTAAGGATTTTAAATCACTCCATTCTAAAATAAATATCCTCAAACTCGAACTCCTTCATCCCATTTTTTTTTTTTTAAGGAAATTCTTGGGACTACCTCAGTATTCCTTATTACTGGATGCAGATTTACGGGCAGTGTTTCCTACGAAACACTTCTGGCCGTAAATGGCTCTGATACCAACTGTGACGACCCCATAATCCCATACCGGACTAGGGCATCATCATAAGAAGGTAAAGATAACCATTCATCCATTTCCAAATAAATACTGAATAAAAACAGCATTTAAGAGTTATTACAACCCAAGAATTAAGTAATTACAGCGGAAGCTATTACATCATTTCCTAATAACAAAATAAATCTCATCGACTCTTCAAACGTCTTCCTTTTTTTTTTCCTTCATTCATTCCTTTCTTTCCTTCATCAGTTCTATCAAAAAGATAAACACTTAGCAGCTTATCATCTTTGCTTTCCCCTTGTCAGAGGGTTCAGCTTTAGCTTTCTGTCCTGCAAATCATTAACATTCAACATGGGTGAGCGTTTTACACCCAGCAAGTATATACACGTAGAGGCAAATATGAATAATTCAACGAATTTCATCTGGAATCAAAGGAGAGAAATTCAAATTCTGTTTGTGAAGCTTGGTGAAGCAATACCAAGTCCTCGGAAACCTTCAAAATCTTTGAGGATTCACTGATGATATACAACTTGTGATCCCCCCTTGAAGAAAGTCAGGTATACACCTGATCATAACATTCTCAAATATCCAACGGGGGCTACACCCGTGGATCTGCTAACCATACAGTACACAGCTGGCCAGGCTGGACCGCATGATCCCTCTGAGTGACTACGTAGTCAAATAACATTTCCTCTTGGTCAGGTGAAGAACACATCAGCACCTTTCCTTTCCTCTTGCCAACCATGTGGCATAACCCCCATAAGGGGCATCATTCACATTCTCGTTGCATAGACATAAGATTGAAAACATAGCTGAAATTCAAAGCTCATTTATATCCATGCATCATCATTCATATTATGCTAGCAGAATCAAAAGCATAGCATGCTCATGCATCAGAACAATGAAAGTATAAATCCAACCTTCTACGCACATCGAAGCAAATGATAATGCGTTAATACTGAAATAAGTATGAGATTGTGAATATACTTGCCTCAGTCCTTTGCTTACGACCAATTTTAATTTACTCGTGAGTGGAAAATTCTGTAAGAATATACATATCACAAAATGAATTTATTATCTGGGTTAAAATATGAGGGAGAAATGCACATGTGATGTCCTTAACTTTTAACGTCTCAATCTGATATAAAACTATTGAGGTTAAGAAATCAATTCAAACATCTTAAAATAATTTAAGAAAATAGCATTTTATAGTTTTTAAAACAAACTGCGCATCAGGGAAGTACTATGCTTTAACTCACTGGAGACTAGTAACCCATCGGGGATTATCAGTCCTTCGGGGATTATTAACCCATCGGGGATTATTAACCCATCGGGGATTATCAACCCATCGGGGATTATCAACCCATCGGGGATTAACCCATCGGGGATTATCAACCCATCGGGGATTATCAACCCATCGGGGATTATCAACCCATCGGGGATTATCAACCCATCGGGGATTAACTCATCAGGGATTAACTCATCGGGGATTAATCGGGGATTAACTCATCAGAGATTAACTCATCAGGGATTAATCGGGGACTAACTCATCAGAGATTAACTCATCAGGGATTAATCGGGGATTAACTCATCAGAGATTAACTCATCAGGGGTTAACCCATCAGAGATTAACTCATACTCGTCAGAGACTAAGTTAAAGTCTGTCTCAGATACAGGGTCGTCTTCCTTACTCCTCCATGTGTGGTACCCTCAACCATAACCACACTTGGGTCAAAACTCACCATTCTCTCAGTGATACGTAACATTTCCTATGGTCTGCATGCCCTCTTAGGCAACTTGAAATAAATGACATTAACCCCGATAGTTAGAATTAAGTCATACTTTTGAAAATAAATGAACATGGTATTAAACGTGGTAGGTAGAGCAGGGATGCAAGAAATATAGCAAGACTTAAATGAGATGCTCTTACCTCCTCACTGTAGGGAGGAAAATAAATGCTCCGGTTTATCCTTCGAGAAGAACTGCTGTCTCAAAAAATTAAATTTATGTTTGATGGAGGTTTGGAAAGGTAGAATCAGGGTTACAACAGTGTGGTGTGTATATATATCACTTGGTTGAACAACAAGAACCGTAGGATCAACTTGATCTCAGCTGTTGGTTATGAAAAGAAAGGAAATGACTGAAGAAGGAAAGAACGGCTGCTGTCCATCGGTCATCTTTCATAGCTGACTCTAAGGTATGATAGGGATGATGAGCATTTAATGCTGCTGTCCCCCCCCCCTCAGCAGTGCAGTATTTTAAAAGAAGAAGGGTACTGTAGCTACCCGAAGCATTCATGCCAAAACACTCCTTTAAAGGTAGAACAACTTATAATCCTCATAAGCTTTACGAAATCATTTAGAAAATAAATCTTTTGGACATCACATTGCAGATAAATTTTTCATAATAAGAAAATAATTTCAATATTCACAACTTATAAGAAAATAATTTTCATAATAAAAAAAAATAATAATAAGCAAAATAATTAGATTTCATAACGAAATTTATTTACAAATCCGGGTCTTCACAGGTTACCCTGATGAATTGGCCTGACACTGACATATCATGAAGTGTCCCCCTGATGGGTTGGTCTGCCTTCGTCATCCCCTGATAGGTTCACCGTGACTGGTTCCCCTGATGAGCTCCCCCTGACGGGTTCACCGTGACTGGTTCCCCTGATAGGTTTCCCTGACGAGTTCCCCCTGACGGGTTCATCCTGACGGGTTCCCCTGATGGTACGAAATCAATGCAACTCTTTAGAATATCTGATGTGCGGAATACTTTGTCTGTTTAAGTAACATCAGATATTCTTCTCCACGATGCCAAGTCCTTCAAATGTTCCATTTTCTGACTTATCTTGTGAAGAAATAAATCACCCACTGATGAATAAGTTTATCATCAGCGGATGCAAAACTTGTGCTTATATTAAGGTTTATATGACACCTCAAATATTTACAATTGCACAATTTATTACAAGCTCATCATCATCATCAGTGTTTAACCTTAACAGTTTGTCTACCAGGTGGTTGTCAACATTTTTTTTACACTCATCTTGGGTAGATTTTTGAAATAAATGACATTAACTCCGGGCGTTAAAACATGCATCAAGTCATACTTTTGGAAATAAATGAACAAGATATTAAACGTGGTATGTATGACCGAACAAAAGTGTAAGAAATAGAGCAGGACTTTAATGAAATGCTCTTACCTCCTTGGTGATAAGAAAGAGTTAAAGGCTCTAGTTGTTCTTCCCAAAAGGACAGTTGTTTAGAGAGTAAGTTTGGATTTTGTGGTACACCGTATAGAAGTTTATGAAAGTGGGGCAAGGGTTGTACCAACGTGATATATATGTCACCTGTTTTGCAACAAGGGCCATCGGATTTATTTGTTATAAGTCGTTGGCTATGAAAAGAAAAGAAGTGACTGATGAGAAAAAGGTTGGTTGCAACGGCTGCTAGTACCCATCGGTCGTTTATCGTAGCCCACTCTATGGTACTGATGGAGGTGATGCACATTAAATGCTACTATCTCCCCGCAGTAGGTTTTAAAATAAAAACGGGTACTGTAGCTAATCTTGTTCACACTTGGTGAGCCCTTTCCCGCGTGAACGCACCCTCTCACAAGACAATTCTTGAATGCAATACCCTTTTAAATACTTGAGCTTTAAAATACATTTAAAATCTTTTGGACATCACATTGCCATTGAATTTTTATTAGAAAATATAATTTCATTATTTATAACCAATAAGGAAATAAACCTTCATGCAGAAAATAATAAAAAAAAAATCAAATCTAATAATCAAAATTTCATTGAGATTTTCGGGTTCTCGCACCATATCTTTGAATGACCTTATCTCCAGGCTTGATTTAACTAGACTCAGAGTCTCTCCATCTTTTTGAACAACTTTGAGACACTCTTTGTCCTTTTTATCTTTTTCAAGACAAATAGACTCAACACTCTATTTGAAGGCTTCTTTTAACTCAGAAGTGTAAGCCACCCCAATCCTGGAGATTTTACTACTTGAAACTGATTCTGATTCATTTGATTTAGACACAATTACCAAAGCAGTTTCAGCTTTCTTTGGAAGCTCATTCATTAATGGCTTCCTCCTGGCCCTTCTCTCAGCCTTCTCAATCTCCTTATTTCTCCTTCTAGTCTCAACAGACTTTTGAGCTCTTATTTTCTTTGTTTCCAAGGCCTTTTTCTTTAATTCTTCCTCCTCCCTAGCTGCAGCCATTTCCTCTTCTTCTTGTAATTTATGAGCAAACAATGCATCAGCTTCAATTAACTTCTGCTCCTGAGGATAAACTAACTCTACTTTCCCATCCACTATCATCTCCACGGGGGTGGGAAAGTGAGCAGCCTTCATGGCATCTCCTAATAACTTAGGTTGTCCTGGTTAAACAAACTTTTTCTTCTTTGGTTCTTCAACCAGAATGCCCTTGACTTTATCTTGCTTTGTAATTGTAGCTTTTGTAGTAGAAGGAAGAACTGTTGTTGTTGTTGATGATGATGATGTTGTACTAGACTTGATGGCTGCATCAAGTTCTCTTTTGGCACCTTCAAGTCTTGTAAGTTCAGCCATCAAACTAGCATAGCTTATTTTCTCAGGAACAACTTTTGTAGACACTTTTTGTTGAATTAGTTGAACTGCAGACCTTGACTGACTACTCTCCCCCTTTTTAACATCAGAATCTAAAGGTGTAGGAGAAGCAGTAGCTAGTGTAGGTATAGCCTGTTGAAGAAGTTGTGACGACCTGAAAAATTTGTTTATCTATGAACAATTTATTCACTCATTATTTTATTTTATTTTATTTTACTTTCTTATTGATATGTATTATATGATGTTTTTGAATGTCTAATTATTTTTGGATCCATTAAAGGATTATGTTTGTTTGGATGTTGGATTATAAGATCAAGCAATTTATGTTGCTATTTCTTGAAGGAATCAAGCGTTCAGATCAGTAAATCTCTTGTTGAACATAATGGCATACGTAAGAATGATGACATCATTGTGTACGTATGTTAATTTGGTTAATAAGCTGCTTGTGTGTCATCAGTGGATTAAACGTATGTGCATGAAGGACAGCAGGCTTATTGCATGCTTAGTTGATAAGAATCATAATGAGCAGCCGTTCTACCGTCCAGATTAACCAATCACTTTATTTCAAGGCTTAATCTCAGCCTACTATAAATACCTTATTCGGAGGAACATTTCAGTCTCTTTTCTAAAATTTTCTCTTCCGAAGTTCTTCCTTAAACTTATTATCTTCACATAATTTCAAGTTCTTTCTTTTGGACGACTACTTTCAAGCAGGCTTTGATCTCTTTCGCCAACCCAGGAGGTAAGAATCTTAAGTTCTCCTCTGATTGTTTCTTTTTGTATGTCATCCGAGAGTAGTAGCCATGCATACTAGATTTTCAAGGAAGAACAAAGCTTTAAAAGAAAGGCTACGTTCTGTTGCATATTCATGTTCATGAGGTATCCTAGGTTGAGTTTGTTATTGTAAGGTCTTCCATCGAAACGAAGACAAGCTCTAATATTAGTCTCTAGCGAGTTAACATTAAGTCTCTGATGAGTTAATGTTAGTCTCCGACGAGCAAATGTTAGTCTCTGATGATGACGTCACCTTTACTCTCTGATGGGTTAAGATGACGTCATCAGTCTCTGGTTAGTTAATGATAGTCTCCGATGACGTCACCTTTAGTCTCTGATGGGTTAAGATGACATCATTAGTCTCTGGTAAGTTAATGTTAGACTCCGATGACGTCACCCATAGTCTCCGATGGGTAAAAGTTAGTCTCTGATGACTAATGATGTTAGTCTCTGATGAGCATTTTTGATTAGTCTCCGATAGGTTTGGCGCTGAACATTTATCCACCAAGAAGTTTGCCGCTAGACAAATCATCCACTGATGAAGTTCAGCAATGACTTGACGAGTTCGGCGCTGAACAAGTTGTCACCCGACGAGTTTGGCGATGAATAAGTCATCCCCTGATAGGTAAATCATTCCCTGACGGGCAATGCATCCCCTGATGGATGAATTATCCCCTGACGGGTAAAATATGCCCTGATGGCCATCCTCCGTTTTGCATAGTTAATCTTCTAAGTATGGATTGCTCATGTTATACCCACAATGATGTTTTACAGAACCCTTTTGCAACCAGTATAGTGAATTTAGCTAAGGACCAAGGCAAGTATATACTCATTCCACTTTCTTTCTTACTGATTACATAGAATCACTATTTCGATTTACGTAAATGAATGATGTTAAAGCTTACACATGATGATGATTTTATTCATGATTAAGTAACGTACGATCATTGATCTGATGTACATGAAAAGATGTTATTGATTGAGCAATATGTTATTAGGTGATTGCTAGCTAAAGTCACTAACACACCAAAAGATGATGATGATGATGTAAGGGTGTTGCAGTCGTGAACTTGTATGCACACCTGAGCATGCTTCTGTATGGGAATATAGGAAAAACATCGGCTGTCTACTTTTAATTGTTGAGCATGCCAATGTGTTTGGTAGTCACTGATTTTAATTGTGGAGGATGCCAATTCAAAATGAGAAAATGTTTTCAAGAAGATATACTCCATATGGGAAGTTAAAGGGCTGTTGAATGCTTTCGCCTAGTATTATGGCCAATGATGATAGAGAATGATAGACCGAGGCAAGGCATCGGTAATCAGACTTTTCACAGACCATATGCTTTCTGCAAGTGACTACGTATGTCAAATGATGAATCAAACGACCAGGCTGACCAGCTGGAATGAAATTTGATTGTTTAAAGAAGTCAGGTAATGATCAGTCTGGTCAGGTGATGCATTATCTAATGAAGAGAGGGCGAATCATGATTTATTGAAAGAGGGTTAACCCTTGATATCACTCAGGCACCCTAGATGATATATGTTTATTGATTATCATGAGGTGTTGGCATTGCTTCGCTCAACCTCGAAGAATATTAAAGCTTTTGTATTATCTGTTCTTCTTGCCTATCAATATATACTTGCTGAGCGTAAACGCTCATGTGGAATTTCATGAAATGTTTTTCAAGTTATGTCATGAAAGTTGAGTCGCCTAATAAAGGGAAAGAGAGAATGGCTTAAGAATATTTAAGTTGTAAGGCCGTATGAGCCATCTAAAGTTTTGTTTCCGCTGTAGCTTGTTTATTTTCAAGCTTTGAGGTTTTGTAAGATGATGTGAACCTTAAGATTTATAATGATGTATTTGAGAATATATTTCTCACATGAGTATTGTAAATGCTTGGTTGTGTTGTTGTCATTGTCGTTAAGTGATGTTGTGTTGTAGTTTCTGGTGCAGCCCGGGGTTCCAGCCTAGGGATCTCTGGGACTGTCACCCAAATTGCTGACAGTACCCGAGGATCGGCTCGGGGAATTTTTCGGGGGCGCCACAAAAGTTGTGTGAGATGTTGAAGAGCAAGATCAAATTTTTCTTGTTTCTGCATGATGGAGTGGACATTAGATTCCAGTGCTTGAAGTCTCCTCTCAGTTGTGGATTTCTCCTTTAGCCGTGTATCAATTGAATTAAGCATCCTCCTGGGAAGGTGTCCTTCATAGTAGCTTCTTAGTTTTTCAGTTTCTAGGTCCATCTTATTCTCAACATTCTAGAGTGCAGCCTTGAGACCAGTGATCATGAAGTGCTGGAACTTCGTATGTTTCTTGTTAATCTTGATCAATTCCTCATAGACTGCACCAGAAGTAAACTCAGTAGCACCAGACCCTATATTGGTAATCTTGTCTTAATTGGGCAACTGCTTCATCCAAAGAGTTTGTGTAGCCTGTATCTAGCCAAGCATCCACATTCTCTTCTTCAATCTCAATAGACTCAGGTTCATCTGCAACTCTTGTCTTCAATGCTGATATGTGATCTTGTTGTTGTTGAAGGCCATATAAAATCTCAAAATCAGCATTGGACATGTCAGTTAGTAATTGGAAAGCTGTATCCCCTGGCTGTGAGCTTCCCTCAGTTTCCTCTATTTGAGTGATTGTTGTAAGAGCAGAGGAAATTGGAGCTTCAATGGTGATGGAGGGCTCAACAGGCTTGAGAAAATCACCTGCGGAGAATGTATTTTTCTCGTTTATTTTGTTCAAAGATCTCATCTTTGCTCACTCCATCACCTTTTGCCTGGAGTTGGACATCCAGCTACTTTAGCTCTCCTTTTTCCAAGCTGTCTAAAGCTTGACTCTCAGGTGTTTGTGTTATCTCTCCTTTTTCCAGGTCAGGAGTTTGACTCTCACTAATTATTCTCTCTGCCTCACTCATTTGGGTAGTATCACTCTGTCGTACAGAAACAGGAGGTAAAGAAGTGACACCAAGGAGAGGAGGTTCCCTTTGTATATCAGTGGTTAGGGATCTCTCCAAGGAAAGTGTGGGAGAACTGACTGCACTTGTACTTTGAATAAGTGGTTCTTGTGTGTCAGTTTCTAGTGAGATACAAGCATTAGTCTCTGGTGGAGAACTAGTCTCTGGTGGTTGACTAGTCTCCGACCAGTCCATATGAGAGCTAGTCTCTGATGGCTTAACTTGATCCACCTGGAGTGTTGGCTCTTCTTGGAAAAAATCAAGAAAATCTGAACTGTCAAGTTCTAAAGAATCAAGAATAGGATAAGAGATAGGGGAATGTACAGATTGGAGTGTTGGTTGTTCCTCAAGAATAGAAATTTGAGGAGCATCAATTGAAATAGACAATGTGTGTGCACTCCTTGTGTCACTCTTTCTTTTTGATCTTCTCTCTCTTTGGGCTTTCCCCTTTGTATGTACAGGGGATTGTGCAGATGCTGTACATGTTCCTGGTTGGGAACTTTCTTCAATGTTAGCATCCTTTTGGGATGATGTTAACAGAGTGCTGCTTTTCCTTTGAACCTCCATTTCCTTTTGAGAGGCAATGGATTCCTTTTGGCTTAAGGTTAACACTTTATTCTTTCTCTGAGGAGCCACCTCAACTTCCTTTACTCCCTCAGCCTCACTGTCACCATCTTTTGTTTTTCTTTTAATGGGTAACTTTGTGGCTTTATTTGTTTTTACAACCACAGTCTTTTGAGAGACTATGGAGGGGGCTACAGATTGTTGTTGTGAAGAAGGTGTTGGAGGATCAATAGGGTTCCTAGTTTCTTGCTCAAGATCCTCAAAATAAGATGAAGTATAAAGGTTTGGAAACCTATTTATGAGAGTTGAGCTCATGATAGGAGGAAAGGAAATAGGAACATTTACCTTTGCTGCCTTCCTCTTCACATCAGTGAATATGCGTTTACTCTGCAAAACAGTTGGCACTACTTGCATACTAGTGATAATTAGGTTAGGAATCAGATAATTTGCATTCATCATAAAAAACCTAGCATAGTAAATTTTGTTTCTACCACTAGTTTTAAGTTTAGCCAATAAGTTATGCAGAATCAACAGCCCTATATTTATGTGCCTATCATACAACACACTAAATGCAATTTGTTGTGTGAGTGTGGTGATGGCATCATAACCACTGCATTTTGAAGTGAATGTTTTAGTGATAATATCAAAAAACAAAGACCATTCCTGCCTAAGTCGGGGTCTAGTTATGGAACCTACTGATTAATTTTTTCATCATAATATAAGTTTTTAAACATATCTAGTAATTCCTCATCAGAGGTAGTGAGGTCATATGCATCATGAACAGGTAAATGTAATGCCTTACTAATTACTGCATGATCAATAGAATAAACAATATTATCATACCTAAAGTTTATCACAGGAGAGTCATCACTCTCATCCTAGATTTCAGCAGTGGACCACATAGCTGTGATGACTTCAGCGGCTTGTTTGGGAGCTTCGTAAATGACATACAAGAGGGCAGATGTTTGTAGAAAATCTACAAAAGGATGGTACTTGTTGGGTTTCGACAAATAAAACGCAGCTTAATAAAAAAAACGATTTAAAATAAAATGAAACCCTAACTCGAGGATCCGTGCGAAACAATTTAATACAGATGGTTTAAGATTTTACCAATTAAGCCTGTCGGATCCAAAGATTTGACGAGGGTGTTGAACGTCTCCTGATCTTTAATGCAATCCAACTGGACAACGCCTCTAAGGTATCCATATGAAAACCCTAGGAATCGTCTCACGATCTGAAGCAAGGAGAATTGCAGTACTAGTTGCTGAATATGTTTCTCTCTCTCTCTCTCTCTCTTAACTCTAGTCTCTCTCTGATGAGCGGCTAGGGTTTTAGAAAACGTATATCACTGAGAGAACAACTGATATACCCTATATATAGCTGTGTATAGAGTAATTCCAAACCCTAATCTGATTAGGAGAATAAAATCTAAATTTTATATTTATTATATATTTTAATCAAGTCTTACTTAATTAATATATATGTCAAATAAATATATATTCGTATTTTCTTCCAAGGGACTCTAATATATTTATATACAGATTACATACATATAATTTAAAATCATGATTTAAATAAAATCAATCTTATTAATATATTAAAATCACTGACATTTAAATTATATCTCCTTAATGAATATTCTTAGTGTGCGACCCTGTAGGTTATTATTACGTTGACAATAATTTTAAATCATATTATAAAATTATAAATAGTGAGTGACATCTAGTAATACATCACTGTTACACAAGTAATAATAAAGTCGTTGATTCGACGGAACCTTTTCGTGACCAATGTTTCAATGTAATTTAATCCTTTTAACCTTGATATCTAAGCTTAAATTCAAGGCATGGATGTGTCATCCTCTTCACAATTTAATCTCAGTTTTCTTGATCAACGAGTAGACTATATGAAACAAATCTCTATTTCAGCACAGCCATGCATTTCATAATCTCCCTCAATCAAGAGGCCTATAGATATCACCCCTAATTTATAGGAGGGTTAAATTCCATCTACATCATTCCCATTTCTCACATAACTCATGATGTATCCAACAATCACCTTTGTCGTCCACCCGGTTAAAGGTGACTTTTGGCAATGTCAAAACACATAACTCCTTATATAGAAATGTCATGACTTCTGGTCAAAGGACCATTACATCATTGTCACTATTACAATTACTTATGACACATAGCATAATGCTCCATGTAGAATTCTCATGGTGGGTCTGTCCAGTACACTATTCTCTAACATGGTACCTATGCATCAACTTAATATATCTCGTATATATTTATGACCAATGAGATGTGGCCATCAGTCAATCCACATACTAGTCTCAATGTATTATTGTTGTCCCACTAACAATAATACTCTACTAGGGACATTTAAGAATAATGATATATAACATACTTATACGATCTCATATTTAAGTCACATACTTGAATCCATATAATTAATATCATTTTTCTAAGGACATTTATTATTTTAACATTTATATAACGCAGTAAATAAAACATAATAAAAGAAATTATCACTTAACCAAAACATAACATAAATATAGTGTCACAATCATTACATAATTGGCCACTAGGGCATACACTCCAACAGTACTGTGCTTCGAACTCGTTCTTGTCCACGACCCCTACATGGTTGGTCTTGATAAAGTCGAAGTCGCCAAATTTGAAGCACACAGTCTTGGATGCTATTGTTGATACCTTTGAAAAGTTTGAAGAAATTCTTTGCAAAGAGGTGAAATTGAACAGATATGAGAGAGAAAGCTCTTTGAGTGAATGAAATTGCAGTTGTGTTTGATTTTTATTTGAACAACGTATAAGAAACGTTTGCAATTCAAGAGATAGTGAGCGGTTTTTGATCGTTGGTAAATGGGTAACTACCAATTTACCCTTAATCAGAGATTGTCCTAGTCTCTGCCACATTCACTCATCAGAGACTAAAGTAAATTAGTCTTCAATAGGTTATTTTTGTTAAGTCGAAGACGAATTAAAAATAACTATCGGAGATTAATTTAACTAGTCTCTGATAGGTTATTTTTAATTAGTCAGAGACTAATTAAAAACAACTTTCAGAGACTAATTTTAGTCTCTCACTCAAATTCCTTTATAGACTAAATTAAACTAGTCTCTGCTACAATTTTATTTCCATAGTCATCCAATAATCAATACACTGATTATTAGCTTCAAAAGATCTATTTATTTATAACAACTACATTCTAGAAATTAAATTCTAGCTTCTAAAATTTTGTCCACCAAGAACAGCTTCAATCTAGAAATTAAATTCTAGCTTCTTACAACTTAACAACTTACTTTTTAAGAATTTGGTCAGTTTTTAGAAACATAATTCTACATACCTAATTCATAGACTAACCTGGTGAATGTAGATTCATCTAAAGCCTTTGTGAATATGTCAGCAAGTTGTTTATTAGTTGTAATCCAGTGCAATTCAATGGTTCCTTCACTAACATGTTCTCTAATGAAGTGATACCTAATATCTATATGTTTTGTTCTTGAATGTTATACTGGAATTTCAGTTATTGCTATGGCACTTGTATTATCACAACATACCATAGTCTAGGAGTTGATTTTTTATCTATAAGATCTGAGCACAACAACTCTCAGCTGCAATATATTCAGCTTCAGCTATTGAGGTTGAAACTGAATTTTGTTTCTTGCTAAACTAAGAAACAAGTCTGCCTCCAAGAAGTTGGCAGCTTCCATTTGTGTTTTTTCTGTCAAGCTTACATCCTGCATAGTCAGCATCTGAATAGCCAATTAGTTTAAACTCAGATTCTTTAGGATACCATAACCCAAGATTTGGGGTACCCTTTAGATATCTGAGTATTCTTTTAACAACAATTAAATGTGACTTTTTTATCAGCTTGAAATCTTGCACACAGACATGTAGCAAACATTATATCAGGTATACTTGCAGTTAGATATAAAAGTGAGCCTATCATGCCCCTATAGCTAGTTATATCAATTTTCTTTCCTTTAGTATCCTTATCTAGCTTAGTGGTTGTAGCCATGGGTGTTTTTGCAGATGCACAATCAACCAGATCATATTTTCTTAGTAAGTCCTTGATGTACATGGGCTGACTAATGAAGATTCCATCAGTTGATTGTTTTATCTGTAGTCCTAAAAAAATGTTAACTCACCCATCATACTCATTTCATATCTAGACTGTATCAACTTTGAAAACCTTTCACATAGTTTTTCATTTGTAGAACCAAATATAATATCATCCACATATATTTGCACAAGTATTAAATCAGAACCTTGTTTTCAATAAAAAAGTGTTTTATCTATGATACCTCTAACAAATTTATTTTCAATTAAAAACTGAGATAAAGTATCATACCAAGCCCTGGGTGCTTGTTTAATGCCATAAAGTGTTTTATCTAACCTGTAGACATGATTTGGAAACTTGAGATCTACAAAACCTGGTGGTTGGTCAACATAGACCTCCTCTTACAACTTCCCATTCAAGAAAGCACTCTTGACATCCATCTGGTACACCTTGAAGTTTTTATAGGCTGCATATGCCAAGAAAATCCTTATTGGTTCAAGTCTTGCAACTGGTGCAATGGTTTCTTCATACTCAATTCCTTCCTCTTGAGAGTAACCCTTTGCTACCAATCTTGCTTTATTCCTTGTGATTGTACCAGCTTCATCTAATTTGTTTTTAAAGACCCACTTGGCACCAACTATTGATATATTCCTTGGTTTGGCCACCAATCTCCAGACTTTATTCCTTGTGAATTGGTTTAATTCTTCTTGCATGGCTATTACCTAGTCAGGATCTTGAAGTGTTTCTTCAATTTTCTTTGGCTCAATTATTGAGAGAAAACTGAGATAAAAACACTCATTTTGTGTTGCACTTCTTGTCTTGACTCCTTCCTCTAAATCTCCAATAATTAAATCTGGTGCATGATCTCTCAACCAAGGTCTTGCATGGGGCAGATTTAATCTTGAAGATGAGGCTTCATTCTCTAGATTGACATTGTCCAATCTAGTTGTTGGATCAGAGACTGCTCCCCCTAAACCAGTGACTTCTTCATTATTAGCTCCCCTTGAGCTATTTGTCTCATCTTGACTGTTGACTTCAATAGTCTCTGGTGTCTCATTACTCTCTAATTGTGCATTTGTGTTACTAGTCTCTGGTGTTTCATTGAATTCTAATACTCTAGTTTTTGATAGAGTATCAGTCCTTGGTACCTTATACACAATCGTTAACTCCCCCTCACTTATATAGGGGTCATAACTATATTGAGGTGTTTCCTCAGTCTCTAATGAGTCTTTCCATGCATCCAATTCATTTTCAAATCTCAGAGTTTCATGCAATCCTTGACCAATCATTCTTGGAATCTTGTTATCATCAAAAACAACTTGAATGGATTCCACAATGACCTTTGTTCTTAGGTTATACACTCTATATGCCTTACTTGATAAAGACTAACCTAAGAAAATTACTTCATCAGATTTGCTATCAAATTTTCCTCTTGTCTCTGATGAATCTCTCAGAACAAAGCACTTACAACCAAACACATACAGAAATTTGAGAGTTGGTTTTCTCTTAGTCATTAACTCATAGGGTGTTTTGTTGTAAGTCTTGTTGATCAAGGACCTGTTATGTGTGAAGCAAGCAGTACTAATAGCTTCTTCCCAGAAATAGGTTGAAAGTTTTGATTCTTCTAGCGTTGTCCTTGCTGCTTCAATAAGAGGTCTATTTTTCCTCTCAATAACTCCATGTTGTTGAGGGGTTGTTGGAGCTGAGAATTGATGATTTATTCCTTTTTCAGTACAAAATTCATTTACTTAGGAATTCTTGAATTCTTTCCTCTATCATTCCTTATAACTCTTACTATTTTTCCTGACTCAGTTTCTACTTTCTTGATATGATCAAAAATCAACTGAGCAGCTTCATCTTTTGAGTGAAGGTATCTTACCCAAGTATACCTTGTGTGATCATCCACTATAACCTAAGCATATTTGTTTCTTAATATTGACATCACATTCACTTAACCAAATAAGTCTATATGTAATAACTATAATGGATTAGTGATTGATGTTGTTGGTTTGCTCTTGAATGACACATTTCTTTGTTTTCCTTTCTGGCATGAATCACATAACCCTTCTTATGTAAATTCCAATTGAGGAATGCCAGCTACCAAGCCTTTTCTCACCAAATTGTTGATGTTTTTGAAGTTTAAGTGGGAGAGCTTCTTATGCCAAAGCCAACTTTCATCAGCTGAGGTTTTGCTATAAAGGCATGTGACTTGATCAGTTGAAGAGATTAGGTTTGCAGTGTACAAATTTCCTTTTCTTCTCCCTGTCAATATCACATTTCCAGATTCCTTCTCACACACCTGACATTGATCTTCTTTGAAGGTAACATAGAATCCTCTATCACATAGTTGACTCACACTTAACAGATTGTGCTTTAAGTCATCAACAGGTGATACTTCAGTGAAGATGACATCTCCATGCTCAACATTACCATAGCCCTTTGTATGGCCTTTGCTGTCATCTCCAAAAGTTACCTTAGGGCCACTCTTTTCTTCATACTGTTTAAGCAGGGAGTTGTCTCCTGTCATGTGCCTTGAATATCCACTGTCCAAGAACCATGATTTTTTCTTTTTGCCCTACATAGTAAGAATAACTAGTTAGAATTTTTTGGGACCCAGATTTTCTTGGGTCCTTTCTCACTAGTTTTAGAATCAAGACTTGACTCAGATGGAGTTGATTGTCTTTTAGAATTTCAACTTTTATTGGACAATCAATAGTCTTGCTTCTTGAGGTGAGAGACTGCCAAGTTTAGAATTTTCACAATTATTACAAAGATGGTTAAACCTTTTTATAGGTGATTTTTCTTTAGTTATCTTTATTGGTGCAGTCTCTACTATAGGAACTCTATTTTTACTCCTACAATGTATAGTTATGTAGTTGGAATTTCCACATATGTGACAAGTTTTTCTAGGAGCATCAGGCATTCTAGCATAATTAGTATATTTATTGATGCATATTTTTTCATTCCTATTCCTTCTTCCACTACTAGACTCCACTGACTTTTCAACCTTAGACTCAGTAAGATTTTCCAATTTCTTGTTTAATTGTGTCTTGGTCATGTATATTCAATCTTTTGCTTCCACTCTTTTCAACAGTATTCACTGAATTTTGATCATTCTTTATAACTGCAGTGACATGTTGACTTTGAGTGTTGATAAATTTAGGTTCAATGACTGGTGAGACAAAATTAATTCTTTTATTGGGAATTGGCTTGTTAGTCATGGAGTTAGCAGCTTCGATAATCTCTTCTATATCTGTTTTCTTTCCTAGATACTCATCATAACCTAGACCAAATTTTTGACCTACCATTTGACTACCTACCAAGTCCAACAGCTTTTTAAAGGATTGGTTCCACTGTTTTATCTTAGCCTGTTCATGTTCAAGTTGTTCGACTAAATAATATTCCCTCTTTTACAAATCATCAATCATGTGATGAGCTTTATCTAACTCAGACTTGATAGCATCAAATTTTATTATTCTCTCTTCAAGAAGTTTATTTTTATTCAAGAGTTGATCATGTGATTCTTTAACTTTGGCATGTTCAATAGTCAATGATCTAAAACTAACATGCAAATTAGACATATCTTTTTGTATGTTTTCTATACTAGATGTATCAATTAAATTAAGCACATTAAAGTTCTGAGTTGCATCACATACCTTTGTAGAATCACTTGGCTCATTAGTTCGAGCCATCAAAGCAAAGTTGACAATTTCTTCCTCATAGTCACTGTCAATCCAATCTTTGCCTTCAGTAATCAAGGTCTTGCTCTTTGATTTGTACTTTTTATCAACAAAATCATTCCCTGATTTTCTGTTCTTTTTATCCTTAGATCTTTCTGTAGATCTAGGCTTCTTGCACTCATTGGCAAAGTGCCCTAACCTATCACAGTTGTAACATCTAATCTTCTTTTTGTCAAAGGTCACATTTTGACCTTCTCATTTTGGGTTAAGCTTCCTTGATGATCTTCTCCCTTTCCTGCTAACTCTAAATTTTTTGAATTGCTTCACCAAGAAGGCCATGAATTCCTCCATGTCATCATCAGTGTTGGATTCAGTTTCTTCATCAGTCGAGCTTGCAATGTAGATTTCATCATCAAACTTCTCATGAGACTTCTTTGTCTCAACCATTAGTGCAGCTCCTTTGTCCCTGCCATGCATCTTTTGTCTTTGCTCTACTTCAAGTTCATAAGTCTTTAAATTTCCATTGAGTCTGTCCAAAGTGAGAATGTCCAAATCATGAGCTTCCCTTACTGTAGTCATTTTTGGATCCCAACTTGGTGGGAGAGCCCTCATGAATTTGATATTAACATCTTCATTGTCATAGGACTTTCCAAGTATTTTCAGGTTATTGAGCAAAGCATTGAATTTATCATAAACTGATATTATTGATTCACCAAGCTTTGCTTAAAAGAATTCATATTGTTGTGTTAACAATGACCTTTTATTCTTTCTTACTTGGTTTATCCCCTTACATAGGACTTTGATGGTGTCCAAGATTTATTTTGATGTTATGCAGTTGATGATGCTTGTGAACATATTTTTATCCAATCCATTGTAATGTATGTTCATCACTTTAGCATTAGCATCCTTTAACACTTATAACTTGTCTTCATTGGTATAATCACTTTCTGAAGCAAGTTCAAAGTGTTCAGGAATAATTGTTCCTTCCACAGTTTCTGAAGAAACAAATTTCCTTGGTTGATAGGAACCCTTCTCAATCCTATCAATGTATTCATAATCTGTTGCCCTCAAGTGCATATACATCTTTTCTTTCCAGATTGGATATTCTTCTCTTTTTAAAACTAGAATTCTGGTTCCACCATCACGACTTCCTGCATATGCCATTATGCTAGAGCTGCTTCCTTCATCATTGGCCATCTCTGGATCTTGTTAATTCAAATATATCAATCAATAAGCTCTAATACCAATTGTTGTCGCAGTGAGATAGCCTAGAACTTGTAGAAGGGGGGTTGAATACAAGTTCTTGAAATCTTTTCAAATTCTTGTTCTTCAAAGTATTATTACTTGTGGAAATTAAAGAACAAGAACAAGAATAAATTTATAAATAATTGCTTTTATTGATTAACAATTGATTACAAATCCTAACAATCACAAATTGATTGTCAACTTCGATTTCTGTATTGTATATATACAAATCTATATAATCATACAGTTTCTAATATAACTTTATAAAATTAATTACAGCTTCCAAATCTGAATCGTAATTCAGCTTCAAATCCTATACAACATATGGTTCATATGTACAATTGGAATAGGTTTTTTTTCTTCTTCTTCTTTCTCACTTTTTTTTTTAACCAGCTTCGTCTTTAATATATCTTCAATGTCCATGTCAAAGACAACTTCTAATTCAAATAGAACTATGTACTGCATCATAGAGTAATCTGCAATTTTGTCTCTGACTGCTTCAACTTTAGTCTCTGATCAATTATGTTTAGTCTCCGACAACTTAAACTTAGTCTCTGATGCTTTAATCTTAGTCTCTGATGCCTTATACTCAGTCTCTGATGACTTAAGATTAGTCTCCGATGCTTACGCTTAGTCTCTGATAAGCTTTTGCCTTAGTCTCCGATAGACTAAACATAATCTCCGATTTGTTGAAATCTCAGATGCAGTTGTGGTAATTTCTTATAATACAAATTAACTTAATCTCATATAAAAACAAATTACATGAACCAGAGAGTAAACTACCAGCTACAAAATTCAAATGTTATTAACTAGTACTAACTGTACATTTGTATATCTAAGTATTCTAAATACAATTATCATCAAATGTTATAAAATCTAACATGGCGACTCGCTTTGAGAAAAATAAAACGGTTCCTAAATCACTCTGTCGCATTTATAAAAACTCAGACCTTTGAAATTTTTTGAGAACAGAGGATTTTAAAGAAACAATCAAATGAGGCAATCTCACAACCTACTTTTTAAAAAAATTTTCGGGCATGACATTATTTATTTGATGTTTCTTATGAATCAAACTAGTTTAAACATCAGTTCTTGGTGCAATTGATCTGATTGATAGATCCAGTTTGATTCTAATAACTATGATTATATGTTAGAACAAAATAAGCTACAATGTTTGTAGAAAAGGGGGGGGGAGCGGGGGGGG
>CM025784.1:5617179-5668953 GCA_014636745.2 Centella asiatica | reverse complement strand
GGGGGGGGGGGGGGGGGTTGAATACAACACCATACATTTTGGCTCTTAAAACATTTTAATTGAAGGCTGGAATAGTTACATGTTTATCTCTCGATGAGGATGAACTCAAAAAAATAAGATATTTAAAATAAATATACAAAGAGTCAAGTTAAAATATTTATATTATAACTTGAGTTTTTTTGGGAATCTGTTTAATCACAAAGTAATAAAATAGCTATAAATTTGTACGTGAATACAATTTTTTATTTCACACACTAGCTACAATTTCTCTCTAAAATATTTTTCTTAAGAACTATTACAAACCTTCTCTCTAGTGTATAAAGAAGACAACATATTTCTCTGTATTTGTTTTCTCTCAAGTATCTTTATCTTCTCTTGTGTGTTCTCTCTGGCAGTGTGTAACAACCTTTGCATATTTAGGAAAAATAGGAAAAAAAACTCATGTGCTTGTCATGCTTCTTTTTCAACGTAGTCGTAGAATATCCTATTATTGTCCTTTTGGAGAGACAAGTATCAGACTACAGTTGACTACAATTGCTTTTGTTCAGTCCATTTTCTCCATGTCTTTCTTGTGCAAACGATTGTTATTGGTCCACCAAATCCCAATGAATATCTTCTTAGATATACCCCTTTCTTCTTAGTCAAGTATTAGTGTATTGCTTACCAGCCCTGATGATGAGTAGACTAGGTCATAGTTATCCCCTGATGACAAGCCCTGATGTTGACTTGATCAGTGCTTCTGAATCCCCTGATGACAAACCTTAATGAAGATTTGATAAGTGTTTCATTATCCACTGATGCTAACTCTTGATGTAAAATTAGATCAGTGTTTTTTGATCCCTTGTAGTTAAGACCTACTTCTATTCGCTAATGACATTCACTAATGCATTAGTAAGGGTATCCGTTGATGGGGTTTGTCCTTTGATGTTATCCCCTGATACAGTATTTAGGTTATCTCCTAACGGTGTCCCTTGACAGGTTTTTTCACTGATGCATTTTTTAAATACTGACACCTTTATCCACTGATGTTTTATTGATTTTTCTTTGAATGTCTGATGTGCGGATTATTTGAACATTAAGTACAACAGACACTCCGTGACACTATCAAGTCCTTTTGGATATACACTGATGATTTGTCTAGTGCAGTTAAGGCAATCTCCTAACAGACTGAGTAGTCCATCAGTGAATATTTATTTGTATAAATATACTAAAACTTATAAAATATCTTGAGTATTTACGAGTGCACAGTTACTAAATAACACTCAAATCATCATCAACATCATTATACCCAACATTATATTTATTCATCGAAAATATATTAATTTTACATGATTACAAATAGTATACACTGGGAAGATTAAAACATTAACATCTCTCTATTCTTTAATACTCGTTTGACCCGTATAATTGAATTTTCTAGATAGCCTATTGATTCATAAGTATAAAGTTAGTTTTAGATTTGAAAAATAGAATACAAGTAATTTTATTTAATTCCATATATACAAATACATAGTGGCTAAGTGTATTTCATGATACCTTTTAAAGTTTACATGAAAACATAGGAAGAAAATTTTGGGATACAAAAAGTATTTGGGTATGGTATCGGTATTAAGTTCGGTCTATTATTAGATATATACATGCTTCTCAATGCATAAGATAAAAAATCACCCCACCTTTTATAACATAGTAATCAGCAAAAAGAAAATTCAACATGCTCCTGAACAACTCCTTAATTTTCCTTTGTGTTTGAGAGTAATCGATCTAGAGCCTATGAGTTGTGGATGAATGTGCCCACATAACCAAATCCAGCAATGAAGAAGGCTATAGATTGAACAAAGAGGTAGATAAAATAATTCTTCTTTCCAAATGAAAGATCATAGCATCCACAGAACAACAGGAACATTGCAACCATCAGCTCTAGGCCATGAATTCTGATAAAAAAAAATAATAATAACAATAACAACGTTGGTAAATTGTCATTTGAGCGCATTGATGTATACTTTTTTCTTTTGAAATAATTGGTGAATCTGTGAAGTAAAAGAATGTACCTTTCTCTGAACATTTTTACAAGAGGTTTTTTAGCAGCTTTGGCAGTGAATTTAGATTTAAGAACATCTCCCAACTTTTCCGTGACAATCCATTCATTCACTCTCCCAGCCTCCAGCAGTCCAATGAGTGTTCCTTTCGTCCGATGCAGCGACATGACATTCTCAAACAGAATCCAGAAAATCAGTAGGTGAAGGGACCTGCAGAAACTCAAATTAGAAATTGTGTCGCTAAATTTGGAAGTGACAAAATATAAATGTGTCGATGAATATGTTGTTATATCATGTAAAATGGCCCAAAAAGAAAATGCATCTCTGATTTTATCTTGAAGCAAAATGAGACCTTGGGGTTCCAACAGCGTTGAGAAGGGTAATAATAGAAGGAATATAAACAGCTCCCCATCTGGGAATTTCAACTTCTGGAACTAAAACAGTTGCAGGCAATACAACGCAGTAGAAGAAAAAAGTCACAATATGGGCGATGATCTTTCTGACAAAGAAGAAACTGTAGATTACATACAACTTTTTCCACAGGTTCACTTTCTGCAATAAAAACAATAGCACAAGAATTACCATTAGGAAGTTCATCAGAAATTGCTTAAGTTGTCATCTCAACACGCATGAACAAAAATTTACCTTGTTTCTTATAATTTCCATAACCATTTTCCGGAAAAGATTAGCAGGACCACAAGACCATCGATGCTGCTGATAACGGTAGGCTTTGAAAGTGCTAGGTAGTTCATTTTTTACCTAAGTTGCATTTTCACAGTCATGCACATTTTAGAGAACAGACACTACGTATCTCTATGCATTCTTTCGAAAATTTCTTGCTTATAAAAAACGTTGTTGTGCTGTTTATTTTCTAAAACCTATACCTTAATGTCGCCAATGTAGACAAATTTCCATCCTTTTAGACTAGCTCTGACAGCCAAATCCATGTCCTCTACTGTTGTTCGGTCTTGCCATCCTCCAGCTTCATTTATTGCAGAAATTCTCCAAACACCAGCAGTTCCTACATTATAGTTTATTTTAATTGTGATTACTAAATAAGACAAGAAATATTTCAAAACTACTCTGTATAATCTCTATACTTTCCAGAGAATGGGGAGCAATTACCATTGAAGCCAAAAAATGCATGGGTTTCAGACCCCACTTCCTGCTCCACAGTGAAATGGTAATCTAAAGACATCTCTTGCATTCTTGTCATCAAGCACTCATCTGCATTTACTGCATTACCCTCATCACCAAAAAAACTTCTAGTCAGTTCAACTTTTTGGTAATCAGCTTATAAGATCTAAATTATGTTCAGTTTAATGGTTGGTGCATGGCTAATTTTAACACAAAATATTTGCTACTAAATTCAAAATTGCATGATTAATTTTTTGGCAAAACTTCACTACTATCCCTCTATATTTCAAGGTGGTCCTCCTCTTAAATTCGTCCTTAAACCCTCCATCTATCCATAAACTTTCACTTAACTACTCCCTTTCAATATTGCCAAAATAAAATAGACATGTGTTCCTCGTATCACTTTTTCTTTAGGGCAAATTTATGTTTTCTTCAATCGGATGTGCTATATAATTACTCCCTCCATTTAACAAAGAGAGTTTCATTTAAATTTTTGACGACTTTTAATTTTGCTTATTTGACTAAAAATTACATGTAAAAATAATAAAATTTTCTTATTAAATTTGTTATAAATGTTCAATTAAAAATGAATATTGTAACTACACATTTTGAAAAAAAAAAGACATTATAATGAAAAAATTATGCATATGTTACTTTTTATTTTTTAACAAATTTTATTTTCAGATATTGCTCCTCTCCTATAACGAATGAAGTAATAACTTTGAGCACTGTATTCGTCAAGTCAACCTTCAACTACACTGTTGGTAGTGCAACACAACAACAGTCTACATTAGTGTTGTTACTACCATTTGGAGGACAGGTAGCACATAAATGTGAAGTGGTCCTTTCGTTTTAATTTCTATCACCTTCTAAGGCATGTGTATAAGCTACAATTGCAGTTATACACGAATGATAAAAAGCAAAAACCTGCACCCATCTACCACATTATTCAACACCTCAACCACAATGATACCTCACCCACATATTTTTGTGGTGTAAAAGAGACTGTCCTCAAAGTTTTGCTTGTAAGACTAGTCCCCTCAACCGACACTATGTTAACTTTAGATGCTTTATCACCATCATTGGTTTATATGTACATGTGGAATATATTATAGCAAGTAGCAATAGATACCCGAGTTGTCGGTGCAGCTTAGAACACCCTTCCATATTTATTTCCTTTGTCAAGATAAGACATTCTACTAGTGAGACAGTGGGATATAATAAGTAGAGAAGGGCAATATGAACCCGAACTTGCGGGTATTATCCGAACCTAATCCAATTGAGTCAGCTAGTTTGGTTGATGATCGGGTTTGAATGCAGGCACGGGTAATACTCAAGTACAATTTTTAGATTCAGATTCGGATACGAATAGTTAAAAATACTTGTCTCGAACTCGTCCATTTTTTTTTTCTCTCCATGATATCATTGAATACCTTTTTGTATGCCACTTATTTAGGAACAAACATATGTATATAAATTAAGTATGCGATCTTAAAATCTTAATTGATGCATAAAATTACAAATATTCATTGTTACTCTCTTTATTTTACTTATTGGTTGTTTCTTGAAAAAAATAGTATACTAAGCTTATTAAGTATAATTTTTTATAGAAAATCGAATAATAATATTAGTAAGTAATTCTAAACTTATAAATTTTTGGTACGTTTGGGACAAACACGAGTATAAACTATCCATCAAATTTGAGTAGTAAAAATACCTGTAAATTTAGGTTTAGATTCACATACCATTATTCAAAATTTAGTTCAGATTGGGTAATGGATTGCCCACATCCAACTTGCCCCATTGTCGTCCCTAGGTATAAGGTATATAACAGTTGCCAATTTGCTTTACTGTTCGGTGAGGACAAATATTTACTCCCTCCATCCCAACCTATTCAAAACGTTGGACTTTTCACAATTATTAAAAAAAAAGTAGAATTTTAATTAAGAAATTCATATTGTCCTTTCGAATGAATGATAAAAAATGAATTAGTTTGAAATGAGTAAAAGTAATAAAAAAATAAAATAGTTGAAATTAAAATGACAATGACATAAAATATATTCTGAAAGGGTGACTAGGCTATGTTAGAGTATTTGCACTAGTATCCCTTAACAATTACTTATTTTATGGTAAACAGTATACTTTATAAATATTCCATTAACAACATCACTTAATTAACTCTATCAAGTTCTTTATTATACAGATTTACAATATTAAAATATTAATATATATTCATATTAGTTCTCATTATATTATTGTAATTTATCATTAAAATAACATCTAACTATATTATATAAGTGAATGATACTTATAATATTATATGAGTGATATATATACTTACATATATAATATATAGATATAGTACATACTATATTATATGATATTGTAATATATATATATAGTAAATAATATAATATATAATATGTGTTATGTATTATATATAAATACATAAAAATGTATTTTACGGTTATATTATAATATAATAAAATAATGTAGAAAATTTCTATAATCTATTATATGTTATAAACTACATATTATATATATAGTGTTTTTACAATATGTTTGAATATATTATCCTAATGTTACATTAATATTTCAATATAATATTTGTTATATACCATATTGTAATTATAATATAAAGTATCATATAATATATTATAATTTATTCTAATATATATTATATACATAATTGTAAATAAATACATATTATTATTATAATAGTAATAAATAATATAATTATGTATGTATATTTATCATATATAATATTAACATTTATATACTGTTATATTTAATTTATAATAATATTTTATATATATAATATTATATATATATATATATATATATGTCTGTGTGTGTGTAGTATAATATATATAGTAATATATGTATTATGCATATTAAAATTATATTTAAGAATTAAAAAAAAAGTTAATCAAATGAATTTTTTAATTTTTTTTAAGGAAGGGAAGATGAATATTGGTTTCCTAAGAACAAAAAATCACTATTCAAGCATGTTCCTTAAAATAGGAATAATTCTCTAATTTTGGGAAACCAGTGTAAGTCCAAAATCACTCAAATTATTAAAGTTATTTCCTATTATATAAATGTTCTTAGATGGTAAATTTTTTTAAAAAAGGTAATGTTGTAAATGAGTGAGATATCCAAATCTCTTCAACACAACATACAACATAGATTATCGAAAGGATCTTGGAGACCCACCAAAGCACGAAAGTAAGGATCTTTCAAAAAATGAATTAATTCAAGTGTATAACTGCATGGATAAACTCACACTAATTTGTTAATTTGAGATTTTTCTTGAAAGGTCTCCAGAAGAAGTTGGAATGAAATTATCGATTCATACAAAAGAAAAGGTTCTCTATTGTTAATAAAAAAAAAATGTTGTAAATTGACTGAGACGGAGGGACCAATATTTTCAAGTATGACTAATGAGGGGGTTTAAGAAAAAGGTATAATGAAGATTACTAGAAAAGTTAGAAGTTGAGAATTGTATAAGATTATGATTATTGGATTGGTCGAGTGAAAAAGGTGTGTTTAACTCTCCTACTATAAAATGATTAATTAATAACTAATAATCGGGACACAAGTACACGCGTATGCAAAATTTTATTCAATTATGTATGTGATCGGATCCTTGATGCAAGACATGAAAATATTTTGAAGGAAATTTTTTTTGCCAGTAAGGAATTGTAGGGCAAAATTTTGAACAAGTGGAGCACAGCAAATATTTAGGAGGTGGGATGGGAGTAATAATAGTGCGGCTACGTTTTAGTGAGCGTAGGCTTCCACTGTAAAAAGTAACCGTAAACAAAAAAGAAAAAAGGAAAAAAGTTGAGAGACTTTTACCAAATTTCCAGCGAGCTTGAACAAGGGCAATGTCAGGGTTGTGAGCAAGGAACGGAACAGAGCGCCACAAGAAATCGGGGTCAGGTTGGAAATCAGCATCAAAAATGGCAACGTAGTCGCATTGTTTAACGTAATTGTGCTTTAATCCCTGTTTGAGGGCTCCTGCTTTGTAACCTTTCCTGTTGTCTCTGATCTCATACTTTATGTTTATGCCTTTGTTTGCCCACCTGCTGCACTCTACTTCCACCATGTCCTGTTTTTTTCATCAATCGCCACATTCACACAAACTACTCATTCATGGATCTTCACCCAAATTGCAAATTTTGACTATTATAAGAATTAAGGAGGAAAAAAAAACACAAACAAGCAGAAAATAAGATGCTTATGCAGATATTTTCTCCCCAAACAAGCAGGATGAATTCAAATTGATGCACACTTGCCAAATGATAAAATACTGTATTTTAAACATACGATTATTTTTGAATTTTTTATTTTAAAGTAATACCAGATCAACACTAGATTTGTGCAGCAGGGGTTTAATTCCCAACAATTTAAAATCGACACAAATTCAAGATGGTTATAATATTACTCTTTCTGTTTTATAATAAGTGATATTTTAAAGTTTAATATTTTTTTTTAATAATAAGTGGCATTTACATTTTTTTAAAAGTTTATCATTTATTCTTCTTCTTAACTTAAGCTGTGTTTTTTAACTCTTAATACATCGTAATAGATTAAGAATCTGAGTACGTTCAGATATTGTATTGTACAGACTGTTTGTTTGGTCTACCACTTATTTCTTAATAAACTCAATTTTATTTGAATTCAAAAAAATAAAGCTCAATGTATTAAGACCTAATAAAACAGATTAATTCAAGTATTTAAGGCTAATTATTAAATAAATTTATATTCGAATTCAAGTATAAATATTTAATTGATTACATAAATTTAGATATAATGAATATATTTAGATTTAGACATTTAATAAATCAAACACAACCTTACCTTTGAGTGTAATTAAAACAATTATTTTCTCTCGTTCTTTTATTTGAATCACACTCACTTATTTTAAACAATTATCTCTTTATATGATTTTAATGAAAAGTAAAAATGTTAATCTATCACAATTTTAATATAAATTGTAATTATTTTAATATGTGTACAAATAATTACAATGCCATTTATTATAAAATGTTGGGAATAATTTTGAAAACGAATTAATTACCTTGATGGCAGGGTCTGTTGAATCATCAAGAACTTGAATTATGATTCGGTCAGATGGCCATGAAAGGCCACATGCTGCTCCAATTGACAGTTGATAAACCTGCACAGTTAAAATTAATAATTATCATTATTGTTAAATACATAAAATAAAAAAAAACTAATAATTAAATAAAAAGGGTAAAAAATTTGACCCTCGAACAAAAGACAAAGCACAATTCGGATTCTTCTATGAAGAAAGTTCCCCCTCTTTTTACATTGCCAAAAAGTAAATAATAATAATAAAAAATAAAAATGGTAACTGTTACCTCTTTTTCATTGTACATGGGAATCTGTACTAAAACCATCGGATAAGCAGAATTACCAAGCTCCAGATCTTCCTTCATGGCCTCCCATTTATACTTTTTTTCAGGTTTCAGCCTCAGCAACTTGATGAAAAGCTTGACAATCCCCATATAAACTCTCTCCACGAACAACATTATTGACATGGCCAAGCACAAAACCACCATTAACCTCAACAACGGTACGATTAATGGCGCTTTCATCTGCTCCCAGAACACCCCAATTAGGCTGCCATTGCTTTCTGCACCTCGTAAAGTCGTCTCCGTGTGCACGTAATCAACACTCATACCCATTTCCATCTTCAATTGACTCTCTTGAATTCCCAAGTCAAGTTTGTTAAAAATATGTATACGTACACACACCTTTCGAAAGGGGTGGCGTTAACTAGTTTTCCTTGTAAAACAACACCAAGTGAGGGAGTGAATATATAGAATGAGTTTGCTTTTGATCTGAATTTTTTGTGATTGAGTTTTGCTTTTGAGTTACGCTATGGAAATGAAGAAGTTGCTCCAAACAGCTGGAATGTCAGACACTTAGATCATAAAAATGCAACGACCCACTACCAAGTTGGGTCATGTATGGAAATGATGAGGATGATCAAGTGCAAAAAAAACAAGAAGAAGAAGCTGCTGGAGAGGAATGGAGCTGTTGCTTGAGGTTCTTAGAAAATGTGTTGCACAAATGGGTTGGTTACTTATATAGTAATAAAAATATACTTTCTTTGTGTCCCCAAATATAGGTAGTACAACTTTATTACTCCCTATTCATTTTTAAACTCAGCTATTTAACTTTATCTGTGATAAATGTCTGTTAATTTAAATTGAAGTTTACTAATTAAAAATACAATAAATATCGATGAGGTGCTGTAAATTTTAATCTTTATTACTCTATATTTTTATAAATCATATCCATTCTAAATGCGAAAATGGCTTAATTTGATTTACTAAAGTTACATATATTGTCGCTATTGAATGAGAAGAAACGTTTAATCTTCTTCAAAGGTTAGGTGGAGGTGAACAAGTTTTAAGAGTGCCATAGAATATTGGGCTGATCACTAGTGTATATTTGCTCAAAGTGTTTTTTTTCCGTGTAGATTTGTGTTTTTCATAAGAATAAAAAATTAATACGTATTATATAATTTGTTAACAAAAATGAAATGTGCTTTTGAATATTATACTTTGGAAATAACGGAAAATACCATTAACTTTTGCTCGAAAAGAAATTGTAGTACCATATATATGAATATGAATTCATATACTCTGTTGGTTTGGTTTTAAAGCCCTTCGCAACATTTCATTTTACATAAATATTAAGAAAAGACGAATTTTTAAATTAAATGTCTATATTATCCTTTAAAATAAGTGATGTTAATTGAATTAATTTAAAAATTATAAAAGTAGTGGAAAAATTAAAAAGTTACAATAAAGTAATGTGTTATAGAGTAGATATAGTGAAAGATAGTTTGGATGAATTACAAGGTTAAACTCTCCAAAATGAATAATGTTGCAAATTAATTAGACATCAAAAAAAATAATTTTGTTACAAATGGACTGAAATAGAATGAATTTGTTTTTTTCTTTCTAATCTAACAATACCGAAATAACCTATAAAAAAGAATACAATGTATGGGTTCTTTAAATTTTTGAGCTTATTCGTTTGTGCTTATTTTTTTCTTTATAGCTATATAAGAATCAATAGCTTTTAACGATACTAATTTTATATTATTATAAAAATAATACTATACACCAGGAAATGGTGAGATATTTTTTATATCATTTTCTTTTATAACGTTTAGATAATACTATAACTAACTACGGTTGGATTTGTGCGAATATATAGTCTCTTTTTTCAAAAAAAAAAAAAACTTTATTTTATTATTCTCTTATACTTCATATCCCTAAACATATTGATTAAATGGGACCAATAAATTTAAATTAGAAAAAATATTGTAAATTCTCTTTCTATATATTAATAATATTAACTAAATATAGAAAATTGTCATCGAAATCTGTACGTAGGTCATGAAAATTCTTGATAACTATCTCTCAACAAATTACTAAATTTCTTAAATGTAACAAAAAAAAGTCTATCCGACACCTTGGATAGATCTTATGCAAATAAAATTTGAAAACTTTGAAAAGCTATTTTTACACTAGTTAACAATCATTAAAAAGGAAAACTGAGAAATCCTGTAATATAGAAATAGTACTAACTGAAAATGTTATTTACTAACTACAACTTATGTCATTGTTAATGAAATTGATAACAAGAAGTTTTAAAATAACTCTATACTTTGTGCATGTTATCAAGCTTGTATATTAGTAACAATATATATATATATATATATATATATATATATATATATATATATATGTACACACACATTATATATACACTTCTCTCTCTGTCCCCAAATTTAATACTCAATACTTTTTATTTTTAAAGTCTATTAAACTTTTTCTGCAATAAACGAAGATTATTAAAATTGAATTTTTAATTATGAATACAATAATTATCTATGCGGTACTATTAATTACTATTACTCAATCCAATCCCAAATACACGATGTTTAGATGAAATTTAATATTCTCCATGTTCCTCAATATTTGTTGCTTAGAAATTTGTGTCGATCAATTTAACCATTTTTTGACTTTAAAATTATACACATATATTTATAATTATAAAAATAGAAAATTATTGTAAATTGTATGAATTTTCTTATGATTATAATTTCTTCATATATATATATATATATATAAAATAAAAATTATTAGTCAAATATAGGTCAACTTTGTCCAGAAAATTTGTGTAGGTGTCAGTTAATTGGGAACGAAAGAAATATATGTTAAATATTGTATTTTTTCAATAAAAAAATTAAGAATTAAAAATATTTTAAATGAAGATAAATATGATATATGTGACGGCCCCAAAAATTCTTTACCGGACTTCGGGCACCGTCAATAATTAACAAAAGAAAATAAATAAGAGAAAAATAATAGAAATCTCTATTACATTTAACCCAAAATTAATATTCTAACAGCGAAAATCTATGTGGGGCCCACACAAGTTTTACAATCTAAACATTTCAATAATCGCATCACGCTTCACTCTTCCCCTGAATGTCATCCATAAGAGGGCGATCAGGAAACGTTCATCACGTCATTCTCGTCTTGCTTTTATCAGATGACTCGACTTTCTCGCCATATCCTGTAAAACATTTGATAAAAGTAACATGAGCAATTTACGCTCGAAAGTATATAATCAAGTATTGAGTGAGTTTTGAAAAATGGATAATTTATTGGGCTTAAATATTTATGAGGTTGGACAGAAACATTGTCAACACCTCTTAATAACTTGGAAGATAAATATATTTTAGGCTCCCTGAATGATAGCGAGGGATTTGACCCTTTACTTAAAAGAATAAAGAATAATTTCACATGCGTCCTATAATCATGTCCGTTTAGCACACGTGCCCTTAGAAATTTCATATCAAACAGTATATTAGCTAGCCAGCCTGACCACCATCTTACTTCATCATAATGACTTACGTAGTCAATGCAAAAATCTTTTATCTGCGAGGTTGTAGTTACCGATGCCTCGGTTCCCGTCCCCTATAGATCCTAGGCCTGGGATGCCAGACATATGCATCTCACTAGCCTTTAGTTACCCACACAGATATACTACATAAGTATAGGATGAAAAATAAGTTTTACTACATCCGTATATGATTTACTTTGGCGTGTTAGCGAATTTGAATAGCTAACAGTCGCCTAAGGATACTTGATTCTAATACAACATTTTTCACGTATATCGAATCAAGGGATCATATGTTACTTAGCTTTAAAGAAAATTAAATCATGAATATTGACATAATAATATTACGTATATCGAAAGAATGATCATACATAATAATTAAAGAAAAATAGAGTGAGTATATACTTAATTACCTTGAGTCCTTAGCAAAATTTAGAATTTATAACTCGCGTAGAAAATAAATTTGTAAAGCATGTACATGCAATAACATAAGAAAACTCAATTTATTTACACATGAGGATGCACATGCGAAGCGTTTGTGAAATTTTCAAGTCTGAGATTAACTGATTAAGTCGTCATTCGTTGATTTGGGATTCTTCATATATATATGTACACACACACATGTTATATATACACTTCTCTCTCGGTCCCCAAATTTAATACTCAGTACTTTTTATTTTTAAAGTCTATTAAACTTTTTCTGCAATAAACGAAGATTATTAAAATTGAATTTTTAATTATGAATACAATAATTATCTATGTGGTACTATTAATTACTATTACTCAATCCAATCCCAAATACATGATGTTTGACATTTTGCACGTACCTTTAGATGAAATTTAATATTCTCCATGTTCCTCAATATTTGTTGCTTAGAAATTTGTGTCGATCAATTTAACCATTTTTTGACTTTAAAATTATACACATATATTTATAATTATAAAATTATAAAAAAAGAAAATTATTGTAAATTGTATGAATTTTCTTATGATTATAATTTCTTCATATATATATAAAATAAAAAATATTAGTCAAATATAGGTCAACTTTGACCAGAAAATTTGTGTAGGTGTCAGTTAATTGGGAACGAAAGAAATATATGTTAAATATTGAATTTTTTCAAAAAAAATTAAGAATTAAAAATATTTTAAATAAATATAAATATGATATATGTGACGGCCCCAAAAATTCCTTACCGGGTTTCGGGCACCGTCAATAATTGATAAAAGAAAATAACATCATCCAAGCATTCAATATAATAAATAAGAGAAAAATAATAGAAATCTCTATTACATTTAACCCAAAATTAATATTCTAACAGCAGACATCTATGTGGGGCCCACACAGGTTTTACAATCTAAACATTTCAATAATCGTCTCATGTTTCACACATTCCCTGAATGTCATCCATAAGAGGGTGATCAGGAAACGTTCATCATGTCATTCTCGTCTTGCCTTTATCAGATGGCTCGACCTTCTTGTCATATCCTATAAAACATTTGATAATAGCAACATGAGCAATTTACGCTCGAAAGTATATAATCAAGTATTAAGTGAGTTTTGAAAGATGGATAATTTATTGGGCTTAAATGTTTATAAGGTTGGACGGAAACACTATCAACACCTCTTAATAACTTGGAGGAAAAATATATTTTAGGGTCGCCGAATGATAGCGAGGGATTTGATCCTCTACTTAAAAGAATAAAGAATAATTTCACATGCATCGTATAACCATGTTCATTTAGCGCACGTGCCCTTAGAAACTTCATAGCAAATAGTATATTAGCTAGCCAGCCTGACCACCGTCTTACTTCATCATAATGACATATGTAGTCAATGCAGATATCTTTTATCTGCGAGGGTGTGGTTACCGATGCCTTGGTTCCCGTCCCCTATAGATTCTAGGTCCGGGATGCCAGGCATATGCATTTCACTAGCCTTTAGTTACCTACACGAATATACTATATAAGTATGGGATGAAAAATAAGTTTTACTATATCCGTATACGATTTACTTTGACTTGTTAGCGAATTTGAATAGCTAACAGTCGCCTAAGGAGACTTGATTCTAGTACAACATTTTTCACGTATATTGGATCAAGGGATCATACGTTACTTAGCTTTAAAGAAAATTAAATCATGAATATTGACATAATAATATTACGTATATCAAAAAAATGATCATACATATTAATTAAAAGAAAAATAGAGTTAGTATATACTGTTGATGCACCCCTGTTTATATTAATCCTGCTTAAAGAATTGCATTTATTTTATATAAGAATTGATGATGTAATATAGTCCTTACTTATATAATGTAAAAGGACTTAGAAAAATATCCAACTTGTTAGGTGGATACTTTCTACTAGCTAAGCAAGGATTTTGATCACGATTGAAGACTCTGCTCATTGATCAAGAAGGATGCTGAAGTTATAGAGAAAAGCTCAAGGATAGTCCTGCTTAGAATGGAAATAAGTAAGGAATGAAATAGTAAGATATCTTACCTTGATCTAAGCAAAAGTGTCAGAAAAAGACTATCTTTTGTCTTGCTTAGTCATCTCCTAGAGAGCTTTTTCAAAAAGTACTAAAAGACAAAATAACGGTTATCTTTTTGAACTAAGCAAGGAACAACTGAAAAAGTACAAGTCACTGTCAAGCAGTACAACTCCCAATGGATCTATTTCAAAATTCTCAACGAATAGATTTTTGGAGTAGTATAAATAAGAGTCATAAATTTCATTTATGAGAACTAAACAACCAAGAATTGCTCTGACAATCTGACACTAAAAGAACTCAGCAAGACACAACAACAAGTTTGAACAAGTACTATCTACTCTACTCAACAAGGAGCTTACTACTTAGAAATAGCAAGCAAGAAACAACATATGCTATCAGTCTATGTGACTACTTGGTCTAAGTGACCCATTGTAATTCTGGACTAAGTGTCCTGCTGGTTATTGTTCTGTGCGAACATTTTAGTGAGTGCCTTCTCAAGTAAAGAGAAGAAGAGTGGATTAGGATTTGACCGAACCACTATAAAAATTCTCCTGCCCACTTTTCTTTGTTGCTTATCTTTTACATTGCTTATTTCTTTTATACCTGCTTTGTTTAGTCTCTGTTAAACTCATTTAGCAAAGACTTACTGACATTACTACTTTAAGCCATTGGTCTAAAAACTAAGGGGTTTTTTGCTATAAATTTCGCTGCTAACTCTTTTCAAAATATAAGAAAGTTCTTTTTAAGCAAGAAGTGGCTTAAAATTGTAAAGTTTATAAGCAAGACTTAAATTTTGGAAAAACACTATTCAACCTCCCTTCTAGTATTTTTCCCTTTGGGACCTAATAAGTGGTATTAGAGCTTAACACTCTTTGCTAAGCCCTACAGCTTGAGAGGATCCTAAATTTTAATTGCTTTAAGAAGTGATTTCAGTGGCTAACCCCCTATGTGCACCAGAGATACATTTGTTAACTGGAAATTGAGAATACAGGTGTACATGCATGCAATTGATAAAGAATTGTTTGAAGCAATAAAAGTTGGGCCTTACATTCCAGAGAAGATAAACCCTGCTGATCCCAACAAGCTTATACCTAAGCAGAGAAAGGAATGGATGGATGAAGAAAAGAAATTAGTAGGATTCAATAAGAAGGCAATGAACATTCTCTTCTTGGCTCTTGAGGAAGAAATGTTTGAAAGTGTCTCCAACTGTACCTCTGCTAAAGAAGTGTGGGATGCCTTGCTAGTTCTCAATGAAGGAACAACAGAAGTCTGAGAAAATAAGCAATCCTTGCTTATACAGCAATATGAAATGTTCAGTATGTAGCAAGGAGAAAACCTTACTACTATGTATGAAAGATTCACTGTCCTGCTCAACAATTTGCGTGCTCTAGGAAAAACCTATGACACCAAGGACATCAATCTCAAGTTTATGAGATCTTTACTAAGACAGTGGGATCCTAAAACCACTGCAGTAAAGGAATTGAGGAACTTACATGCTACTGATCTTCAACAACTATATGGAAACCTACTCACCTATGAAATGGAACTAACTCAAAGAGATGCTACTACTGAACCTAGAAGGAAAGACAGAGGAGTGGCTTTAAAGGTTGTTGAGCCTAAGCATGTAGCAGACTCAGACTCGGAATCTAGAGACAGCGATGAAGACATGGCCATGCTAGCTAGCAAGGAAGTTCAGAAGATTTTTGAGGAAAGATAGAGGAAACTTCAGAAGAAATGGAAGTAGCAGCAAGAGAGACTCTTCAAAAAATCTCTGCTACAACTGCAAGAAACCAGGACACTATGCTGTTGATTGCCGAAGCACAGCAAGGGAGGAGAAGAAATATCGTGCTAATGATAAGAGCAAGGGAAAAAAGTACTACAAGAAATATCAGCAAAAGAATAGCACCTCCAAGAAAGATAAGGGACTCCTTGCTGAAAAATCTTGGAGTGACAGTGAGAGTGAATCAGAAGATTCAGGACCAGAAATTGCCAATCTCTGCTTAATGGCTAAAGAATCAAAACCCAGCAAGGAAGTAGATCTCACTGAGGTATTTGATTTTGACTCTACTGACATTACTGAAGCTGAGTTGCGCTCCTTGCTTAAGGAGGTTGCATCTCAGTGGCATCGATATAGAAGATTGTTGAGAACTACTACAGTAGAGTCTGTTCAATTAAGGAGCAAGAACTATGAAAATCCTACTTACACTTGAAAAAGTGCGAGCTGAGAAATTGGAGTTAGTTGTTGCTGCTGATGATGAAAGGACCCTGCTAAGACAACATCTCAGAGACTCTCAAGAGAGGGAGTCTAAGTTAACCTCCTAAGTTGAGGAATTAACAGTAACAATCTCCACATGGAACAAGTCATCCTCTAATGCTTGTGCTTTGCTGAAAAGCTAAAGAAGTTTGCTAGATCGAGGAGGAATTGGATCCGGAACTTTCGAAGTTCCTGCTAAAGAAAGTGGAGAAAGTGAAGCTGAATCTATCAGCAGAACAATCTCCATTTATTCAGCAGAGTGTGAACCTCATGCTAAAACCAAGGGTAACAAAAATGTTACCTTGCTAAAGCACAAATTCCCTGCTGATCGTAACCATAAGCAAGAACATGGTGCTAAATGGACCGAAGGTGGAAAGTTTAGCAAGAACTATGTTCTCCCTACTCATCGTTACAACCAAGCGAGGAATTTGGAATTTAGCAAAGGTTGAGTTAGGAGCAAACACTGGAAACAACCTCAACTAAAGAGAAGAGGTAAGCAACATACACAACACAACATGATGCATTTAAGATGTTATTGTTGTCATAGGTTTGGTCACATTGCTTCTCTTTGCCTTGCGGATCCTTACTATACTGTTGGGTCTCTAAGACCAAAAATGAAACAAGTATGGGTTCTCAAGGGTACTAACCTAAATGGACCCAAGTCTTGATGGGTACCAAAATGACTCTGCTTATGAATTGTAGGTTGTGAGCAAGGAACAAATTTGGTACTTGGACAGTGGATGTTCAAGACACATGACAGGAGATAAAGCCTTGCTTACCAATTTTAAGGAGAAAGATGGACCTCAAGTAATTTTTGGAGATAACAGTTCTGGAAAAACTAAGGGATATGGTTTAGTAGGAAATGGAATAGTCTACTTCAACAAGGTTGCTTATGTGGAAGGACTCGAGCACAACTTGCTTAGTATAAGTCAGTAGTGTGACAAAGGGCATAAGGTCACCTTCTTAGACAATTAATGTCAAGTAAAAGATCTTCAAACAAATTCTCTAAAGCTTTCTAGCTCAAGAAATGGTAATGTTTATGTAGTAGATTTGACTAAGCTAAGTCCTGTTGAAACAACTTGTTTTCTTACTAAAGCATCAGTAGATGCTAGTTGGTTATGACATAAGAGACTTTCTCATTTAAATTTCAAAACAATTTCAAAACTTGCTGCTAAAGAACTAGTAAGAGGATTACCGAAATTTTCTTTTGAAAAAGACAAACCTTGTAGAGCTTGCCAATTTGGTAAGCAAACAAAACATTCCTTCTTAAGCAAACCTGAAAAATCAAACTCTATGCCTCTCCAACTATTACATCTTGATTTGTTTGGCCCTATATCAACTAGTCTTGGTGGAATGAAATATGCATTCACTATTGTGGGTGATTTCACAAGATATACATGGGCATTATTTCTTGCTTACAAGAATGATGCACTAGCAGAGTTTGAGAAATTCAGCAGACAAGTGCAAAATGAGAAGGAACTCAGAATTAAGTCAGTAAGGAGTGATCATGGGAAGGAATTAGACTTTGGAGGCTTTACTGAATTCTATGATAAGCAAGGAATAACTCACAACTTCTCAGCACCAAGAACTCCACAGCAAAATGGAATGGTTGAAAGGAAAAATAGACTTTGGAAGAAGCAGGAAGAACATTGCTTGCTGATGCTAGACTCCCTGAGTATTTATGGGCAGAAGAAGTAAATATTGCTTGCTATACTCAAAATCGTTCTCTCATACATCCTACTTTAAGCAAGACTCCATATGAACTATGGAAAGGAAGAAAACCCAACGTCAGCTATTTTCACATCTTTGGTTGTCCTTGCTATGTCCACAACAATGGTAAGGAGTACTTAACTAAATTTCAAGCAAAATCTGATGAAGGTATTTTCTTAGGATATTCCACTCATAGCAAGGCTTTTCATATTTTCAATAAAAGAATTCTAACAGTTGAAGAATCTATTCATGTTATATTTGATGAATCTAACCATGAGGAACCAAGTGGTTCACTCCCTCTCATAGCTGAGTAAGAACATGACGAAGGTCAACAGACTGTAGAAACTAAGGAAGATCCTGCTGAGGAACCTTCAGAAGGCAATATTCCAATAGAAAGCACCCCTGCTATAGCAAATGATGATGAACCCAACTTGGAGGAACTAAGGCAGCAAGACCTTCGAACAGATCTACCAAGGAGAATGAAGTGGACCAAATCTCACTCAGAAGATTTGATAATTGGCAATCCCACAAGTTCAATAAAGACTAGAAGATCTGCTCAAAATGAAAGTAGTTTTCTAAGTTTCCTATTTCAAATGAAACCAAAGAAAATTGAGGATGCTCTTGTTGATGCTGATTGGATCCTTGCTATGCAAGAAGAGCTAAACCAATTCAGCAGGAACAAAGTGTGGAATTTAGTTCCCAGGCCAAGAAATGATATAGTGATAGGCACCAAGTAGGTATTCCGAAATAAGATGGATGAAGATGGAATCATCACAAGGAAGAAAGAAAGACTTGTGGCTAAGGGCTACTCACAGGAGGAAGGGATTGATTATGATGAAACATTTGCTCCAGTAGCAAGGCTCGAAACCATAAGAATCTTTCTTGCTTATGCTCCTTATCAAGACTTCAAGGTGTTTCAAATGGATGTCAAGAGTGCATTTCTGAATGGACAACTTGAGGATGAAGTATACGTTGAGCAACCCCCAGGCTTTGCTGATCATTCACATCTTAACCACGTATATAGACTTGACAAAATTTTATATGGTCTTAAGCAAGCACCACGGGCATGGTATGACACTTTATCTTCCTTTTTAGTTAATGAAGGGTTTAGTAGAGGTAAAATTGACACCACTTTATTTATTAAGAAGCATAAAGATAAAACATTATTTGTACAAATTTATGTAGATGATATAATATTTGGTTCAGTTGATGAAAAACTTTGTGCAAGATTTGTTAAGCTTATGTAGAGTAAATTTGAGATGAGCATGATGGGAGAGTTGAATTTCTTTCTTGGACTTCAAATTAAGCAAAGCAGTGATGGAATTTTTATAAATCAATCCAAGTATACCAAAGACCTACTTAAAAAATTCGGATTGGAGACAACAAGTCCTATGAAAACTCCCATGTTATTAGCAACAAAGTTAGACAAAGATGAGCAAGGTAAATCCGTAGATATAACAAGTTATCGAGGTATGATTGGATCCTTGTTTTACTTAACAGCAAGCAGACCTAACATTATGTTTGCTACATGTATTTGTGCACGTTTTCAATCTAACCCTAAGGAATCACATTTAGCTTCTGTTAAGAGAATTTTCAAATATCTCAGAGGAACTCCTAACTTAGGAATATGGTATCCAAAAGATTCTAACTTCAACCTTGCTGGATACTTGGATGCTAACTTTGCTGGGTGTAAAATTGATCAAAAAAGCACTAGTGGTACATGCCAATTTCTAAGAAAAAGACTTGTCTCATGGTTCAGCAAGAAGCAAAACTCTGTATCAACATCCACTACTGAAGCTGAGTATATATCAGCAGGAAGTTTTGTTGCACAAATTCTGTGGATGAAAAATCAACTTGCTGACTATGGGTTTGATTTCAAGTCTATCCCTATATTCTGTGATAATACTAGTGCTGTAGCCATTGCTTATAATCTTGTTTTACACTCTAGAACTAAACATACAGATATAACGCATCATTTCATTAGAGATCATGTACAGCAAGGTACTATAGAGATAAACTATATTCCTACTGAAAATCAATTAGCAGACGTTTTTACAAAACCCTTGGATGAAAATCGTTTTAACAAATTAATAAGTGAATTAGGCATGCTAAATTTAGAGTAAACTTTTGAGTAAGATTCTACTATACTAACATCTTGTTTGCTTAAGCAAGGACTTATGTTCTTAGCAATATGATAAACTTCTTGCTCAGATGATGAAAAAGACCCTGCTTATGAGTTAAGCAGTCTATTTAATCCTATTGTGTCAACTCATCCTTCCTGCTGAGATCTATCAAGACGCTGCTGGTTAACAGTGTGCTGATAAAGGTTGCTTGCTGACATTGAGCAGCATTCATCAATGTTGTTGTCTTAATCATTGTCGACTCTGCTACAAATTTCACAAAAAGGGGAGCCTCCTCGACAAAAGTGTGATTTCAAAAACTAAGTTAAAGATCTTACTTATACCATAAGCAAAGGATGACCTTGGTGCCTATAAGTTCACAATCTCTGCTCTTCTCTGACTCAGTGGCAACAAAAACCAGCAAGGAGGGTGGTTATTGCTGAATTTAAGTAAGATATATTTTACTCGCTGAGAATTCCAACAATATAGTCAATAGGAAAGACATACAATCATCCTGCTATTATCTCATGACTTGTCAATTTTTCTTTGGTCACTTCCAGTTTTACCACCGTAAAAATAGCCCATCATTATATCAGCCATTTATTTCTCTCTCCGCATTTAATGCCATTCTGCCCCATTACCTATTTACGACTGCTGTCTTTTCGGTAATAAAGTCTCACCGTTACCCACGAATTTTTCTCCTACTAACTCTTCCACTACTCATCCCAGTAACTGCTCTAAACCTTTTCAACTTTTTTTCACCCCCTATATAAATCCTTTAACCCTTCTCATTTGTTTTCACCTTCAAATTTCTCTGACTTCTCTCTAAGATATACTCTTTCTCTCTCTAAAACTTCTGCCGTAATCACTGCCCGTAAATCCTAAACCCACCACTTTTTTCAACCAAAACCAGCAAGATGGCAAACTGGCTTGATAAAATCGAATCTGAGTCTATCATTGACTTAGATTCCTTTGCTAATGGTCAGCAAGATGCTGATACATTGGATGTTATAAGGCTGCTGAGGAACAGCGGGGTTCGCTATGCGATCTCTGCTGCTAGCCCCATTTTTGAAGAAATTTTGAGGGAATTTTGCCAGAATGTACAAGTCAGGGACAACAACATAAGTGGTCGTGTGAATGGACAACAGGTACTAATCACAGTAGCAAGTATTAGGGACACGCTCCAAATGACAAGTCAGGGCATGCTGCCCCCATCTACACTAGTCCCTATTGTACTTGAAGATCTTGGCTATGTTAGAAATCATAGCACCAAGAAGAGGAAGGATTTCTTAAAGAAATGGGACTTCCTCATGGACATCCTACATAAGACCCTGCCTTGCAAGTTCACCTCCCAAGATAAGGCATCAGTAAAGGTCATTTCTCTAGTCTCCATGCTAAAGTCTGACAGGAGATTAATTGGGCTCAAATTTTCTTTGATCTGCTAAAAGATTTATTCTCCAGCAAGAAGAAAATTAAGATTTTCCATGGACGAACATTGTCCCTACTGCTAAAGGGGATTCTTGGAAATGACTTCCCAACAAGGACCAGATCCAAGAAGCTGCCAAAGAGCAAGATCATTACCCCCACCATCTTGCTGAACTATGAAAGGAACCCTGCTGTCCTAGCAAGAGCAGCTGCCTAAAGGAGAATAAAGAAATCAGCAAACCTTGTTGTGGGATAGCAGGATATTTCACTTCCTGCTGAAAGACCATCTACCATCGCAATAGTTCCTGCTGTCCAACCAAGCAGGAAAAGAAGAGCTGCTGCTCAAATCCAGCTACCGAAAAAGAAAATCAAGGCAATTGTTGCTGATCTAGAGTTCAACCCAGCAACGCTCAATTTCGAGGAGAGAGCAGTATACGATTTCTACATGGAATTATATGATGAAGACGCTGTTGCCCAAGCCATTGCTGAAGGAGGTTCGGATGTTGAACCTCCCACTGATGATGAGCAGGAATCCGAACAGCAGGATATACCCTTTGTTGTCCCCATCTCTACTGTTTCTGCAGAGGATGATATTTTCAAAGAAATGGATGACTATCATCCTACTGCCCCTTCATCAATTCCTGCTGATCTCCAGAAAAGTTCATCTATTGAAATCTTCCAAGACATTGATGCTGTCACAAGGGAAATCATTGTTGCTAATCAACCAACTCCCACTGCTGAACTACCATCAGCAAGTGATGCTGCCACACCAACCAAAGTTATCAGCCCAACAGAAGTCCTGGAGCTTGCTGACACTCCAGACAGTGTCACAGGTCTAGGGAAGGATGATGCTGCTAATGTGGAAATAACTGGAGAGCTGTTGCTTACTAACTTACTCCTTGCTGATTTGGTCAAGCCTGAGCCGATCACTGAAGAAGTTGCACTTGATCAATCAGCAGAGGTCCCAGCTCCAACAACAAAACCTTCTGCTGCCCGGAGATTGGTTCTACCAGGCTTTGCTATACACGACTCTGCTCTCCCTCCAAAAAGAAAACACATTGTTGAGAAGGGGAAGGGCAAAGCCAAACTCCAGAAGTCAAGTAGCAGTGACTCAGAAGGCATCTCTGATGAAGTTCCTACTAAGAGGAGAATGGTACACCAATCTGAAGAACTCATCAGAGCCCTGCTGATCCAAGATGCAGAGGAAGCTGGCTTGGATACAGTGGCATACCTTGCTGAACAAATCCAAGAAGGTCCAAGTCATTTCTCACCAGTAAGGGTATCTGCCGAGGGGGAGCCAAATGAAGAAGCTGCGGAAGGAACTAAAAAAGTTGACATCCTTCCTGTTGATGAGGAGCCTGTTGTTGAAGTGGAACAAGAAGAAACAGAGGCCGAAAAAATAGCTATGGTACGTGTTGCTGCCATTAGGATGGTCAAACGGTATCTTATTGAAGACCACAACATGGAGCTTGAAAATGACAATTGCCTATTGGATCTTAGTCCTGACCTCACAATAAGGCATTACCGGAGGATCTTGCTGAAGCGGCTAAAGGAACTTGGCTTTGATACACTAGTCAGACGTTCTTCCTTCTACGAGCATGCTAAAAAAGAGATTGTTCTATATGAACACTTCGAGAAGAGGAAGCTTGCTGAAAAGTCTAAAGACTTCTCTGCTGAAAACATCAGCAGCATCTACGGTACCTCAAGACGGCAACTTGAAGAAGAGATCATCCCTTCTGAAGTTTCAGTAAGGAGCAGAAGACATTGGTTGGGTCTTTCTGATGACTTCTTTTCCTACATGCTTCCTGCTGACTTCATTCTATTCTTACCCCTCCTCCATACATACTGGAGTGGAATGGGCATGCGTGCCATTTTGGATTCATTCAGACAGGTGCCAAACTTCACCGTGCTCATTGAAAGTCCTTGGAAGGAGGCATGGAATATGATCAACTCCTCTCCTGTTGCCGAGGACACTATCGCTGCCTTTGCCAAACGACTCAAAATGGATATGCACAGACATAAATTCTCAATCATACCTGCTGCTGACATTCCTGCTGTTGATGGATATCTTTCTCCTGCTGATCCTTCTTTGGAAAATCCTTCATGTGCACACCATCAAGTATACATTTGCTCACACTCTACTGTTCCAGTTAGACTCAAAGACTCTCATCCTTCTAAGGCTCCTTCTGCTGCCTCCAAACCATCAAAATCAGCCCGCTCGCATTCCTCCAAGTTAACAAAGAAGAAGCTTGCTGAACTTGATTGTAAAATAGATAAAGTTTTAGCAAGTCTCAATGTCCAGCCTGCTGAATCTACAGAGAGCTCCAAGGCACCTCCTGCTGCCTCCACTCTTGAAGACCGTATCAACAAAATGGAGCGTAAGCAAGATCAAATCTTGTTGACCCTCAACAAGCTTATTGACTTTCTCCCTTTAATGGCTGATGATATCAAAAAGGGGGAGAGAGATCATGATGCAGCACAGCAACAACAAGATCAAGCTACTCCTACTCCTGCTCCTATCCCTGCTCCTGCTATGACCCTTATTGTTGTGGCCAGAAGAAGAGTTCCCAAACACATCCCTAACTCTGCTGTACAAATTCTCAATCCTTCTCCATACATGAGACTGCAGAAGGCTGTTGAAGAAGTGGATGTTATGACAAAGAAGTCAGGCCCTGCTGAAAGTCTCAAACTGCTTGCAAGCATTAAAGACTCGGAATCCAAAATCAAGCAGTATGAGCTGGAAATGAAGAGACTCAGGGACCAGCAGAATGAGAGGGAGTATACTTGCAAGAAAGAAAGGATGGAGCGAAGAAAGCAGGAAAAGGAGGCAATAAAAAGGGAATGGGAAGAGGCCGAGGAAAGAAGAAGACTGGAACTGCTGAAGTTCGGAGAAGAAGATCAACAAAGATCTGAGGAATCTGCTGATAATGAAAGTTAGAAAGGATTTGTTTAATTGTCTTTACTTTATTTTCATTCATCATTCATGTACTTAAAACATTTTTGTTATGAAATGAAATGGATATCTTGTTGCTTGCTATGGTGATCAAAATAACTTGTTTTCACATCATCAATTAGGGAGAGATTTTTGATGCACCCCTACTTATATTAATCCTGCTTAAAGAATTGCATTTATTTTATATAAGAATTGATGATGTAATATAGTCATTGCTTAATTGATGTAAAAGGACTTAGAAAAATATCCAACTTGTTAGGTGGATGCTTTCTACTAGTTAAGCAAGGATTTTGATCACAAGTAAAGACTCTGCTCATCGATCAAGAAGGATGCTGAAGATATAGAGAAAAGTTCAAGGACAGTCCTGCTTAGAATGGAAATAAGCAAGGAATGAAATAGTAAGATACCTTACCTTGATCCAAGCAAGAGTGTCAGAAAAAGACTATCTTTTGTCCTGCTTAGTCATATCCTAGAGAGCTTTTTCAAAAAGCACTAGAAGACAAAATAACGGCTATCTTTTTGAACTAAGCAAGGAACAGCTGGAAAAGTACAAGTCACTATCAAGCAGTACAACTCCCAACGGATCTATTTCAAAATTCTCAACTAATAGATTTTTGGAGTAGTATAAATAAGAGTCATAAATTTCATTTATGAGAACTAAACAACCAAGAATTGCTCTGACAATCTGACACTAAAAGAACTCAGCAAGACACAACAACAAGCTTGAACAAGTACTATCTACTCTACTCAACAAGGAGCTTACTGCTTAGAGATAGCAAGCAAGAAACAACATCTGCTATCAATCTGTGTGACTACTTGGTCTTAGTGACCCATTGTAATTCTGGACTAAGTGTCCTGTTGCTTATTGTTCTGTGCGAACATTTTAGTGAGTGCCTTCTCAAGTAAAGAGAAGAAGAGTGGAGTAGGCTTTGACCGAACCACTATAAAAATTCTCCTGCCCACTTTTCTTTGCTGCTTATCTTTTACATTGCTTATTTCTTTTATACCTGCTTTGTTTAGTCTCTGCTAAACTCATTTAGCAAAGACTTACTGACATTGCTGATTTAAGTTATTGGTCTAAAAACTAAGGGGTTCTTTGCTATAAATTCCGCTGTTAACTCTTTTCAAAATATAAGAAAGTTCTTTTTAAGCAAGAAGTGGCTTAATATTGTAAAGTTTATAAGCAAGAATTAAATTTTGAAAAAACACTATTCAACCCCCCTTCTAGTATTTTTCTCTTTGGAACCTAACATATACTTACCTTGAGTCCTTAGCAAAATATATAATTTATAACTCGCGTAGGAAAAAAAATCTGTAAAGCATGTACATGCAATAACATGAGAAAACTCAATTTATTTACACATGAGTATACACATGCGAAGTGTTTGTGAAATTTTCAAATCTGTGATTAATTGATTGAGTCATCATTCGTTGATTTGGGATTCGGTTGTAACCGAATCGGAGTCCGAGATATTTGTGGACTTGATAATACTTTGTTCGTAGACTCTTGATAATTTACATTTAATTGTTGGAGACCTTAGATTAATTAATTAACATTAATTAATCAATTTTAGCTTAAATGATTTTTTTAATCATTTAACATTTATCAAAATTATTCCTTAATTATTATTTAATTGTTTTAATTAAACAATAATCATTTCTTAATTAAATCTTAATCATAAAAGATTTATACACCTTTTATCATTTATTAAGCATTTGTTCTTAAGTTATTATTTAATTTCTTTAATTAAATAATAATTATTGATCAATTAAGTAATTTATTTCTTAATTACTTTTGAATTAAATGATTTATGGATCATTTAATAGTCATGTAGAATTTATTCATTAATTATTTTAATTAAATAATAATTGGTCCTGATTCCTTAATTTAATTAATCAAGAATTATTCCTCGATTAATCTTAGCCTAAATAATTTATTTAATAATTTAATAAAATTTTAGAGTTTATCCCATTATTATTATTTAATTTTTTTAATTAAATAATAATCATTTATGAATTAATTATTAGTCACTTAATCGTGGTAATTAAAAGACTCTAACATCATATATTAATTTTATTTTTAAATCATAAAAATTTTAATCATATAAAAAAAATGTATTTACATGTCAAAATAATTTTTCAAAAGTCATTTATTGGACAATTTAAAATTTATAGGTATTTTATTTTATTTTTTAATTTGGATTGGGCCAAAAGTAAAACAAATTGGACTGGTCAAAAGTGGGTCGGACTGGGTCACGGACCGACCCGTCTTCTCCTTCTTCATCAGATTAGGGTTTCTGCAGCAGTGGGTTGTCGTCGACACCATTTTGGTCGGACGACGAGTTGCTACCTCCTGCCCGTCGCGAATCACACACACACAAATAGAGAACGGCGGTGGAGGCACCGCCATGGCCTTTGTCATAGGTGAATGTGCCCCTAGCCGCTATGTCGCAGCCTGAAATGGTCGGGAAGAGCTCGGTCGGGCCGCCAAAGGCAGTGACTGGCCTCCATGAACATCAGCAAGCTTCAATTCTTGCCGTCAATAACTTTCTCAAGCCCATTTTAGTCGATTCCTGCATGGAAATGAATCTAGGGACTTCCAGAAACTCATTCAAGCAACTAATGTCAAGTTTTAACAACTCAATCACAAGAAAATTGAAGAAAATCCATTTGGATATTTGAAGCTTTAGCCGAACAAGAAAACATGCTACACTTGACCATTTCTGAAATTAGATGAGGGAAAAAGGTTGTCACAAGTGCAGAGAGAAGGTCCTAAAACCGATTGCTCAAACACAAACGCGACTTGCCAGAAATCTCAATTCGAAAAACTTAGGGTTCTTCAGTTCTTCAATATGTTCTTGAATTTTTATTTATTTTTTTATTAAACTTTAAAAATCAATAATTCACAATTTACAAATGTTATGCATACGTGTGATACATGAAAATGATACTGAAAAAAAATATTCTACAAAATGGTAAAACATAAATGGCAATAAATGCAAAAATAAGAGAACAGTGGGTTAACTGTTTAAATCTTTTATGGATAAAATACCAAAACTTCAATAATTTTTCTTAAATGAAAAATTCAGATTTTTGTGAAATATTTTCTAGAGAAAATGATTTGAAGTGGAGGCTAGGGTTTGGTTATAATAGTATATTTATATAACCTTCAATTTATTTTTGACCATTGAATTAGTTTTAAAAAAAATTACTTAGATTGGTAAAAAAAAATTCCCTTGTTTTTGCCTTTTAGGGATATGCTGAAAATTTGAATTTAATTAGTGTTTAACTTGATTTGTTTAGCCACTAATTGAATTTTAATGGTAATGCATTGATTTAATGCATAAGCCAAAAAGTTTACCCACACCGGCGAGGTAAAAAAAATGCACTCATACGATTATTATTACGATTAACGTCTCATAATTTTTATAACGTCATATTCGTTATAATTTGTCGTTAGTGGACGTGCGCGGGTCGATTTGCGTGGAATGCACGTATATTTATTTGTAAAATCTATTGATCATTGAATACAACAAAAAAATCATAATAAAACGAATTTAATTGAAATACATTTTATTTGAATTTTTGATTTCTCACAATATAAGAATTAAAATTATATAAAATTTACTAAATTTTAGGTAAAGATATGTGAAAAAAGGTTAAACATTGTACATTTCAGAAAGGAAATAGTGTCATCTCTTCTGAAATTAGATACATTTTATCTTTTTAAATGAACAATAACATATTGAATTTGAAAATTAATGTGAATTTAATTGATTTAATTATTGTAATCGTATATTATCTTCGTCTCATCAATTAAATCTCTTTTATAACGAAATTTCTATATGAAAGAAACTTAAATGATGGAATAGGTAGATTAATAAAAATTATATAAATAGATTGTTCGTTTCAAAAAATGAAATGTGCATTTAGCAAGAAAAAAAATAAATAAATGAAAGGACTAGAAAAGAGGGGGGGAGAGGGGGGGGGGGGCATTGATAGGTTCTTCGCAGGCCTTGCAAATTCTTCTTTCAGTCGAGTCAAATAGAGGTACGAGGTGACAAGGAAACCTGATTATGCCCCTTTCTTGAATTTCATCTAAGCAACTTCATTACCATTAGATGATTTGGGCCACAAATTATCCATTTTGATTGCATAAAAAGCTTAGTTAGCTACGGTGCAAGTCGTGTGACCTATAGCTCGGCCTTCACTTTTTGAGGGAACCTAGTTATCTACAAGTTTTTTTTTTGTTGGCCTACCTACTTAGGGCTCAAAGTAATTAAATCTGATTTGATAAGGAACAGTACAGTACGCGACAATGGAATGCCATGGGATAGATGATAGAGGAAAACCAGCCTATAGAAACCGATTACATAGTGGGACTCATGCAGGTAAATTCGAAAGATTTATTAATTATTCCTTCTATCTTGTCATTCGTAATAATTAATTTTGCACAAAGAAAAATGTGATTTTAATTAGGTTGTTTATATTATCTTTAAAAATGGATAGTGAAGAACAAAATAATTTAAAATGGCTAAAAATATTAAGAGAGTAAGTAATGGATGGGATACAAAATTTTAAAATGGATGGTGCATAAGATAATTAAAAGTGATGTGATATAAAATGGATGCTACATAAGATAATTAAAAGTGATGTGATATAAAATGGATGTTTCATAAAATAAATTTAAAGAATATAAAAGACTGAATTTTAGCATAAAGGAAAAGGTTGCAAATAAATTCATCTCAATGATAAAATAAGAATTGCAAATGGAAATAAATTTAAATTTGACATTTGGATATACTTTCTCTGTCCCTCAAATTATAACATTTGACTTTGAACAACTTTTATAAAAAAGTAAAAATTTTATTTAGCTTTAAAAAATATTAAGGAAAAAGATCTTTTTTATTAAATTGTCTATATCACTGGTGAATAATATATTAGTTTGAAATGGGTAAAAATAATGAAAATAAAATGTTTGAAAGTAAAGTGATGTGACAAAAAGTTAATGTTGTGAAGAGTAATTTGAAAAAAAAAAATTAAAAGGTCAATTTTGCATAGAAGGAAATATTACACATAAATGAGATAAATATTGGTAAAATGACTTTAAAAAAGTGATAATTTTCCAATGGAATATTAATACATCAGTCATCAATCATGAATGATATATATGAACACCAAAATGTGCCGACTCAAGTGGATTTTTCAACATTGCTCACTCAACATTTGAAGATTGTGTCATCATCTAAGTATATGATACCCTTGAGAGAACCTTCTTCAAACCATTTAATCAACTATTAAAATCCAATGGTCTCAAAGTCTACTTAGTTAAGGCGATGCCCTTCAACAATGGTACGGTCCCCAACAAATTTATCCATGGCCATAGAACTTAGTGAGATGTGTGAATGTTGTGTAATGTATGATGATGTATTTATGCAGATGTGAGGATAGAAAGAAATTTGAGAGTATCAAGAAACGTAAGAGAGAAAGAGAAAGTAATTAGAGAAAGTAATTAGGGAAAGAGCTATATATAAGAAATTGGCATAGTAGGAGAAAGAAAGATTAAGTAATATTTATTAGGGAAAATCTTTTCAACGGTTACACATTTGGTCTCTGAACTTTTTTTATAATTTGTTTGGTACACAATTTTTTTAAAACATGCGCAATTAAAAAATTATTTGGTACACAACTTGTTTGAATTTTTATTCTTTTTATTCTAATTATTGGTCTCTTTCTACAATATTTCTAAAAAATATACTCAATATACTATTTTATATATTTTGTAAATATTATAATATGGGTACAAAATATTTTTGTAAATATTTTAAATATAAGTTTCGGATTTTGATTTTTTAGGTCTATTTTGACCATTTAAATAGTTTAAATAAATATTTTTACACGAAACAAACATAGTATATATATGTATATAGATGTACAAAAATAAGTTTTCTTAATTTTCAAAACATTTTAAATATTTTTAAAGTATTTTTATTTATTCTGGAATTTATTAAATTGTGCATGTTGGTATAGATATTTAATTTTCTTAATGTAAACATGTTTAGAAATTAATTATGAGTAGATGTAAATTAATTAGTAGCCAAAATTTGCATATTTTAGATGAGATAATTGTGAATATTTGGTTGATTATGCATATTTTAATAATTATAATGTTGTCATGTAAATATGTATATGCATATTATTGCTTTTTATTGGGTAAATAAATAATATGTATGGAAAATAGTTAAAATACTTAAAAAATTGTGAATAATTAGACATACCTTGTCGATATTATATTAATGAACAAATGATGATTTGAAAATATTTAGCATACTATGGGATTGAAAAATAATTAATTTGTAGTTGTTAAATGTATAAATTATAATTGTTTATTTGTGATTAAAGAGTGAATTAGTATTTTTTTTTTCTTTTATCATCTTTGATGTTTGGATTGAATAAATAATTATATATACAATTTTGCATTGTGATTATGATGATGAAAGAACTCTTTTAGAGCGTCTTTATACTTAGTTAAACGTCCTAATTACAAAAGAAACTCTTGCAATTTTTTTTTAAAATTTTACATGTAATTAGGATATAGTTTAAATTCATTTGTAAATTAATGTAGTTTCATTTGTAAGTTATATTTGTAATTTCCATGTGTTTATTCTTAAACAATGTAATTTTAAAATTTTCAAAATGTAATTTTATATTTTTAGATTATTTCTAAGCCTATGGGTTAGAATTAAAATGATTATAGCACTCAAATTCAACAAACGTTTCTTCAAACATTTTCTCTTTCATTTTATCTAAACTAGAAAAGTTCTTCTAGTAGCTCATACTATTATACTAAATATTTTTTAGCAATTTTATCGTTTCTTTATTAGGTGACGGAAATTGAGTTATAATTTGATATTTGTTAGAAATTATAATATTTGAAAATGATGTATAATACTTAGAATTGTTAGAACTTGTAATTATACTAGAACCTACTGATGATCAAAAGATAAACATTAGAGGATTAAACATCTCAACAACAGCTATCAGAGGATAATTCTGTAGCAATGAATAAAGCCCACGTTAGGGCTTAACACAACACCAGAGGATGATTTCCATACAAAGAACCATGTCTTAGTACTGGAGGAATTCATCCACCAAAAGACAAAAACACTGAAAAAGGAGTTCTTGCCCACTAGACACTAATTTGTAGAAACTTGCACATCATCAGAGACTAATTTGCAGAATTAGTCCAGCAGTGGATAATTTCATTTTCAGGTGTAACACATCATGAGAGAATGTTATCCACTCAAAATACAATATCTCTTCAAGCAATGATGGTCTGTACCAACAAATAAACGCTCAAAGCAATTCTGCAACTTACTTGCAGAATTGTACTATCAGATACTAAAGTGTTTAGTCTAACTAACTATCAAAGATTGAAAACAAGTTAAAGTTAGTCAAGCCTATTAGAGACTAAATGACCATCAGATACTACAATTTTAACTCATCATAAACTACCAAATTAATGCATCAGAGTCTAAATGGTCATCAGAGGATAAATGTTCATCAGCAAAGATTGAAGATGACATATGGTTGACTGCAGCAGACCACTAACTCTTAATTAGGGCTCTGAGATTAAAATAAAGAAGGTGACCCAATAAGGAGAGACTGACTACTAGAGAAGTTTCAAGGAGATAAGTTATACATATACACAATAAATGAATAAAGATGCAGGTGTATAGCTGTAGAGATAACTTATACAAACTCGAAAAGAAAAATAAGTAAGCTAGTCCAATAAGAACCAGAGAAGCTCAAAGCAATAAGTTATACAAATACACAACAGATGCAGATACTACAGAGATAACTTATCGTAGGAACTCTAGGAATAAAATAAGAGAGTTGGTTCAATAAGAAGAAAGTGTGTACTAGAGAAATTACATAGCAGATTGGCGTGCAAAGGAGGTTATAAAAAAGATAAGTTATATATTAGAGCTGCAATTACCAAAGAAGTGTTGGGTTTCCAAGGATCAAACGCAGCGGAAAAATACGATTTATAATAAAACAAAATGAAACCCAAACCCGAGGATCTATGGAAACAATTTAATACTGATAGTTTAAGATTTTACCGATTAAAAGTGCGAATCTGAAGATTTGGTGAAGGTATTGATCGTCTCCAAATCTTTAACGCAATCCAACAGGACAGCGTCTCTACGGTATCCACACGAACACCGGCGAATCGTCTTACGATCTGAACAAGAAGAGTTACAGTACTAGCTGTATGATCTGCATCTCTTATCTCTATCTCTTTTAACAGTAGTCTCTCTCTTATGAGCGGCTACGTAAAACGTTGATTTTTGAGAGTATGGCTGATATATCATATATATAGCCTTTTATAGAGTAATTCCAAAACTTAATCTAATTAGGAGAATTATAATCCGAATTTTATATTTATTAGATATATATCTTTAATCAAGTCTCACTTAATTAATATATATATATGTACAAATAAATATATATTCGTATTTCTTTCCAAAGGACTCTACTTCATACAGATTACATATATAAATATATATGTATATAATTTAAAGCCATGATTTAATTAAATCAATCTTATTGATATATTAAAATCATTGACATTTAAATTATATCTCCTTGACGAATGTTCTTTGTGTGTGGCCCTGTAGGTTATTATTATGTTAGCAATAATTTTAAATCATATTATAAAATTATAAACAGTGAGCGGTATCTAGTAATACATCATTGTTACCCAAGTAATAATAAAATCATAGATTCGACGTTACCTTTCGTGACCAATGTTTCAATGTAACTTAATCCTTTTAACCATGATATCTAAAATTGAATTCAAGGTATGGATGTGTCATCCTCTTCATAATTTAATCTCAATTTTTTTGATCAATTAGTAAACTATATGAAACAAATCTCTATTTGAGCATGGCCATGCATTTCATAGTTTCACTCAATCAAGAGGCCTATAGATATCACCCCTAATTTATAGGAGGATTAAATTCCATCTACATCATTCTCATTTCTCACATAACTCATTATGCATCCAAAAATCACCTTTATCGTCCACCCGGTTAAAGGTGACTTTTGATAATGTCAAAATGCATAACTCCTTATGTAAAAATGTCATGACTTCAGGTCGAAGGACCATTACATCATTGTCACTATGAGAATTACTTATGACACATAGTATAACGCTCCATGTAGAATTCTCATGTTGGGTCTGTCCAGTACAATGTTTTTTAACATGTACCTATGTATCAACTTAATATATCTCGTATATATTTATGACCAATGAGATATGGCCATCAGTTAATCCACATACTAGTCTCAATGTATTATTGTTGTCCCACTGACAATGATACTCGACTAGAGACATTTAAGAATAATGATACATTACATACTTATATGATCTCATATTCAAGTCACATACTTGAATCCATATAATTAGTATCATTCTTCTAAGGACATTTATTATGTTAACATTTATATAACGCAGTAAATAAAACATAATAAAAGAAATTATCATTTAATCAAAATATAACATAAATATAGTGTCACAATCATTACATAATTGGCCACTAGGGCATACACTATAACAAGAAGATCAGAGATATTTTTAGATGCAACTTAAAGAAGAAGTGTTAGAGTTAAATGATGATAATGATGTTTAGGAAATAAATTGTGCACACGTAAATACTTAAGATATATTATAAACTTTAAGATCAGCACAAGTTTTGCATCCACTGATGATAATCTTATTCATCAGGGGATGGTCAATCACTTCATAAGACAAGTCAAAAAATGGAACATCTAAAGGACTTGACAAAGTGAAGAAGAATGTCTGATGCTACTTAATAACAGTCAAAGTATTCCGCACATCAAATATTCTAAACAAAGTTTCGTTGATTAAGAACTGTCAGGGGAACCGATCATGGGAGAACCCATCAAGGGAAACTCATCAGGGGGGACCTGTCAGGGGATGACGAAGGCAAACCAACCCGTCAGGGTGAGACTTCAGGGTATGACAGTGTCAGGCTAACCCATCAAGGTAACCCTTCAGGGGAAATGCTCAACACTGTAGCAGTGGAAGCCATAGTTGTTTGTAGACAGTAATAACATCAGTGGATCAAGAAGCACTGAGTAAAACTCAAGTGAAGGTTGAAGCCCTGATCCAGTCTGTAACAATCAGGGGATCCAGAAGTACTGATCAAATCCATCAGGGCTGGTCGTCAATGGATGGTTATGACAGCATGCACCCGTCATCAGGACTTACACTCAAATCAACAAAGCTTGTTATAGAAGCAAGAGATATTAACTGGAAAGATATTTCTTGAAGTTTGTTATGGTCCAATGAGAACTCTCAAACATTAAATGCACGTAGATCAGGGGAAGAAAAAGAAGCAACAAAAGTAGCAGCAGTCTGACACATAGTTTCCAAAGGACAATGATGTGACATATATGCGGCTAAGTTGAAAAGAGCAGCATGCCTTCACACGTGGTTTAAACCACTGATCTTCTATATATGCAAAAGAGTTCTCATTACACAAAGATAGATCAATCCAACAGATCAACAAACAAGAAGCATACAAATCACTAGAGCAGCTTTGTAATATATCTTGAGAGAAATATTTCAAAGAAAGATTAGAAACTAGTGAGTGTGAATTTGAAGCTGTAATTCTATTACAAATTTTGTAGCTGTTTAATCATATTTGTGATTATACAGATATCCAGAAAAACCTCAAGTTTTAATACAACTATTTTAACTTGAATCTTTGTGTTCATACTTTATAGTTTTTCTGTTCATTGTAGTTGTTTCCTATCAGGGCCAACTGAAGTTCAAAAAGAGCAAAAAGTTTGTAGTGTTTGTTTGCATTCATCCCCCCCCCCCCCCCCCCCTTCTACAAACACTTGAGCTTATATTGTTTTAACAAATGGTATCAGAGCCTCTTAGCAGATTATACTTGCTAACAAAGATCAACATCTATGGCCAACAAAGCTGGAAACAGTAAAGTCCCCATGTTGGAAAGGGGAAAATACTTCTTCTGGAGACAAAGAATGATAGTTCATCTAAGAGCTATTGATGATGAATATTTTAGATTCTGGAAGAAGGCCCTCATGTTCCCAAGAAGCTCATTCCTCAAGAAGTTGTCAATGGAGTCACTGTTCCTGAAAAATTAGTCCCAAAGACGACTGACGAAATGACACTCGAGGAAAGAGAGAAAGTGAAAAAGGATCTCAAAGTCACAGGGATCCTATATAATGGTTTAGATGATGATATGTTGAATAGTATCATGAATCTTACAACGTCTAAATCTATATGGGATACCATACAAATCCTTTGTGATGGAAAGGAGGAAGTGAGGGAAAATAAACTGCAGCTGTTGACACAACAGTATGAGTGATTCACAATGAAAAGTGGTGAAACACTCACTGAAATGTTCGACAAATTTAACAGGTTGGTAAATGACCTGAGATTATATGGGAAGGCATATGCAAATAAAGATGTGAACAGAAAGTTCATGAGAGCCCTCCCCATATTATGGGATCCTAAGATGACGGCCATTAGGGAATCCAAGGACATGAATCTCCTAGACTTGGATAGGCTATATGGTACCCTCAAGACATATGAACTAGAGGTTCAGCAAAGATCTAAAATGTCACGGGATGCCAGAAAGCTTAAATCTGTAGCTCTGAAGACTGCCACGAAGGACAAACCAGAAGCAAGACCAAGTGTCTTAATGAAGCAGCAACTAGGAGATGCTGAACTTGAAGGGGACAATGAAGCTGACTCCAAGGATGATGAATATACTCCGGAAGAGTTAGAGGAGCTGGATGAAACCATGGCCTTTCTTACAAAAAGGTTTTCCAAGCTGAAATTCCAAAAGCCTGCGGGAGCCAAAAGATTTTCAACAAGGAAGCCTAGTAGCACTAAAAACTTTATTGACAAAACTAGAATAAAGTGTTACAAGTGCAATGAGATGGGCCACTTTGCAAATGAATGCCACAAGGCCACAAAAGAAGGTGAATCCAGAAACAAGGAAGCTGAAGTGGACTACAAGAAGAAATACTTTGACCTTCTTAATGCAAACAAGAAGGGAAAAACATATATTGCAGAGGGAAAGGACTGGGCTGACTCAGATGAAGAAGATGCTGAAGAATATGTCAACCTAGCCCTGATGGCCTCATCCACTAACAGTAGCAGCTCACAAGGAAAAGTTAAAAGTAGTCATATCTGGTTCCTAGACAGTGGCTGCTCAAGGCACATGACAGGAAACAAAGCCCTGTTCACAGAATTCCAAGAAAATGATGGTCTAGTATTTTCATTTGGTGATAACAGCAAAGGACTGACTCTTGGCTATGACAAAGCAGCAAATGGGAATGTCTCATTTGAAAATGTAGCACTAGTTGACGGGCTTAAGCACAATTTATTAAGCATAAGTCAATTATGTGACAAAGGATACATCATTTCCTTTAAAGGGGATCAGTGTTTGATCTCAAATGAGGATGATGGGAAGCTGGTTTTATCAGGAATAAGAAAAGGAGATCTCTATATGCTGATTTCAATTCAGTAAGTGGAGAATCATGTTTCTACAGCAAGGCAACTTCTGATAAAAGCAGGCTATGACACAAGAAGCTCTCTCACCTGAACTTCAAGACAATTAATGATTTAGTGAAGAGAGAGTTGGTAATTGGGCTACCCCAAATGGAGTTTATTTAAGAAGGGTTATGCTCAGCTTGTCAATAAGGGAAACAAAGGAAAACATCCTTTGTCAGCAAGGAAGCCACAATGATTAAAGATCCAATTCAATTGCTACATATGGATCTCTTTGGCCCTGTCAATATTATGTCAGTGTCAAAGAAAAGATTTGCAATGGTTATTGTGGATGACTACACCAGATACACTTGGGTGAAGTTTCAAAATGCAAAATCAGAAGTTCCTCAGCAAATCATTGACCACATCAAGAAAGTGGAAACTGAGTCAGGATCAGTGGTTAGGATGTTGAGGACAGACAATGGAACTGAATTCAAGAATGCAGCTGTTGATGGATTTTGTGTGGAGAAAGGCATCAATCATACACTTTCTACCCCAAGGACTCCTTAACAGAATGGTGTAGTGGAAAGGAAGAACAGAACCCTGATAGAAGCTGCTAGATCAATGCTAGCAGAGATAAAGATTCCTAGCTATTTTTGGGCTGAAGCAATTTCCACTGCTTGCTTTACTCAAAATAGGTCATTAATCAACAAGGCTCACAACAAGACTCCATATGAGCTAATGACAAGAAGAAAGCCAAACATCAAGTTCTTACATGTTTTTGGATGCAAGTGCTTTATCTTAAGGAACTTTGGTGAGAACTTGGGAAAATTTGATCTAAAGGCTAATGAAGCAATTTTCCTAGGTTACTCCCTGACATCTAAGGCCTACAGGGTTTACAACAAGAGACTTCAGGTGGTGATGGAGTCTATAAATGTAGCTTTTGATAATCAAGAGATTTCTGGATTTGAAGACCATGGTTTTCATGAAAAGCTTAGGTTTGAAAATGAAGATGAAACTGATTATCAAGAGATTGAAGCTGATGAGTGCAGACAAATGGAGAATTTATCCATTCCTGATGTCAATCCAAATTCTATAGAAGCCCCTTCCAATGATAAAGTCAATTTCCTAGACAACAGATCAGGGGATACTCCATCAGGGGACCATTCATCAGGGTATGCACCATCAGGGTATAACTTGAACCTTTAATTAAGCACTAATTCAAGGGGAGGGTTTTCAAAAGCTGGGAGCACAGACTTAGGGGGAGGAGATGTCAATCAAGCAAGCTCATCAAGATACATCTCTAATCCCAAATGGGCTAGAAGTAATTCACAAGACTTGATTATTGGTGACCCAAACAAGAAAGTGCAAACCAGAAAAGCAACATATAATGAATGCATATAGGCTTGCTTTCTTTCACAAATGGAGCCAAAGAAGTTTGAAGAAGCTATTCAAGATGCAGACTGGATCTTGGCTATGCAGGAAGAGCTAAATCAATTTGAAAGAAATCAAGTATGGAAGCTTGTACCTAAACCCAAAGACATAATCATAATAGGTACTAAGTGGGTATTCATAAATAAGATGGATGAAGCTGGGATTGTTGTAAGAAACAAAGCAAGACTGGTTGCAAAAGGATATCTTCAAGAAGAAGGGATTGACTTTGATGAGACCTTTGCATTAGTAGCCAGACTTGAGGCTATAAGAATTTTCTTAGCCTATGCAGCACATTCGAATTTTAAAATTTATCAAATGGATGTGAAAAGTGTTTTTCTCAATGGGAAATTGGAACATGAGGTGTATGTCCAACAACCTCCAAGGTTTGAATGCTTAAAATTTCCAAATCATGTCTATAAACTGGAAAATGCACTTTATGGACTGAAGCAAGCACCTAGAGCTTGGTATGACACACTATCAAAGTTTCTGGTGGAAAACAAATTCACACAAGGTATCATTGACAAAACTTTATTCTTTAGACAACACCAAGGTCATCTGATTTTGGTTCAAATTTATGTTGATGATATTATCTTTGGATCCACTGACACTAGACTGTGTGAAAAGTTCTCCAAACTCATGCAAAGCAAGTATGAAATGAGTTTGATGGGTGAGTTATTATATTTCTTGGGATTGCAAGTCAAACAAGTCACTGATGGAATTTACATTCATCAGACAAAATATGCCAAAGAACTTCTTAAGAAATTTGATATGGAGGACTCCGAAGTAGCAAAGACACCAATGGCCACTGCAACCAAGATTGACCCTGATAAGAACGGAAAGAAAGTTAATTTGAAGACTTACAGGGGAATGATTGGATCCTTGCTGTATCTAACAGCTAGCACGCCTGATATAAAGTTTGCAACATGTCTTTGTGCAAGATATCAAACTGACCCAAGGGAATCTAATCTCATTGTAGTGAAAAGAATCTTGAGATATGTAAAAGGTACTAAAGAGTTGGGACTTTGGTATCCAAAGGAGTCTAGATTTGAATGATAGGATATTCTGATGCTGACTTTGGAGGATACAGAATTGACAGAAAAAGTACAACAAGAAGCTGTCAGTTTCTAGAAGAAAGGCTTGTATCTTGGTTCAGCAAAAAGCCGCACTCAATTTCAACATCAACTGTTGAAGCTGAATATATTGCAGTTGGAAGCTATTGTGCACAAATTCTATGGATGAAAAACCAGTTAATGGATTATGGCCTGGACTTCAACAAAATTCCAATAAAGTGTGATAACACAAGTGCCATTGCCATTGCTGAAAATCCTGTGCAACATTCCAGAACCAAATATATAGAAATCAGATATCATTTTATCAGGGAACATGTTATGAATGGAAGCATTGAACTACAGTTTGTACCATCAAATCAGCAGCTGGCAGACATATTTACCAAAACTCTTCATGAAGCCACGTTTTTCAATCTTGTGGGAAAGCTGGGAATGGTGAATTATGCATCAGGGTCAGGGTCAAATGCCTAAGTTCTGGTATTCCTAACTCATGTCATAAGTTCTTGATGAAATTAATTGATATGTGATAATATATGTTATTACTGTAAATATGTATAAGTATACTTGTATATTCTGTATTTTTGTTTGGTTGTGTTTGTCTTTAACTGATGCATCAGGGTCAGGGTCTCCATTAAGGCGCATCAGGGTCAGGGTATCAGACTCGCGCATCAGGGTCAGGATATCAGACTCGCGCATCAGGGTTAGGGTATCTTGCTTTGGAATCAGCGTCAAGACATCCGATTTTTGTATCGGTATCTGGGTATGTATATACAAAGAGCATCAGGGTAAGGTAAAATGTTTTTAACTGCATCAGGGGATTATGGTTAGTTAAGTGATGACAACTCATCAGGATGTTCTCCTCTCTCTGATGACGTGTCATCACAGAAACTAAACTGACTCCCTAATAGCGTGTTTTTAGAACAGTTTTCAAACATTAATAGGCGGGTATTAATACTCTATCTCTCCTACTTTTTAAAACACCTTAAAACATTTAATCTTTCTCTGATATTTGCTCGAGTTTTTCTCAGTTTTTCTCTCTCGTTTTCACAGAAACCCTAGAACTTCAAATTTTCAAAAGTATCAATGGCACCTAGCAACTCTCAACAAATCCAAAGGAATCTGATAGTTCCACCCACAAACTATGTGGGTTTCTCAGACATTAATGAGGTGAGTGATTGCTTCAAGCCTATAATGAACTATTTACTCACCTCCGAGTATAGTCAAGCAATCTTCACCGATGAAGAAATGTCGGGGGAAGCACTGTCTCAACTTTGGACCAGTGCAAAGTTCATGTACTCTGCTACAAGGCCTAATATGGTGAAGGGAATCTCATTCAAGATTTCTTCTGAGAAAGGGAAAATAACTCATTCCAGAATTACTTCTGCTTTAGGGCTACCTACTCAAGACCAGGTGGAAGTACCTAGTGATGCTGAACTGCTCGACTTCTTGAGGGAACTGGGCTATAATGCTGCTCCTAATGCAGTGTTAAAGTTCAAGGACATCAAGAGGGTGAACGTGAAGCGGGAGATCTCTTATCTCTTCGACACCATCACCAAGGTGTTTTCAGGTAAGTGTTCTAATTTTGAGGTAATTTCTTCTTTAACTTTAAAAATAGCATATGCAATGATTAGGAATGTAAATATAAATATAGGTAAAATAATTTTTGATGATCTTGTAAATAAATTAGGTAATTTTAATTCTAGGAAATCAGAAATTTATTATGCTAGATTTTTGTATATAATTATTAAAGATCAAATTACTAATTTTTCTTTTGAGAATGATATTACTGTACAGACATACAAGCAAGCAAAGAAATTGTTTGCAGAAATAATAAAGAAATCATTCACAGCCGAACCATTTGCACTTCCACAGCATATGGTACAGGTAGTAAATACTTCTTCACCTTCTACTTCCCAACCTGTAAATTCTTCACCTTCATCTACTATGACAGAGAAGACAACCACTTCTCTGCCTACCCAAGTAGAACAACCAATTTCCACCCAACCATTCTCAATAGCCCAACCCATAGTCTCCCAAAAGACTATTGGGATTAAAAGAAAACCCAGTGAAGTTACCACATCAACTGAGGGGGAGCCAGGAGAGAGAGTGATTGGCTATAGGAGGAGATTGAAGAAGAAGAAGGGAACCACAAGTGTTACCCAACAGCCTGACCAGGGTGTATCCTCTCAAAAGGATACTACCTTTGATAAGGAATTAAACATATTTTTAACTAGTTCCTCTAAAAAGGAATTAGTTATTGAAAATAGTCCTCAACCAGGGACACAGTTGAGTGAGGCACATACACTGACCATAGACTCTGATGAAACGAACATCAAGGTCTCTGAGAGCCACTTGCAGAAATCTAACACAGTGAGTGCACGCACTACTCAAGATGTTGTAGTTCAGAAGCTTCTCAATAAGATCAACATGAGTCATAAGCATTCTTCTACAGTATCTTTTGATGAATCACCTCCTCGTTCAGTTATTCAGCCAACACTCCCATCTACACCACTTCTTTCTTTCTCTGTTCCTCAAATTTTTTCAGATATTATGACACAAACATTGAGTGTCATAAGTTTAAATTCTCCACTTTCTCAATTCGTGGAGGAGCCAACACTCCCTGACACAGTGATTGATAGTCACCACTCTCAAATGGTTGACTCATTTTTCCTTGAAACAATCACTGATGATCAGACAGGGGACATAAATTCCAATGTATATACCACAGCAATAAGTCTTTATGTTCCCCCCAATTGTAAATACTTCTTCTATAGAAACATACACTTCTCCAATTATACATACACACATTACTTCTACTCCTTCTCCTATCACTACTGTGGAACCAGAACCTGTACATACATTACTTGCACTGGCCACAGTTGCTGATCTCCAAGCCCATAGGAGCCCTTCTAGGACAATTTTGAGTGAGGCTAAGAGAATACTTAGTGCAAAGAGGCAAAGTCAAACCCCTGAGAGGACTTTGGCAAAAGGAGAGGAAGAGAGTACTGCCTTAGTAGGCAAAGAAAAAGGTGAGAATTCGAGTGATGCCTTAGAAGGCACAGAAAAAGGAGAGAATGAGGGAGATAAGGATGAGATCCTTGTAAATAAAGTACAGAGAGAAAATATAGATATTGTAAATACCACTTCAAGCTCTGCAAGTGATGAAGATGATGCTCCACAAGATGATTTTTCTCAGTTCATCGGAGTTGATTTGTACTTTCAGCATAATCAAATGTCGGATACTATACAGTTACTAAAACAAGAACTAGCAAGAACCACTGATCCAATCTTGATCAAAGTGTTAAAATCACAGATCATGATTGGTCAGTCTGTAGATATTGAGAATAAGAAACTATACACACATTTTACAGCAAAGATCAACAATGTACAGCAAGTTGTCGACTCCCTAGTCACCAGCCAGACCCTACTCCGGATGAAGAAGCAAGCTGACAATGTAGACAAGAAACTTGCTGATCTCATTACTCAACTAACCAGCATGGAAACTCTGCAACAATCCATGGCTGACACTTTGAAGCAAGTTCTCCAAGTCACATCCCGACTCTCAACTCCCACTGATGATGCTCTCAAAAAGGGGGAGAACTCTACCAGGCCATCGTCAAGGGATGTTGCTGAGAAATCTACAACTCAACCATCAGGGAATGTGACTGCTCCTGATCCTACTCCAAAACCCAAGGACAAAGGCAAGGGCATCCTGATTGAGGAACCAAAGAAGAAATCCAACACTCAATCAGGAGGCCTAAGCTACTTGGAGATGCCATGAAGACAACCCACTTTCCAACACCCGTTGAAGCTGTAATTGATGGGAAAGTGGAGCTAGTCTACCCTCAGGACAAAAAGCTCGTGGAAGCTGATGCAATCTATGCACAACAACTTCAAGAAGAAGAAGAGAGGGAAATGGCAAAGGAACATGAGGAAGCAAAGAAGAAAAAGAGTGTCGGACCCAGGACCTCCAGGAAACCTCAGCCAAAAAGATCTCAGAATCCTAAAGGTGCATCAAGGGATAAAAACCAAGACAAAACTAATGACCCTGATGCTACCAAGCCTAAGTCATTTGAAGCCAAGGATCAAACACCTTCTCCTATTACCACAGAATATGGTCCACCCACTCTAGCTGAATCCCTAAGAGAAGAAAAGCACAAAAACCTGACATTTATGTTCTCAATAAAAAGCATAAATGTCAGGTTCGACAATAAAAAGGGTCAGCTGATAACAGTTCAACTAAAGAGTGGGTCAGAATTCAATGTTACAATGGACTAGTTTAGGAGAATGGATGCTGAACAATTGGGACTGATCCTAAACCTAATCTCCAAATCTTCAAAGGCCAACAGAGACTTGAAGGGGATGATCGACAAGCTGAGGAGAGCCATCAACGATGATAGGAGCCTGCCCATAGCCTTGGAAAGACCTTTGAAGCTATTTTACAAATCCACTAATGGGCATGAGAAAAGCATTAAAATCAAAGACGTTGATGGTCTCGACCTGGAGGAAGCGATGTATGTGCTAAGCCAAATTGCTTCTCACAAAAATGAACATGTCATCAAGTTCAGAATCCTACTGATTCAGAGAATGCTCAAGGAGATTGAAGAAACTAAAGCTGATTGTGGGAATGCTACAGTAAGGAATGTGCCACCAGTGAAAGGATTCAAAGAATATCCAAAAATGATCACAAGCCCCATGGGTGTTGAGTTCAAAAACAAGAAGGGGGAGATCATTACCTTCCACTGGTCACAACTTGTTGCAGCCAACATTCAAGAGATCAGATCTGTCCTTGAAGCTTTGGAATCAAGCAAAAATGTAAACATTGTCAATTTCAAAAGGCTTCTTCAAAAGGAGTTAGATCAGCTGCTGGCAGGAGGGGAAGACAACAGACTAAGGATTCCTAATCAAAATCCAGATCAAAGAAGACAAGGCCTTGGAAGTGACTCTTAGCCAATTGAATCAAGTCATCCATTGCCCTTTGTCTTAGCAAAAAGGAAAGGGATCCTGATGTCTAGAAATGCACATTTTTTTGTTGTAATAGATATAGGCAAAACTTGTACAGAAATTCTTTTATTAGTTCATTCAAAATTCTTTCTTGTATTTAATATTGGTTTTGACATCATCATCAGTGCATCTAGGAATTTATGATTCTCAAAATGATAAACATAAATAGGGGGAGATTGTTAGAGTTAAATGATGATGATAATGTTTAGGAAATAAATTGTGCACATGTAAATAATTAAGGTATATTATAAACCTTAAGATCAGCACAAGTTTTGCATCCACTGATGATAATCTTATTCATCAGGGGATGGTCAATCACTTCATAAGACAAGTCGAAAATTGGAACACCTAAAGGACTTGACAAAGTGAAGAAGAATGTTTGATGCTACTTAATGACAGTCAAAATATTTCGCACATCAGATATTCTAAACAAAGTTTCGTTGATTAAGAACCGTCAGGGGAACCGATCAGGGGGAACCCATCAGGGGAAACTCATCAGGGGGAACCCATCAAGGGAAACTCATCAGGGGGAACCTGTCAGGAGATGACGAAGGCAGACCAACCCATCAGGGTGAGACTTCAGGGTATGACAGTGTCAGGTTAACCCATCAGGGTAACCCTTCAGGGAAAATGCTCAAGACTGTATCACTGGAAGCCATCATTGTATGTAGACAGTCATAACATCAGTGGATCAAGAAGCACTGAGTAAAACTCAAGTGAAGGTTGAAGCCCTGATCTAGTCTGTAAAAATCAGGGGATCCAAAAGCACTGATCAAGTCCATCAGGGCTGGTCGTCAGTGGATGGTTATGACAGCATGCACCCATCATCAGGACTTACACTAAAATCAACGAAGCTTGTTATAGAAGCAAGAGATATTAATTGGAAAGATATTTCTTGAAGTTTATTATGGTCCAATTAGAACTCTCAAACATTAAATGCACGCAAATCAGGGGAAGAAAAAGAAGCAACAAAAGTAGCAGCAGCCTGACACATAGTTTCCAAAGGACAATGATGTGACATATATGCGGCTAAGTTGAAAAGAGCAGCATGCCTTCCCACGTGGTTTCAACCACTAATCTTCTATATATGCAAAGGAGTTCTCATTACACAAATAGAGATCAATCCAACAGATCAACAAACAAGAACCACACAAATCACTAGAGCAACTTTGTAATATATCTTGAGAGAAATATTTCGAAGAAAGATTAGAAGCTAGTGAGTGTGAATTTGAAGCTGTAATTCTATTACAGATTTTGTAGTTGTTTAATCATATTTGTGATTATACAGATTTCCAAAAAAAACCTCAAGTTTTAATACAACTATTTTAACTTGAATCTTTGTGTTCATACTTTATAGTTTTTCTGTTCATCCCCTATCAGGGCCAACTGAAGTTCAAAAAGAGCAAAAAGTTTGTAGTATTTGCATTCACCCCCCCCCCCCCCCCTTTCTACAAACACTTGAGCTTATATTGTTCTAATAAGAAGCTTTGAGGATAATGGAACTATGTCTATAAATAGGGACATAGAGCAACTGAGGTAAACTACATATTAGAATATCTGAGTAATCTTGTTATATCTTAAGACATCTTTCTTTAGAAATATGCAAGAACATCTAGAAAAGTTGTATCAAGGAATAGAGAGCTAAATATTGAGTGAGATACAAAGTAGTAAGTTATTAGAACTTGAGAAGCTGCAAATTACTTTCTAGGTTGCAGTTGTTCATCACTAGTATTTCAGATTCAAAATCAATAAAATCCATTATTTATTGATTGATATAATTTATCTTGTTTATTAATTCTACAATTAATTTACAAATTATATGTGAGATCTTTACTTTGATGGAAAAATCTCAAATTTGTATTCAATCCCCACTTCTACAAATACTCATCTGGGAATAACAATTGGTATCAGAGCTTTCTAGTTGATATATCTACTAGATGGGTAGTAAAAGTGGTAATGTAAAAATTTCTCTATTGGTGAGGGAGGAGTATTTTCTATGGAAAAGAAGGATGTATATGCATCTAAAATCTACAGATCCTTCTTACATAAGGATCTTGGAAAATGGACCTCCAAATCCATTAAAACTTGTTCTCGTGGCAACCTTAGATGGCCAAGTTGTTCCTGAACACATGACACCTAAACTCCCTAGTGATCTCACAAATGTGGAAAAGGAAAACTCTATGAAAGATGCTACGATCACCACCATTATAATGTTTGGACAATAACATGTTCAAAAGTGTCATTACTTGTGAGTCTGCCAAAGAGGTTTAAGAGACAATACAAGTGTTGTGTAAAGGGACTAAGGAAGTAATGGAGAACAAGCAATCCTTATTGATCCAACAGTATGAGTTGTTCACAAGCAAACCTGGTGAGTCTCTAATAAGCTTATTTGATAGATTCAACAGGTTGATCAATAACTTGAGGATCTTTAGAAAAACTTATCCCAACAAGGATGTGAATCTAAAATTCATAAGGGCATTGCAAAAGAGTTGGGATGGCAAAACCATAGCTGGAAGGGAAGCCAAGGATATGAGCTCAATATCTTTCGAGAAGCTCTATGGGAACCTCATGACTTATAAGTTAAAGGTTCAACAAAGAGAGAATCTAAGTTAGGACCATATAAAGTAGAAGTCTATGGCACTTATGACTGGAAGTACAAGCAAGAAGTTTCATGGGAAGGCAGTTCTCATTGGAGAAGAAAGTGTTGTTGAGATGAGTGAAGCTGAAAGTGTAGATAGTGATGATGAAGAAATCTATACTCTAGAGGAACATGAGGCTGTTGATGAAGCCATGACCCTCTTCGTAAGAAAATTAAAGAAGTTGAGATTCAAGAAGGGCAAGGACTTCAGAAAGACAACACCAACAAAGAAGCATGTCCAATCTGGTGCTTTTGACAGACCAAGGAGCAAATGCTATAACTGTCAAGAGCCTGGATACTTTGCAAGTGAATGCAAAAAGAAAAAGTCTACCAGACAGACTAAGGAAGTGAAGAAGGATGACGATTACTATGAAAAGAAATATTTTGAAGTCTTCAATAAGAAGAACAAAGCAATCACTGAAGAAGGAAAGGACTGGGCAGATTCAAACCAATCAAATGACGAAGAACTTATCAATCTTTCACTGATGACAATATCATCTGACGAAGCCACATTTGGATCAAGCAGCAAGCCTTATGGCACTAAGGTAATACCTGATATTCATTAGATGATATTAGTTATAATATGATATCCATTATCAGGGCAATTGCCAATAATAATATTAAAGTAATTTGACTCTATGTTGTTAATATAATAATCTAAACCTCTAGAATTTGATTGAGCAAATTTAGTAGTCAAAATATCAATAAACTTTTTCTTTTCATTAGAAAATCTTTGCAAATCATATTTGAGTATAAAAATTTCTTTTAAAAGTTCTTTGACTATACAAATCAAATATTCTCTAGATAAATCAAAGAGATATGAGAGATATGCCTCGTGTTGAGAGTTATCATTGTTTGAATCATTCTTATTTGACTTTGCAGTTCTTGCCAACAAGCATATTAGGACTTTTTCTTCATTGTCTGACTCTGTTGAATTTTCAAAGTCACTTCAGGTTGTCTTTAGTGCTTTCTTTCCTCGATACTTGTCTACATAAGTCTTCTTTTCCATAGGCTTATATTTCCTAATGAGATTTTGGGCATTCATTCTTGTAATGGCCAGACTCACTCATAGCAAGTGAGTTCTTCCTTTTCTTTGTCTTTGCCTCAATTAAAGTTGCTTCTTCTGTAGGTGTACCTTCTTCTTGAGAATCTTTTCTTCTTGAAAAAATTGTTGGATTGTGTTGAGAGCAGTGTCATTTCTCCTATAGAGATTGACTTTGTATATGAGTTAGAGTCGTTGTCTGAATCTTATCCAGCTTTGAATGCAATGGTCTTCTTTTTCTTTAAGTCTTTCTTGTCGTTCAACTTACTCTCATGAGTTTATAGAGATCCTAGCAAATCTTCAAGCTTTAACTTGCTCATCTCCTTAGCTTCTTCTATAGCAGTGATTTTAGGTTATCGTTCTTTAGGTAATGACCTAGTAGATTTTGAAATTTGTCCTTCACGCCAAAGTTTTTTCCAAGTGACTTTAGTTTGTTAGCAATGATGATGAATCTTTCATAAGCACTAGACATTGACTTTTCAGGCTTCATGGTAAAAGATTCATATTCCTTTGTTAACCTTGAGATTTTTCTTTCTTTCACGTAACTTGTACCTTCATAAGCTATAGTGAGAGCTATCCAAATTTCCTTTGAAGTTGCACACGCTAAGATCTTCAAATATTTATTTCATCCAATTGCACATGAGAAGGTATTGTAAGCTTTGTACTCCAAGACAATAAGTCAAACTTCTTCTTAAGTCCAATATTTTCTTGGTTTAGCAATACCACAAGTATTCTTCAATTTTTTAGCTTCACCTGTGACACATGTATACATGCCAAAGTCTTGTGCCATCATGAAGGCTCTTATTCTTTTTTTCCAATAGTCAATGTGATCACCTTTGAGGAGTGGAGGCCTTTGGATTCCATGGCCTTCTTCTACTAGGTCATTCTTGTGTGGATGTTAGATGTACACCTTAAGATCTCCTCTGGACTTTGAGAATATACCCTAATACAAATTGTTGGTCCCAAAAGGTGACTTTAAATGAGAAGGGGTGGGGGGTTAATTGGTTATTATAAAATTTTGACTCTTTTTCTATATGAACCAAAGCCAGTGCAACAAATATTTGACTTAGCATCTCATTGAACTTTAGAGGTAAAATGTCTTTCTTGTTTAGTTCAAAACTCTAACTCTAATGTTGCAGTCAAAGTTCACTTGCTAAGCAAAACACAATAACAATGCAAACAAACTAAAACAATCACACACAAAGACACAAGGATTTTACATGGTTTGGTCTTGCCTACTCTATGATACTATCCCTAAAGCTTCACTCACTTTACTAACTATTACAATCCATGTTTTTACCCATTGGATCAACATGTAAAGCATTATCCATGTTTTTGTCAATCGGCTTTACATGTAAACCTATAATCTAGCCACAACACAACCGCGTCATACCCATTTGTTTTACAGGTTCATAGATAACCTATTTCTCACAAGAATGAATGTTTTGATAGTTTAAGGAAAGAACAATCAACCTTGTAGTGTTGCTTATGGTTAATACCGAACAAAATAGCCTAGTGATCCTTTATGATCATATTGCTACCATTATAAACCTATATTTAACATTCAACCTAACCTAACAACATAGAAACATTGTAAACATGGTAGGGAGTGAGCTTAGATGAGAGATGCATTCGGCTATAGAGGGATTTCTTGATCTTCTTCTTTGTTCTCCTCCTTTTTCTTAGTGATAACTCTCTAATCTCTCTTGTAGTGTTCATCTCTCTCATACACATACTCATCTACAACTTGAAAGTGGGCTTAAGTATGTCTCATTTGAAAATATGCCTATTGGAGTCAATTTGCTTTCTGTTGACTCTAATCTCACGGCCAGGTTGACTCTGTGAGATCCAATGGCTAAGATTAAATCTCATATAGCTGTTGGGTCTTCAGAATGTTAGATCTGAAATTTTATTTTGATTTCCCTATTAAAATGACCATTTAAATTCGAAAATGAGTAGAGAGATTATTCTCTTTGATTCCTTGTATGTCATGACTGCTCTTCTAACTCTTCTAATGTGACATCTTGTCATTTTCCAGTTTATCTTTTTTTCCAATGGTATATTTCCATTTGCAAATTTCTTGAACCTTGTTTGTGAGATTTTTCTGAGTAAAATAGTTTGAAATAAAGCTTGCTATCAAAAGTTACAGTTGAGTCAACTATGGTATACCTCACTCTATATTCTTTGACTATCTCTAGCAAGTTACTATGATAAACAGTTCATGATTCTATTAACGAGTTAGCCAATATTTACTCATACTCTCCTGCACACTCTTTTAAACATATTAGAACAGTAACACATATGTTTTGTTAACCATTAAGACATAGTAGAGATTAAAGTGCAACATACAAAACACATGTTGACAAAATATAAAATACAAACTAGTGAAAATATTAGATAATTTTATTTTTTAGATTATGTACTATCTCACCATGTTAATATTAATAGAATGTATAGTTGAAAAGTTTATTCCTTAAAAAGTGATGAAGTTTTAACAACCAAGAAATAGGTCATGACACTATGTAGCAAAATTGAATTAATTTGCTTCGTAGTGTTAATATAATAAATAAAAACAAAGATTACATAAAGACACAGTTAGTTAAATTTAGACATGATATTCTGTGGCATTCATAGGTTGTTATTCTAGGAGGTTCTTAGAGGGATTCTCCAAAGTGGCAGGACCTTTGACACATTTAACTCAAAAGAAGACAACTTTTGTTTGGGACAATGACAACGAACATAGCTTCCACACTTTGAAAGATAAATTGAGTTCAGCACCTATTCTTGTTTTGCCATAAGGGAATCGGAATTTTGTTGTGTACAATGATGCCTCCAAAAAAAGAGTTAGTTGTGTGTGTGTTTTTCATTTTTTTTTTGTTTGCTAAATGGAGGTGTTAAATAAAAAAAACAAAATTACAAGAGATCAAGGGGCAAATAAAAAAAA
>CM025784.1:5492753-5617169 GCA_014636745.2 Centella asiatica | reverse complement strand
ATCAAGGGGCAAATAAAAAAAACAAAATTACAAGAGATCAAGGGGCATACCCCAGGAGGCCTACAAAGGCGGCATACAACAAAAAAGGATCAGTAGTAACTACAGCCTGCTATTTAAACTAATGACCATTCTATGCTAGCAATACATGAGCAAGATTGTTATATTTAGAATTTAGAGACCCATTGAAGGTATTTACAAGCAATACTACTGTTGAACTTTTTGCACGACTTGAGGCGAGCGTTGACACTTGAGATGATTTATGGGGCAACTTGGTCGACATTCTGTCTCCTGCTTTCATGCTTTCTGAGATTCCGTTCAGCCCAAATGGCATGAGAAAAAAAGGTAGAGAAGAGAGGTGTGGAGACCTTGGTTCCCAAAGGAGACAGTTGCACCTAAGAATTTGTTCCACTTGTTAGAGAGAGCAAGCCACTTGCCATATATTTAGATAATATCCAACACAGCACTAGAAAACCTGCACTGAAAAAACATATGATCTATGGATTCAATGTCAGATTATATCCAACACATCACTATGGATTCAATGTCTACTCCCCCTTCTTTGACATCAAAATGTGATATGTAGTAAGCTCTTTCAGCATGATCAACTATATAAGGAAAGCATGTTTTGGAATATGGAGTTTGTGCCAAACAAGAGCATGCAAGGTTAATGAGGAACCCTTTCTTCGGATAGAATCTCATATATGTCTGAAATTAACACAATTGATATCAATCTAATCCCAAAGGATTCTACCTTCTCTGTGGACCAAAAGAGAATTTGCAATAGTTCTTATAAGCAATGCTGCATAATGGTGACTGGAGGTAGGAGAATCTGGAAGGCTTCTTCTACTCTAGCAACTTTTTGAATCCCCATTACATGAATGATATCATCCGAACTGGTGATAGTGAACCCATCCAACTAAGGATCAAACCAGAATGAGAACGGTTTCCCATTGCCAAGAATATATTTCAGATGCTGAAGATCCATGGGTCTAAGTGTTAGGATTTGCTTCCAAATCCAAGAACAGTGAGACAAAATGGATAGGTTCCAAAAGATCTTGGATATAAGGATAAATGCCTTTACCCAAGAACCCCGTAAAGAAGATGTATTAGGGTTAATTACCGTAAGTAGATGCTGGAGGATAAGGGAGCAATTCCAATCCAGGAGGTCCTTGACATCAAGCCCCACTTCACTAAGAGGAAGAGTGACCATGTTCCAAGCAACTTTGGCATTGTAGTGTCCCTCAGCTTTCCCAGTCCATAAGAACCTGCCTAAAATAGATTGAATTTCCTTCAATGTTCTCTTGGGTAGAATGAAATGCTTGGTTCAGAAAGACTGAACAGCAAAGATCACACACTTGATGAGCTGAAGTCTACCTGAGATAGATAGAAACCGAGTAGTCCATGAGTGAACCTTGGCAAGCATTCTCTGAACCAATGATAGGCAATCTCTATAGTAAAGTTTAGTGGACATCTGTGGGACACCTAAGAATTTGAGGGGAGGAGTTCCTTGGGAAAAGCCTAAAATGCAAATAATGCCCTGGACAATGTCAGGGGCAAAATTTCTGAAGTAGCAACAACTCTTGCAAGGGTTGGGGATTAGACCCGTGAGAGAGGAGAAAATCTATAGCCCTTCCTTAGTTAGAGCAAAAGTCCTTGCTGTCATGACAAAACACCATCGGGTCATAAGCAAAAGAGAGGTGAGTTATATCTTTTTCTTTTGTCCTCCAGTGGAATTTGAAACACAGATGAGAAGATTTCTTTTCTAGAATCATAGAGAAAACCTCCATAGGCATAACAAACAAGTATGGGGAGAGGGGACACCTTGCCTCAGCCAACATGTGAGGGTTCCATTCAATTTAATTAAAAACATATGGGTAGTACTACAAGATTTGATACATTGGATAAAAGTTGGAGGGAAATTCAGCAAGCATAAGGTATCCAACAGAAGATCGAAATTTACAGAATCAAAAGCTTTCCTGAGGTCACTTTTCAGTGCACATCTCTGAGGTCCTAATTTCCTGTGGTAGTTCCTAAATAATTCTTAAACATGAAGAATGTTGTCGCTTATGTCTCTGCTAGGGATGAACCCTACCTGAGAGGGATCAATGAGGATAAATTTTTTAGCCTAAAGGCCAACAATTTTGAGATGCATTTATATAATGTGTTGAAACATGAGATCGATCTAAAATGTTCAATAGCTATGGGGTTTTCAACCTTGGGAATAAGTGCAATGGCAGTAGATTTAATCCCACGAGGAAGGTGATAAGAATTGAAGTAGTAGTGGACTGCATTCCGGAAGTCCTTCCCCATAATGTGCCAACAGTAAATGAAGAAGTAGGTATTAAACCCATCAAAGCCAGGACTCTTGTTTTGTTTCATTCCCTTGGGAGTTTTAGAAATCTCTTCATCAGAAAAGTGGGCAGTAAGGGTAGCAAATGACTCTTCCGGGAGGGATTTAGAAATGAAGTGTCTAAGAGTGCCTAAGCCTGGATAAAGAGATGTTCCTTTAGAACCATTGAGCTTTTGATTGTAAGAAACAGCAATATCCTTAACTTTGTTAGGGTCAGAAGCTAAACAACCATCTTCTTCCAGAAGAGAAATTTTATTGTTACAGTTCCATCTTTGCTTAATAGAGTTGTGGAAGAAAGATGTGTTTTAATCTCCCTAAGTGAACCAATTAACCCTGGATTTCTGCTTGAAAGAGGACCCCTCTAAGTAAATAGCCTTTTCCAGTTGCTTTTTGCAAGCTATTTCCTGGGCATGTAGGACAGAAACATCATCTCCATAGCTGGCTGCAACCTCCAAACTGGTGTGAATGGAGGACAAATCATGCTTTAATGAAATTATATTAGTCCTTAAGTTGCCAGTGGACCGATTCAAATCCTTTAAGGCCTTCCTGTGTTTTTGAGTTTTTCAGAGAAGATAAACATGGAAAGATTCCAGGCATTCACAACAGTGGACTGAAAACCCTCCAAATCAGTTAGGAAGTTGAAGAAATTAAAAGCTTTAGGTTTCCTTGGCCAAGTCACCCCCAAGTTGAGCAGAGTAGGGCAGTGGTCAAAAAGATACCTGGGCCGAAAGTAGACATACGAGTCAGAAAGGGTGTTAAGCCATAAAGGGTTCCCCATTTCCCTGTCCAACCTCCTGAAGATGAGGATTATAACTTGATTATTCCACCAAGTGAGAGCAGTGCTCTTAGCCCTTAGGTCCTCTAGGCCCAAAGAGTTAATACAGTTTGAGAAGTCCTCCATCCCAATATCCCAAGCAGAGTTACCACCCAAAGCTTCATTAGGATTTCGAATTTCATTAAAGTCTCCCATCAAACACTAGGGAGATGAGACTGAAAAACAATGAAGGGCCTGCCATAAATCCCTCTTCTCCAAGATAGTGTTAAAACCATACACTACAGTAACATGGAAATCTAACTGAGCAAGTCTAGCTTTCAGGTGATAGTGAAGTACTTGATCAAAGGAATTGATAATTGCAACCTCCCCGATACTGACATCCCACCCAATCCAAATGAGCCCTTTGTCATGTTTATCGTAGTTAAAGCACCAATTCCAGCCACTATGAATTCTGCCAACAATTCTGGAACTCTTATCCTGTTACACTTTAGTTTCCAAAATCCACAAAAATGTAATACAATGCTCTTTAGTAAGTATTGCTTTGGTCTCTGAATTAATCCCCTGAGACATTATATGTACACAGCATGGTCAAACAAAAGGAAAGAGATATCAACATTACTTCTTGGGATGAGAGGAGTCGCCCCCTTTCATCTTCTTTTTGCATTTAACATAATTTGCGATTTTATCAATCAAAGGGTTATATGGGACAGGGGAGATATCGCCACTTAGCTCCAACAATGCCAACTCGTTGCTCGAGGAAACATGAGTGGAACTAATAACCTGACCATGCCCTGCTGGAGACCCAGAGGAAGAGCTAACTTTATGCTTATGTTTTTGACTATGAAATGAGATCCACCCTTCATTGGAAGGCTAACCCCTTCAGAGAGGAAGGGACAACAGAGGCTGAGGGATTGAGACTTTCCTCAGGAGCAGCTACTGACTTAGCAGGAGTTTTGGGAACCCATTTGTAGTTGGCTTGAGGGCACCTAATAGAGGAATGAAAGAGCTACTGACTTAGCAAGAGTCTCTTGGGTGCATCCTAGGTACATGTGAAGATAATTTGAATTTTCTCAAGTTTAAGGTAGATGCTCTTATCCAAAAAAATTACCAATTGATTTTAAGGCTTAATCATGCTTCATGTGACATTTGTAGATGTGTTGGTCATACGGCCTTATATTGTGTTTCATCTTTTGCACCGGCTAGTAATGCTAACAACTTTGATCAAAGTTTCGAGTATTCTCCCAATTCTTATAGTTTTTGTTGGAGTAATCATTCCAACATTTCACATGGAAATAATTATGATCAAGGATATGATATGCAATCACCGGATTTTCAAAATTCTTTTAATTCTCAACCCCCTTTTAAATCTAACTTGGAAACTATGCTTGAAAACATTTTAGAAATCCAAGATAAACAAAATGAGCATCTTCGTGAGTCATTAGTGAATTTAGCATCTAATGAGAACACTTGCAGTACGGTGCTGGTATCTACAATTTTTACTTCTCTATTATATTGTTCAATACATTCACAGATAATATTACTAATTTCATCAGCCTGAATGGTTAGACTTTGCCTATGTATACGGAAGAAAATTATTTATATAGGGTTGAAGAGTCGAAACAAGTTGAGATTGAGGCACCAAAGGAAGTTGAGGTATAGGAGCTCAAGGTGAAGAAGGAGGCTGTCAACGAATTTAAGGAAGCATCTCCCAAAGATGAACCTTACTTCTTACCTTTTGTTCCATATATAAAGTTATTTGTGGTTTTGAAATATTGGAAGATGCGCTTAATGCTTTTGATGTTTAGAGAACAAATTTTCTATCAACCCTTAATGGATGGAATATTTTCTTTTTTGGTTTTTAAACCTCCTTGACAAGATTTTTCAAAAGGGCGAAGCTAGTGACCTTAAAAAAGCGAGTATCATTCAAAATTTATCCTTTAGTTTTCTTTTCTTTTTAATTTGGTATTTTGATGTTTATTGCTTCTATTTTGCTAGGTGAGCTAAGTCACAGCGCACAAGGTCAACCGTGCAACTCCACCGTCGTTCAGGAGGACATGCAAACTTTCTGCTCAATACAAAATTTGCGCACGGGCCAAACCGTGCAATTACATGGTCATGCAGATTGGCATGCACCATCGCTTGACCAAATTTGACCCTTTTTTAACCCTTTTATTCCCCAAAATTTCATCTTCTATACTTCTATTTCTCTCTCCCAATCCTCCATGGTGTTATATTCTTATCTTGCTGTGGCTGTTTTGGTTAAATTGGTTGGGTTTAGTAGTTTACTTGTTATGTCGTCACTTTGTTTGTGAATTTGGTATGTTGAGATATGGATGTCTTGTCACTAGGTACTTGTAGTCCTAGTGTTGGCTTGAGGATTTGGAAAGTGTTATGTCTCTCTTAGTTTAAGTCTCGTTCCTTAAAAAAATCGAAAAAATAGAAAAATTCAATAAAGGATGTGATTTTTTTGCTACTAATTAAAGTTCTTTGGTCATTCTTACTTTGTTTTTAGAATATAAAGTTTAAAATTAACATGTCATAGATTTTAGCATTCACAAGATCACGTGGTGATTTATAATGCTTGTTAAGTCTCGTTCATGCACACATATAGACTTATTAGATGATTATTGCATTAAATCCATTGCACGCATTTTCTTGATTATGGGTATCGAGCCTTAGTTTTTATATATAGAGATCTAGCTCTCTCTTTAAATTTTAAGCATACTAGATTGCCACCACATAACCCATATGTGAGTTTTGAGCCTATAAATTAAAATGAGCATTGCTTATATCATTACATGCTCCATATGTTTTCTCGGTTCTATGTTATCATTCATAGGAATAATTCTATCTAGAACGAACTTGTGTTATGGATGTTGAAACTAAATCATAATAAGTTAAATCCATGTAAATGATAAGGGCTTTTCTTGTCTTAACCATTTGTGTTCAATCATTTTCTTTGTTAGCCTACCATGTCGTTATATCCGTTTGTTTACCCCATTTGAGCCTTTAAACCTCTTTTTTGTTTTAAACCACATTGCAAGTCGAGTTGCCCTTTTCTTTGAAACCCTTTATTTGATCCTTGAATTTGGGAATATCATGTAAGGAGTTTTTGTGGGAAATTCATTTTATTTCTAGCTATATCTAATGTAGTCCCTTTGATGCATGTATTATTTCTTGTTATTAAGTAGAGATGTGATTTCTTTGCAAGCTTATGGTTAAGAGTTTTCCTATGAATTGATCAGAGTGATTACACCCTATATGATTGACTGCATACACTTTGAGGGAATTCATTGGTGAGGGTGTCAATCTTGCTATGTTTCTAATTTAAAAGAGTTAATGTTTACATTGCATATGTTTCCTTCTAGCATTGTGCATCTTGCATTAAGGATAAAATTTCGCATACATGAGTTGCATCTTTGTTGCATGATAGTATGCTCAGACCCATTGCATAATTGATTCATACACTGTACTACATAATGAGACTTTAGTAGTATTATGACACTTGTGTGAGGATTGAGTTTGCTAGAGTTTATGCTATGCTAATTTTAATTTTATCTTCTTTGCACATTATGGAAAGATTGCATTCCTTTAATGGGTTAGCGAGTAATCATAAAAACTATCCCCTTGCATTTTTGGGCTTATAAGTGTATTTGCTTGGGGACAAGCAAAGGTTTGGTTTGGGGGAGTTTGATATATATGAAATATATAATTTTTTATCCTTGATTTGCACATGCTTTTCATTGCTATATGCTTAATGCTCACTCAACTTTGTTTATAATTGCTTATCTAGTTGTGCGGAGTTACGCTTGGTTGCGTTTTGTTGTTTTGTGATTGTAGGATTGCTTTGGAGCTATAATTTTGATATTTTGATATGCAAACTAAGAATGTGACGGATGCAATGAAGAACGCTTAAAAGAGTGAGAATTCAAACTAGGAGTATCAAAGTTTCAAGAATAAACTTTAAGGAGGGCAAAGTTGAGAGCGAAAAGCAATGAATTCTGAAATCTATCAGTGCACAGGTCAAACCATGTAAAGCTATAACCATGCGACAACTCGTGCAAAGTTTTTGTCATCTTGAAAATTTACGCATGGCCACAACCGTGCAGAGGCGAAACTATGCAAACGCTGAAACCCTCTTTTTTCGTCCCTGTCCGAAAACATAACTAAGGCCCTTTTTAGTCTTTTTACTCTGAAACCTGAATATATCTATTTAAGGAGTGTTTCTACCTCATTTGAGGGGTTCTTCACATTCCTTTCTTACCCATTACTATATTTTTTTATTTCTATCTCTAGATTTAAGATTAAAAATGGTTGTGAATTTGCTCAAGTTTGTGAATGAAAACATGGATTTATGCAATTTCTCTTAAGTTTTAGATTGAAGCTTCAAAGTTTGTCTTCTTCTTCTCGCTAATCTTCGTGGGTTCTTTAAATTTAATATTTTTGCTATGTTTTATGATGATTAGTGAGTAGTTTTATATTCTAGCACTATGGGAATCTATAATGACGATTCTATGATATAGATTTGATTTATTGCTCTTGTTAATGGTTTATTTGCTCTTGATTTGATTTCTAGCATGTTGAAATGCCATGTGTAGATAGCTTGATCACCTATTTGCATAATTTAGACATTAAATGATATATTGAGAGATGAAATTTGATGTTGGAACTCTATACATCAATCTAAAGAAAATCACTACGAGAATAGGTTTAATCTTGACGTGATGTATGATCTACCATAGATGGGTTTGGGTATTTGTACCAATTGGGCGATTAACTTGAGCACGGTTGTTGCACTTTGAGAGTAGGTAAGAAACTAAAATTGGATAAATTACCTTCAAGAGCAGCAAGATTATGGCAAGAGTATAATCCAACTGAATCATAGATAATCATTATAGAGAACCAAGTCCTGTAACCCCTTAAACTATTGCTTACATCTATTCTAGTTTCTAATTTCTTTATTTGAAATTTGGTTTAATTTTAGTATAAATAAAAATGATTTTTTATGGATTTCTCGATTCCGTTTAGTTAAGTTGCGAATTGATTGAATCATAGTCCTTGTGGGATACGATACCTTGAAGGTACTATACGATAAGCCATACGCTTGCGGTAAGTCGAATTAGCACGAATCAAGATTGTTGAAATCCACCCCCTAATTCCAGGCTTGTCAGATGATAGGTTTGGAGGCAATATATGCCAAGGACCTTGAGAGGGAACCACATCCCTCTCAGCAACAGAAAAAAATCTAAAAACAAGGTTCCTAGAGTGTCTGAAAACTTTGGTAAGTCCCGTGCTACCCCCATAGACTTTAAACTGCAAAGCGATGAACTCGAAGGGCGACCTATAGTGTAGAAAAGAGCCCACCATACATGAATCCCATAGATCAATACCTTTCTGGATATTGGAAAAAGGAGGTTTAATCTCAATAACTCCAGTACTGTTACAAACAGCAGAAGGAAAGTAGTTCAACTTCAAGTTATTGCTTTTGGAAAAGCAGGGGCGACAATAGACTTCCAGGATTTAGAAAGGGAACTTCCTAGCTGGGTCTTTGGAACGAACTCTCCCATTTCCTGAGAAGAAGATGGGGCAGAGGTGGAGGGGCTAGACTCATGATCCCTTTTCCGAGAGCGAGAACAGGAAGAAATTCGGTATTTGAGGAAATGGGAACAACATACTTAGGCTTAGCAGTGCCAGTGCCCAAAGAATGGGGGGTAGATGGAGTATTTACCAGCTTAGGAGTATCCTTGTCGGGAGAAGGCACAGGCGAAACACTGGGGGAGACACCCGTAGCCCAAAAAAAAAAAAAGGTTAAGATCATCCATTGACCAGCCAAGAGCTTTAATGAAAGAAAAGAGTTCAGCATTGTGAGTCCTCGCCAAAATGTCGTTAGCCTTGTCATTTTGGTTAGTTATGCAACAGCAGCTAAAACAGATCTATTGAGGTCGCGTCCGAGAATGTCAATGTTCCCATCCGAATCAGAGCTACGCTCGAACCAGACCCAAAATCAGAAAGATGAAGAAAATCGACCATGGCGAGAAAGAGGGAAAGGAGGTAAGTGAGAGAGTAGGGTGGGAGGAAAGGAAGAGAAGAAGAGACAAGGAAGGAGAATGATGATCAAGAAATAGATGGGAGCAATGTATCGGATCGGACATTGAACCCGTGAATCTACTGATTCAACCGGGTTCAACTGCCTCAACCGGTTCAACCGAAATATTATTGTTTTGGGAAAAATATTATATAAATCGGGTTCAACTCGAATATTATTTTTTTAGGAAAAATATTATATAAATCATAAATATTCTTATAAATTCATCAAATATAAGTCTTAAATTTTTAATAATCAAAATAATTTCATCAAATATTATAAAAATTCATTAAACTGGTTCACCGGTTCACAAAATGACAAAAGACATAAGACATAGTTTTAAGGGACAAAAGGAAAAAACTCACTTAGCCAAAAAAAAAAGGAGAAAATAATCTTGTTCAACCAGTTTTTTTTCAGTTTTCTCCTGAATCGCTAATTTTAATCAAACTGACCGGATTCATAGTCGGTTCGCAGTTAAACCGGTCGAACCGACAGGTCCGATCCGGTTATCATGGCCGATTTATAGTTAAACCGGTCAAACCGATAGATCCGGTCCAGTTTTATAACATTGGTCATGGGAGGTTCAAGTGAAGGGTATAGAGAAGAGAGGGGATTTTATTGAGAGAGACATGGTGTGGTGTGCTTGTCCAACGTGAATTGAGTTGGTTGTGTTCTGATGCAAGGGGGTCGAGTCATTACTTATGCCTATAGAAAATTGAAACCATACGAGGAGAACTATCCAACACAGATCTACAATTTGCAGCAGTTGTATTTTCTTTATAGTAATGGAGGCACTAACTTTATGGTTCAGAATTTGAGATATTTACCTACCAAAAGAGCTTGAAATACTTATTCACACATGTTGGAGTTGGATCATACTTCAACATTATCTATTTCTAATTAGGAATAGGTTTTTCTATTTCCTATTGGAATGTGTTTTATTTCTATTCCTAATCAGAATAGGTTTCCAATTGGGTTTTGGATTTGGTTATTTTTTTTTCAATTCCTTTTGGATTTCTAACATTATGTTGGGGGTCTATAAATACAATGGTTTATTGTGTTTATGGGTAGATCAAAACTAAATTATAATATTTAGTTCTTTGTGAGGGCCTCTTACAAGGGGGAAAGAATATTATGTAACTATTGAGAGTTTGTAAGGTAGATTAGCGGAGTGTGAGATATTCCACCATAATTGTATCTTGTGGAAAACTTGGATCAATAGTAATAATATTCAGACAGGCTGGACGTAGCCCGAATTTAGGTGAACCAAGGTGTGACGACCTGGAAATTTTGTCTATCTATAAATAATTTATTCACTCATTTTATTTTATTTTATTTTCTTATCAATATGTATATGGTTATTATATGAAGTTCTTAAATGTTTAAACATTTTTGATCCATTAAAGGAGTATGCTTGTGTGGATGTTGGACTATAAGATCTAGTAATTTATTTTGCTTGAAGAAGTCAAGCGTTTAGATCAATAAATTTCTTGCTAAACAAAAGGCATACGTAGGAATGATGACATCTTGTGTACGTGTGAAAAAAAAAAATTGGTTAGTAAGCTGCTTTAGTAGCTAACTTATGTGCATGAAGGACAACAAGCTTATTACATATGCTTAGCAGCTAAAAATCATGATGAGCAACCGTTTTTACCGTCCAGTTTAACCAATCATCTTATTTCCAAGCTTAATCTCAGCCACCTATAAATACCTCATTCGGAGGAACATTTCAGTCTCTTTTAAAATTGAGAAAATGTTTACAAGAAGAGATATCCATATGGAAAGTTAAGGGGCTGTTGAATACTTTCACCTGGTATTCTGGCCAATGATGATAAAGAATGTTAAACCGAGGCAAGGCATCGGTAATGAGATTCTTGTCCGCAGACCATATGCTTTCTGCGAAGGACTAAGTATGTCAAATGATAAATCAAACGACCAGGCTGACCAGCTGGGATGAAATTTGATTATGTATGGAAGTCAGATAATGATCAGTCTGCTCAGGTGATGCATTATCTGATGAAGAGAGGGCGAATCCAGGTTTATTTGTTAAAGAGGGATAACCCATTGATATCACTCGGGAACCCTAAACGATACATGTTGATTGATTTTTTTTTTCAGGAGGTGTTGGCATTGTTTCGCCCAACCTCAATGAATACTAAAGCTTTTGAATTATCTTTTCTTCTAGCTTATGAACATATATTTGCTGAGCGTAAACGCTCATGTAGAATGCTATGAATGATTTTCAGGTTATGTCATGAAGGCTGAGTCCCCTAAGAGAGGAAGGAGAGAATTGCTTAAGTGTGTTTAAGTTGTAAGGCCATATGAGCCATCTAGGGTTTTGTTTCCGCTGCAGCTTGTTTACTTTCAAGCTTTGAGGCTTTGTAAGATGATGTGGACCTTAAGATTTTGTAATAATGTATTTTGGGAATATATTTCCCACAGGTATGTTGTTAAGGCTTGGTTGTGTTGTTTTTTTTGTGTTGTTTTTTTTTCTGGTGCAGCCCGGGGTTCCAGCCTGGGGATCTCGGGGACTGTCACCTAAATCGCTGACAGTGTCCGGGGCCCGGCTCGGGGGATTTTCCGGGGGTGCCACACAGGGTATATCTTTGTATTCTTTTCTGTGATTGAATTATCTTTTTGCTTGCGGTTTGATATTTGTCAAGGTCTTATTCCCAACATCTGGTATCTAGAGCTTGGTTTGTGCACAGAGTTTCTGGGATTAATCTGGGTTTAAGATATCGACAAATACATCTAGAGTTGAGATTGAGAAATTCAATGGGAAGAGCTTTGAGTTGTGGAAACTCAAGATGGAGGATCTACTCATGGATCGTGATCTGTGGTCGGTGATTGAAGATCCGAAGCCGGTACTTATTACAGAAAAAGAGGATGGTAGTTCTTCCTCTATTGTTAATACGGCGACAAAAGATAAAATTGCCGAGTGGGAAAAACTGGATCGAAAGGCTCGAGGATTGATTCGGTTGTGTCTAGCCGATACTGTTTTGGTGAATGTTGCCGGTGAAAAATCTGTAAAGGACCTTTGGACAAAATTGGAGAACCTCTGCCAAAGTAAATCTCTTGTCGACAAATTATTTCTAAGGAAGAAATTGTACAAGTTGCGGATGGAGGATGGTGGATCGTTCTCGGCTCATCTTCAGGAATTTAATACCTTGGTAAGTCAATTGGCTTCAATTAATTGTGATATGAAGGATGATGACAAAGTCATTACCTTACTTTGTTCACTGCCGGACTCGTGGGACAATTTGATTGTTGCGATTCGTAGTGGGAATACAGAGATCTCGTTTGAGAGTGTTGTTGCGGCCTTGTTATTTGAGGAGATGAGACGCCAAGGTATGGAGAGTTTCACCAAGGAGGCCTTGATTGTGAAAGGCAGAAACCAAGACAAAAGTAGGCGGTCAAATGACATATCTAGATCATGTGGGAGATCTAAAAGCATTGATCGGTCAAAAATGCAGTGTTGGAAGTGTCAAGAAATTGGACATGATAAGAAAGACTGTCCAAACAAAGCAACCAAAGGAGACAAGGGTGATCCTAAGAAAAAGGAGGATGACGGCAATTTGTACTTAGTGGCGGCTTGTGTGGCTCAGTCAGATTTTGATGTGTGGTATATTAACACTGGAGCTTCCTATCATATGACTTCCCACAAGGAATGGTTTTGTGAATATGAGAAATATGACGGGGGAAGTGTCTACTTGGGGAACAGTGAGACACTAAGGATAGTTGGACGTGGGAATATTAGACTTAGAATGAGTGATGGGATGGTGAAGACCCTTCCCGGAGTTATGCATATTCCAGGACTCAGCAGAAATGTAATATCAGTGGGCATGATGACAGATGCAGGCATCACCTTCAGCTGCACTAAAGATTCATGCAAGATGACTCACGGTTCAATGATAATTGCGAAGGGCACTAGATATGGTACTTTGTACAAGCTGCTGGGAGACACTATTGAGCCTCAATTTGGGAGTGCATTGATTTCTGAGACAGAGCCTAGTGATGACACTAGTGTAGCCATGTTGTGGCATCAGCGGCTCAGACACATAGGAGAGAAGGGGCTTTCTACCATAGCCTCGAAGCAGCTAGTGGAAGGGGTTCCAAATTGTTCTATGGGATTTGGCTTTTGTGAGCATTGTTTGTATGGAAAGCAAAGCCGAGTAAAGTTTAAGAGTTAAGGTACAAGGGCTACAAGGGTGTTGGATTTAATACACAGTGATCTTTGTGAGTCTCCGGATGAATCTCTTGGAGGATCAAGGTATTTCATTTCCTTTATAGATGATTACTAAAGGTATGCTTGGATTTATTTCTTGAAAAGGAAATCAGATGTGCTTGAAAAGTTCAAGGAGTTCAAGGCATTAGTTGAAAATCAACTTGATAGAAGGATCAAAGTTCTTCGGACAGACAATGGTTTGGAGTATAAGTTCGTGGACAAGTATTGTACAGAAGTAGCATTGCAAGACATAAGATCATAAGGTATACACCTCAGCAGAATGGAGTGGTGGAACGGCTGAATCGTACACTCATGGATAAAGCTAGATGTATGCGAAGTTGGGCAATCTTGGAGCCTGAGTTCTGGGCAGAAGAAGTTGCTACAACATGTTACTTGAAAAATTGAACTCCTACTTCAGCGATAAAGGATCAAACACCATATGAGGTAATATTTGGAAAGAAGCCAAGTATGAGTCATGTTCGTGTGTTTGGTTGTGATGCTTATATGCATGTGCCTAAGGAGAAAAAGACAAAGCTTGACTACAAATCTGAGAAGTGCGAGTTTGTTGGCTATAAAGATGTAGTCAAGGGGTACAAATTGTGGAATCCAGAGACCCAGACTATTGTGTACAGCAGAGATGTGGTGTTTAGAGAAACATCAAAGGTTGATGTTGTTACTGAAAATTTACCCAATGAGACTAGTCATGTTGAGTTTGATATGAGCTCAATAAAGGATGTGGAAGATGAAGACCCATATGATACATCAGAAGTTGTTGATGATGATTCAGATGAAGAACAATCAGTTCAACAGGATGATGATGATAGTGTTGATTCAGATTATGGAGTGGAGGCCGAACAAGAGCCTCAAGCAGAGCCAACATTGAGGAGATCCACAGGGGTTAGGAAAACACCTAGCAGGTATTCACTTAGTGCCTCTTATGCTTTGACAGTCACTAGTGATGAACCTAGTTCAGTTAAAGAGGCGAGAGCCTTAAATGATGCTAATCTGTGGGAGGAAGCAATGAAAGAGGAGATGCGGTCACTTGATCAGAATCACACATGGAAGCTTGTGAAATTGCCTAAGGATAGGAAGACAATTGGGTGCAAGTGGGTATTTAAAAAGAAGCAGAATGCATATGGTAAAGTGGAGAAGTATAAAGCTAGGCTGGTTGCGAAGGGGTATTCTCAAATAGAAGGAGTGGACTATGCAGAGATCTTCTCACCAGTGGCAAAGCTAACATCTATTAGAACTGTTTTATCTGCGGCAGCTGCTTATGATCTTGAAGTTGAGCAAATGGATGTAAAGACAACCTTTCTTCATGGGGTTTTAGAGGAGGAGATCTACATGAAACAACCGGAGGGGTTTGTGGTCAAAGGAAAAGAGAACTTAGTTTGGAAGTTGGATAAATCCTTGTATGGCCTAAAACAGTCACCTCAGATGTGGTATCAAAAGTTTGATAGTTATGCTCAACGGATCAGATTCACTCAAAGCCATGCCGATCATTGTGTATATGTGAAGAGGTCAGGTGAGGATTTTGTCATTCTGACTTTGTATGTTGATGATATGCTCTTGGTGGGTAATAGTACGAAGATGATCAAAACTGTTAAGGGATTACTAGCGCAACAGTTTGAGATGAAGGATCTTGGGGTTGCTACTTACATCTTGGGCATACATATACGGAGAGATCGGGGACAACAGAAACTGTGTCTTGGACAAAGAAAATATGTTGAAGGAATCTTGAAGAAGTTCAACATGTCTGATTGCAAACCAGTTGGGACTCCTATGTCAGTTGGAGTTAAAATATCTGCGGAGCTATCTCATAAGAGTGATGAGGAAAAAGAGCAGATGACACACATTCCATATGCTAGCGCGGTTGGTAGCTTAATGTATGCAATGGTGTGCACTCGACCAGATATTGCTCATTCAGTGGGAGTATTAAGCAGATATATGTCTAATCCAGGCAAGGAGCATTAGACTGTCGTCAAAAGAGTGTTCAGGTTTCTTCGTGGAACCTCAAATTATGCTTTATGTTTTGAGGGTAATGGAGATAAGGTGTCTTTTGGTGTGACGGGGTCAGTTGATGCGAATTGGGGTGGTGACTTAGACTGTCGAAGATCGACAAGTGGTTATGTATTCAACTTGTTCAGTGGACCAGTTAGTTGGATGAGTAAGAGGCAAAGTATGGTTGCCTTGTCATTTACTGAAGCAGAATACATGGCATTGACTCATGTGGGGAAGGAAGCAATATGGCTTCGTCGGCTGTGCAAGGAGCTTGGATTTAAGGAAAAATCTATTGTGGTGAAATGTGATAGCCAAAGTGCTATACATTTGGCAAAGAATCTAGCGTATCACTCCAGGACGAAACATATTGATATTCAATATCACTTTATCCGAGAAAAGGTGGAGGACAAAGTGGTGCACTTGGAGAAGGTTGACACAGTGGCAAATTGTGTGGACTTCTTGACAAAACCGGTTACTTTGGAGAAGTTTCAGTGGTGTACTTCTGAAGTTGGGTTAAAGACTCAGGGTATAAGAGCTGCTGCATTGTGTGTGAAGTATTCACTAAGTGGGAGAATGTTGGAGTTGGATCATACTTCAACATTATCTATTTCCAATTAGGAATAGGTTTTTCTATTTCCTATTGGAATGTGTTTTATTTCTATTCCTAATCAGAATAGGTTTCCAATTGGGTTTTGGATTTGATTATTTTTTTTCCAATTCCTTTTGGGTTTCTAACATTATGTTGGGGGTCTATAAATTCAATGGTTTATTGTGTTTATGGGTAGATCAAAATTAAATTATAATATTTAGTTCTTTGTAAGAGTCTCTTACAAGGGGGAGAGAATATTATGTAACTATTAAGAGTTTGTAAGGTAGATTAGCGGAGTGTGAGATATTCCACCATAATTGTATCTTGTGGAAAACTTGGATCAATAGTAATAATATTCAGACAGGCTGGACGTAGCCCGAATTTGGGTGAACCAGGGTAAATCTTTGTATTCTTTTCTGTGATTGAATTATCTTTTTACTTGCGGTTTGGTATTTGTCAAGATCTTATTCCCAACAACACATAAAGAGTCGAACACGCGTAGAGTCATTGTAATGAAATATCATGTTGATACTCTATTGTAAATTTAAAGCCAAGTATTATTTTGGAATTATGATGCTTCATTACACTGATTAATTTTTTTCTTCAATATTGTACATTTTTTGCTCCATTACATTGCTTCATATTTTGCTTAGTACAATGACAAATAAAATTGCCAGTATAAAGTCTGTCAACTTGACATATCCACCACAAAAACCCTAGTCTTTAGCTCACTTTCATCTTTGTTTTGCCTTTATTAATGATGATTTTCTGCAACAATTTCTTTTTACGTTCACACCAAGCAACGAATCCACATTCATCACATGCATAATATACCCTTCCTTTGCTTCCTTTATGAGATTCAACAATTTTGATAGAAAATTCTCATTTGCTACCATTTGACACCTATTAGTAACTTATCCTTACGTGTAAGTATAACAATTATGTAATTGTTAGTATATTTTATTGGTTTAGTAAATTTCACGTCTGATGTTTATATACCGTCTAATAGAAAATGCATATGGTACCTATGCATCAACTTAATATATCTTGTATATATTTATGACCAACATGTAGCCATCAGTCAATCCAAATACTACTCTCAATGTATTATTGTTGTCTCACTAACAATAATATTCGACTAGGGATATTTAAGAATAATGATATATATAACATACTTATATGATCTCATATACAAGTCACATACTTGAATCCATATAATTAATATCATTCTTTTAAGGACATTTATTATATTAACATTTATATAACACAGTAAATAAAACATAATAAAAAAAATTATCATTTAACCAAAACATAACATAAATATAGTGTTACAATCATTACATAATTAGTCAATAGGTCATACACTCCAACAAAATTGTGATTCATAAAGTATGCATAATCACTGAATATTCATAACACTATCAACAATAATTATCCCATCTACATATGCAAAAATTATCTACTAATTGTTATACTTCTAAATACATTTATTTCTAAACATACTTGCATAACAAAATTAAATATATAGGACCACATGCATAATTTAATAAATTTTAATATAAATAAAAATAATTAAAAAATAGGAAAAGTATTTTTAAAATTAATAAAAATCATTTTTATAAATACACATACACACACATAATATTATTTTAGTGTAGAAGCAACAATTTAAATTATTTTCATAGTCAAAATAGACCAAAAAAAGGAAAATTCCGAAAATTATATTTAAATATTTACAAACATATTTTGTGCCCATATTTTAATTTTTAAATATATATATATATATATATATATATATAAAGTATTATTTTATAGTAAATTTTGTAGAAATAGTAGAGAGTGAGAGAAATAATTAGAATAAATAAATAAAAATAGAAAATAGATTAAATGTAAGTTTGATGATGAGAAATACACATCATAAATAAATTTGAGTGTTAAATTTGGGTTTTAAAACATTAATTAGTTTAAACACACTTTGATTAACACTAATTAGAGAGAGAGAGCGAAAACAATATATAGCTTCAATTATACCTCAGAAACTAGGTTTTGATTACTTGCAAATGATGGATTATACCTTTGATTTTCAAAATCTTCAATAAAATTACAAAAATATGAATATAGATATACATTTTATATTTTTTTTCTCCCGAATTTCTTTCTAGTTATTTTTCTCTTTCTAAAACTCATCCCTTTATAAATGACACTCTCTCCTCTATTTATGAGGAAACCTACTTCTACCTTGTAAATATAGATATTATTCTTGGTCAATGATCTTGCTCTTAATTAGATGAATGAGATTTCTCCACATGGCACACCTTTACCTTGCAAAAAATAAAAATAAAAATAAATTTGCACTCTTACCGTGAATTGAAACTTGAACATCTTTCTTGTAAGTATGATTTCATACCATTGGGTCAAGCTTATTCCTATTAAGACAACTCCACCATTTATTTATTTAGTTATGTAATGGTATATTTCTTTTTAGAATAATTAATAAAACTCCAATTTTTATATTATATGCAATGCAAAGCTTAATTTACTTAATTATGACAAGATGGGATAATATAAGTGCATATATTATATATTTAAAAAATACATTAAATTAATTAATAAAAAAAGCTATGTTATAAATTCCTAAAACTTAAGAGATTACCAAAAGATGGTAAGAAAAATCTGATATGCACTAGAATAAGGGTTTTGATTAAGAAAATTTATTAAAATACTAAAATATAAAATTTAAGTGTCTACAACCCTATTTATCGTAATCATTTCACGTAGTGAAATGTTTATTATAGAAATGTAAACACCCTTACTTCTGGTGTTGATGATGATGTAACTGAATTTTAATTTCACTCATTCATCACCATCTTTTCCGAAGTAGCATGAATATGCTATAATGATGATGATTGAACATCGACTCTGTAGCTATGGCACGAAATTTGAAGTTGTATCCAAATAATCTGCGAAGTAGAAATGTTCTGTATCACTTGAAGATTTAAAGGTGACATCTACCCTTGAGATAAATATGCCCTGTTGTTGGGGTCTGCAATCCAAATTTGTTATATCAATATCATTTTTGTAGTAGAATGACCATGAAAATATCGCATTGTGAAGTTGCATTAAGATGATTTTCGTAGTAGAATGACCATGATAATCGTAGTGAAAAGTTACACCAAGATCATTTTCGTAATAGAATGATCATAACGATGATAATGCCAAGTTACAACAAGATCATTTGCATACTTGATAGATCATGATAATCATAGTGTTCGAAGATGCATCAAGATCAATTGTGTAGTAAATGACAGATATTTGTAATGCTAACTTGCATCAAGATCAATTGCGTAGTAGAACGATCATGATGATCGTTGTGCGAAATTACATCAACATCACTTGCATATTGATAGTTAGATATTATATAGGAAATTCGATGTCAATTTGTGTCTACAATGTGTTAAGCTTCAAGCACTTTTGAGATCTATTGAGCTTATTATTGCACCCTGTTTTTTTTCCCGAGATTTATACTTTTGGTAGCTTTCTGTGGTTGTTTTGTATGGATATATTTTGCATTGATGATGGATAGCACCAAAAGAAACTTGAAAGAGCAAAAGAGATCATATAGCGACTTAAAAGTGAAGAAGATTCAAAGTTGAAAAGTATAACTGAGCACAACTATGCAACTATCTGTGCTAGAATATCAGTGTTGCAGCACAACCGTGTCACTGTACGGAATTTTTCTAATTTTAAACTTAGTTCCCTATTGTAATAGGATTTTTATATAACTTATAAGGGGACATAACCCGATTACTTCTAGCCGTCACAACGCACTCGGAAACCGTTATTCATCATCTTCTCTTCTGCATCTCTCCACCATGATCATGATCATGAGTGAACTTCTATTTTATGTTTTCGCATTAGTTTCTTCCATGAGTAGCTAAATTTTCTTTGTTCTTGAATATTGATGAACTCCTAAGTTATATTCATGTTTATTGCAAATCTTTATTCATGAGAATTACTTGTATGTAGAAGATACAATTGTTTTCATGCTTATTGATTATTGTTGGCTAGAACCCTACAATTCGTATGTGTTTATGGTTTATTGAGTTGAATTGAATTATTCTTAGGAAAAAACCAAGGGTAATTTATATTTGATACGATAATTTTCTATTGCGTGATGGAAACTCTAAAAAGTTAGTTCACATGAACGAGACGTAAATATGATTGTGAGATTTTTGTCCTATTTCATATCTCGAACTTTTATAATGTCACGTTTTACGTTTCATCACCATTTCATGTTAGTGAACGCACGCGTCTCGATTTGCGTGATTGTTACGTATACACTATTATAAAATTATCGATTTTTGAGAGCGAACAAAATTTCATAAGTATGGCGAATCAGTATTTATACAATTTTTATTTGAATTTCCAGTTTTCACCCCCCCCCCCCCCCACCCCCACCCCCCCTTCTTTGGGCTTGGACTTTTTCATCTAGGCTGTTTTTCTTTTCCGGCCTGAATTCTGTCTTCTTGGACCAGCTGCAACAACATAGAAATGACATTAAACTATATTACATTTAATTATTTCTAGTGTTATTATGTTACTTTTTATATAATTTTTGTGATGAAAATAATAACAGTAATAAATATATATACATATATATATATATATATATATATATATATCTTATATTATGATGATGATGATGATGATGATGATGATACTATTAGCAATAATGATTATAATGGCATTATAATAAACTTAATAACAAAAATGAAATTATATAAACAACAAATATAGCATATATAAAATTAGTAGTACTAATAATAATAACAATAAGAATAACTATAATAATAATAATAAGAATAATTTTCATCCAAAATAATAATAAAAAAATATTATAGCTAATAATGATAAGTTAAAATAGAGTTAATAATAAAATTATAAATATAATAGTGATGGTAAAATAATAGGGAAGATAGTACCTAATCACGACAATAACCACAAATTTTCAATAATAATAATAGAAGTGATAATGGTAATTGTAATTCTATCATAACTTATCATTATTTATATATTCCGAAACTATCATCATTTTCCTTATTAGATTATTCCTTAACTAGAACTACAGCCAAAAAATAATAATAATAAATAAATTTATTTACAACTGCCCCTCTTTATCATGATCATTTTATCACATAAAATGACTATGATAAAGAATTAGACAACTTCCTCGATTGTAGTCGTCTCTGAAGTAGATGATTATAATAGAAATATAGACACTCCAACTACCTACTTTTGATGATGAGGACCCTTTGCGTAATTAAAAGGTAGGACCACTCGTCATGCAAAAATGCCTCAAAATCATCTACGTAATGATCCTAATGGCCGCAATTTTATCATGGAAGGGCGTCGTGCGCTTTGTACAGAAGGAGAAGCTAAGTCCCCACTATATCGGGTCGTTCGAAAATACTCTGTCTTATTGGCAAAATAGCTTACTAGCTGGCACTACACCAACTTTAGAACATGTTTGTGATGTTTTTCATGTATCAGTGTTACAACCTTATAAGGTAGACCACATTGGCATCATTGATTATCAGCCTATTGAGCTACAACTAAATTTGCGCTACGAAGAGATCCGGGTGCAAATTCTTGAACGACAAGTAAAAATTTTAAGTAATAAAGATATTACCTCTGTCAAGGAACTATGGAAGAATCATGACGTTAAGGAAACAATGTGGGAATTAAAGGAAATGATGATACAAAAGTACTGTCATCTTTTTCATTACTTAAGTTTTGGGGACAAAACTTACTTTAAGGGGCAAAAGATGTAAGAACCCAAAAATTCAATTAAAAAATTGTATGAATACTATTTCGCGATATTTATGAAATTTCTTTTTCCTCTCAAGAATCGATAATTTTATAATAGTGTATACGTAACAATCATGCAAAATGAGACGTGTGCGTTCACTAATGCGAAATGGTAATGAAACATGACATTATAAAAGTTTGAGATTCAGAATATGACAAAAATCTTATGATCATAATTACCTCTCACCGATGCGAACCAACTTCTCGGAGTTTCAATAAACCCAATATAGAACAATAATATATCTCTTATAGATATTAAATGTAAGAGAAAATAACATTGTGAACTCAAAAATCAGTATGATCCTAAATGGCAAAAACAAGAGAAATAGTAAATTTTCATTAAAAAGAATATAATAGCCAAAGAAAATTTATCCTAACTTACTATATATAGAATAAGATGAAACCCTAGCCCCACTTCAATTTTTTTCAGCAGACCCGCCACTATGTCAAATTTTCAGTAAGGTCATTTATTAGAAGATCAAGCTTTTATTTCTCTTGAAAGTTTAAAGAGGTAAAACACTGCCCTTTTGTTAAAGCATTCATGATTATTTTGGAGTTTACCATTGTTTAGAGAACATTTTTAGCATCATTTTCACATATCATGCGTGCAAATAGCCTTAGTAAATCTTAAAGTTATTTGATTTCAATGTTTTACAAAAATAAATTAATATTCATAAGAATATTGAAGAATACATCCAGTCAAGGGAATAATCCTAGATCAATATTAAACGTTGTAATCTTGTTTGTATATTTGAGAGGATCCTTCTACCTTAATAGATTTTGAAAAATGGTGGAGTTTGGATGTGTGTTCGAGTTCGACTGAGAACTCTAAAAAAAGAACTCAAACTGAAATTTTAACTTTTGTTTACGACTATGTTGTTGAAAATTGAAATAGAGGCCATGTATATCATGGATGCCTTAAGCTTCGATGTCATGCCAAATTGATAGAAACGAACCAAATTGGCTGAGTTTGGACATACCGAAGTGTGACGACCTGGAAAAAAAATTATTTATTTATAAATAATTTATTCATATTTTATTTTATCTTACTTTATATAATAACTGTATAGTTAATGATGTTTTTGAATATTTTTGGACCCATTAAAAGGGTTATTGTTGTTTGATTGTTGGTTGCAAGGATAAGCAATGATGTTTATGTTTGGTGACATCCGTAATTGTTTGATGAAGCTCTGTGTCCGGACTGGTCAAACCTCATGAAGGACTTCAGAGCTTAAGTATGATGACATCATTGTGTATGTATGTTAATTTGATTAATAAGTTGCTTGTGTGTCATCAAGTAGATTAAACGTATGTGCATGTAGGACAGCAGGCTTATTACGATGCTTAGCTGCTAAGAATCATGAAGAACAGCCGTTTTACCGTCCAGATTAACCAATCATTTTATCTCAAAGCTTAATCTCCGCCTACTATAAATACCTCATTCGGAGGAACATTTTAGTCTCTTTTCTAAAGATTTCCTTTTCCAAAGCTCTTCTTTAAACCTACCATCACCATTTAGTTTCAAGTTCTCTCTTTTGGACAATCACTTTCAAACAAGCTTTGATCTCTTTCATCAACCCAGGAGGTAAGAATCCTAAGTTCTCTTTGCTTGGTATCCGAGAAGTTTAGCTGTAGGAGCAAGTCTTTAAGAAAAAAAAAGTATTATATCCTTTTGTGTCTAGAAGTGTTGCTCATAGCTTAAAGCATGTTGAGAGTTGATTTATGGAGTTGTAGTTGAGATCACCACCCTTGGAGAAGTGAGGAAGACGACCCTGTATCTGAGACAGCTTCTAAAGTTAGTCCCCGACTGTGTTGATGTTAGTCTCTGATGACGTCAGCATCAGTCTCTGAGATATTAGTCCCCGATGACGTCAGGCTTAGTCTCTGATAGAGTTAAGATGACGTCATCAGTCCCTGATGAGATGTTAGTCCCCGGTGACGTCAGGCTTAGTCTCCGATAGAGTTAAGATGACGTCATCAGTCCCTGATGAGATGTTAGTCCCCGATGACATCAGGCTTAGTCTCCGATAGAGTTAAGATGACGTCATCAGTACCTAATGAGATGTTAGTCCCCGATGACGTCAGCCTTAGTCTCCGATAGAGTTAAGATGACGTCATCAGTCCCTGATGAGATAATTAGTCTCTGATGACGTCATCCTTAGTCTCCGATGAGTAAAGATGACGTCAGCAGTCTCTGATGAGTTATATAGTCTCTTACAAGTGAAATTTTTCCCCGATAGGCAACCTTATGCCCTGATAACCATTTTCTTTATAAATAGGCATCTTTAAAGTATGAATTTCTCATGATATACCCAAAATGATGTTATGCAGAAACCTTTTTCAACCGATATAGTGAATTTAGCTAAGGACCAAGGCAAGTATATATTCATTCCACTTTCTTTCTTATTGATTACGTAAAATCATTAATTCGATTTACATAAATGAATGATGTTAATGCTTATGCATAATGATGAATTCTTTTATGATTAAGTAATGTACGATCATTGAATCCGATGTACGTGAAAAGATGTTGATGATTGAACTATGTGTTATTGGGTGGTTGCTAGCTGTTTAAATTTCCTAGCACACCAAATGATGATAAAGATGATGTTTGGGTGTTGCAAGTCATGGACTTGTATGCACACCCAAGTAACTTCTGTATGGATATATAGTTCCGCCTGTGATGATCACTGTCTTTTAATTGTTGAGCACGCCAATATGTGTTGTTGGCAGTCGCTACTTTTAATTGATTAGCACGTCAAGGCTATTCAAAATTGAGAAAATGTTTACAAGAAGATATATCCATATGGAAAGTTAAGGGGCTGTTGAATACTTTCGCCTGGTATTCTGGCCAATGATGATAAAGAATGTTAAACCGAGGCAAGGCATCGGTAATGAGATTCTTGTCCGCAGACCATATGCTTTCTGCGAAGGACTACGTATGTCGAATGATGAATCAAACGACCAGGCTGACCAGCTAGGATGAAATTTGATTATGTATGGAAGTCAGATAATGATCAGTCTGGTCAGGTGATGCATTATTTGATGAAGAGAGGGCGAATCAAGGTTTATTTGTTAAAAAGGGATAACCCATTGATATCACTCGGGAACCCTAAATAATACATGTTGATTGATTTTTCAGGAGGTGTTGGCATTGCTTCGCCCAACCTCAATGAATACTAAAGCTTTTGAATTATTTTTTCTTCTAGCTTATGAATATATATTTGCTGAGCGTAAACGCTCATGTGGAATGCTATGAATGTTTTTCAGGTTATGTCGTGAAGGCTGAGTCCCCTAAGAGAGGGAAGGAGAGAATTGCTTAAATGTGTTTAAGTTGGAAGGCCTTATGAGCCATCTAGAGTTTTGTTTCCGCTGCAGCTTGTTTATTTTCAAGCTTTGAGGTTTTGTAAGATGATGTGGACCTTAAGATTTTAATGATGTATTTGGAATTTTTTTTTTCACAGGTATATTGTTAAGACTTGGCTGTGTTATTTGTTTTGCTGTTGTGATGATGTGTTGTAGTTTTCTGGTGCAGCCCGGGATTCCAGCCTGGGGATCTCGGGGACTGTAACTCAAATCGCTGACAGTGTCCAGGGCCCGGCTCGGGGGATTTCCGGAGGCGCCACACCGAAGTTCCACGTCAGAAAACATGGAGGTTTCACCTTCCACGAACGGCGAACCCTGTCTCTATTGTATTTTAGCCAAAGGCAGGGTGGCTATGAGAATTTTTCCCTATGTCGAGCCTCATGGTGATGATCTTCCCACCTTAACGTGTCAAATTTATGTTTTGGATTACAACAGTACCACTAGCACAGCGCCTTAGGATATTAGAATATAAGTAGAAGTTGATGAAATTATCCACCGATGATTTACCCTCGGTACAAATTATCCATCGATGAACTACTCTCAGTACAAACTATTTAATGAGGAACGAATTATCCACCAATGAATTACACTCGATGCAAATTATCCACCGAGGAAGAAATTCACTGATGAATTACCTTCGGTACAAATTATCTACCGAAAAATAAATTATCCATCGATGAATGACCCTTGGTACAAATTATTCACCGATAAATTTCACTTGATGAATTTATCCACTGAGGAAGAAATTTTCCACCAGTGAACTATGCGTGATACAGATTATCCACCGAGGAAAAAATTATCCACTTTGGAAATATCCTCCGATGTACATTTTACTCTCTCATGCATATACCGTCGAAAAATAATTAGATTACTTTATTTTATACGCTAGGAATAAATCTTAAACAATTCATAAATCATTTAAGTTAATAATAATTAAGAATTTAATTATGTAATGATCGAATAATTATTATTAAATTTGGGAAATAAAATAATAATTAAGGGATAAATAGTTAATTAATAATAAATGATTAATAAATCATTTAAGCCGAGATTAATTAATGAATAATTAATCTAATGTCCCAAATAAATTATTTAGAGCCTCCAAATGATGTAATGTCAACCCGAAAAATCCCTCAGAATTCGATTTGGCCTGAATCGAATGACAAATTTAACAAACGACGACTTAAATAATCAATCACGGATTTAAAAAGCACACTGACATTTCATGCGTACATTCTCGTGTTACGATTTAGTCATAATTACTCATGTTTTATAAATATATATCATTCACAGAGTCTTGTACATTACACAAGTGAATTTATATTAAGCAAATGATCAAATGCAAGTATATACGCACTCTATTTTCTTTCAAATAATATATATTATCATTCTTTCAATATACGTAGTTTATCCATGAATTTATTATGTCGATATCATGCTTTGATTTCTTCAAAGTTAAGTAACGTGCGATCTATCGATCTGATGTACATGAAAAATATTGTGCTAGATTTACATATTCTTTGGACGGCTGTTTAGCAATTCAAATTCGTTAAGTCACTAAAGTAAATCATATACCAATGTAGAAACTTATTTCACACCCCATATTTGTAAAGTATATCTCCGTGTGGGTAACTAAAGGTTAGTGGTATGCATCTGCTGGCACCCCGAGTCAAGGATTTTATAGGGAATGGAAACCAAAACACAGGTAACCAAACCCTTGCAGATGAAAGATTTTTGCATTGACTACGTATGTCATTATGATGAAATTAGACTATGGTTAGGCTGACCAACTGATATACTGTTTGATACGAATTCCAAATGGCACGTGCGCCAAATGGATTTGGTTACAAAGTGCATATGAATTATTCAAATATTCTTTCAAGTAAAGGGTCAAATATCTCGTTATCATTCGAAGACTCTAAAAGCTATATTGTTCTGAATTACTCAAGAGGTGTCAGGCATTGTTTTGTCAAACCTCACAAATACTTAAGCCCTAGAAATCTATCACTTTTCAAGGTCCACTTTTACTTGATTATATACTTGCAGACGTAAATCACTCATGTTGATATTACTAAATATTTTACAAGTTATGGCGAGAAGGTCAAACCGTCTGATAAGGGCAATGCAAAGATGTAGTGATGAAAGTTTCCTTATCGTTCTCCTATACATGGCTTTTAGAGGAAGAGTGAAGCATGAGTCTATAACAGAAATATTTAGATTATAAGGTTGTATAGGCCCCTCATAGACTTTTGCTGTTAAAATTTATTTTTTGACAATGTAATAGAGATTAAATTTCTCTTATTTAATGTTATTTATGCTTCGATGATGTTTTTATTATTGTTGTCAATCATTGACGGTGCCCAACGTTTTTATGGAATATTTGGGTTCGCCACAACTTATTTATTTTAGACAACTACTCCTTGTAGTTTCCTCAAAATATGTAGTAAACTCACTTGCATTGCGAACTTCCTTGCTTTTGGTCTTGATACCTGCAAAACAGTTCCTACATCTCACAAACACACTAGAACCCCCCAACCCCTAGAAATTCTAAGAATATGGTCATGAGATAAAACTAATTACACTATCTCACAACAAACCAAGGAAAACCATGCAAGTAAATAAACCCTTAACAGCAATGTAAGAAGAATGAATAATGCACAAATAGAGACAAATAACTTGCAACAATAAATATAGAGGTTATGTGCGCAAGTTTTAATTAAATTGACAAACACAAGTTATGTGTCTTTCCACATAAATTAATTAGAATTCAATTTAAGTGTTTGTCGTTAAGTCGCCAAAGCTTGTGTAGCACAAGTCTAGGAGAAGACAATGACTTGAACGTCCTTTCGAAGATCTTATCCGTACTAGATAATCAAAGGAAACAAGCCAATTTAAAACTTGCCCCACTCACATAATAACAAGTACTTGGCTCAGTAGGATATATGTTTTACAACCGGAGACCTACTCAAAACCAGCGAACTGATTGCGTTGGTAATCCGACCAAAAGTGATGGGCACCGCAGACCAATCGTTTTGGTTAATCTTAGGAGCGACCCTCAAGTGAGGATGGAGTCCACAGGTCTTGATCAATGATTAACTTGTCACTGAGTGCACACACATCAAGTCTCACATTGATACTTCTCTTTCCCCTATTCAAGAGGAGTAGCCAACACTCATATCTAATCTTATTCATTATTATTCTCCACTTGACATTTCTTTAGAAGCAATGGAGACCTCTAACACTCCATTGGTTTCAAATTCTCTAATAGTTCAATCATTGGAGAAGGCAAATCCTAAAGTTGAACCACCATTAGCAGCTCTTAACTAATCAGTGGATAATACAATTGTTCTTTCTCAAGCATCCACTAATGAAGAACATTCACTCATAACACTTCATACACCTTCTTGGTCACCCACAACAAGTAGATTTCAATTTTCTGGTGAGCTTGAGAAAATAAATAGTGAGAGTCAGACCTTGAGTCTAGAAAAAGGTGAGGAAGAGATCTTAGTGAAAAATAATGAGAGTGAGTGTGAGAGGCTGACCTTAGAAGGTCAGGCAAAAGGAGAGGGTGTGAGCAAAGATGAGATCCTTGAAGAAAATAATAGAAAAAAATCTTACTTTTCTGCAGGTGATTTTCTAAACCCTGTGTCACCTCTTTTTACCACTGCAGCTTATTTATCCTCTGATCACAATGCTGATTAGATATCAAATGATAATGAGAGAAGCTCTCAGCCAAGGGATACAGCACTCCAGATGCTAGCAGATATGTCGAATGCAGATTTTGAAGCACTATGTGGTCTTCAACAACATCAAGATAGACTATCAACATTGAAGTCCCAAACTGCAGATGAACCTATGGTTAAAGAGGAACCAAAAGAGCTTGTGGATCCTTGGTTAGATGCAAGCTTCACAAATACATTGGATGAGGCAGCTGCACAACTCAGACAAGTTTATCTAACCACGCTAGAATCAAATGTAGTTGAGCTCACTCCACAAACTGTCTATGAGGCATTTACCACACTAAAAAGAGAAACATGAAGCTCCAACATTTCATGGTCAATGGTCTCAAGACTGAGCTCGAGGATGTCTGAGACAAGGTGGAGCTGGAAATGGAGAAGATGAGAAGCTACAATGAAGGTCTTTTTCCGAGGAGGATGCTCAATTCCATAGAGAAGAAACTACATGAGCAATCCAACACCGAGAAGAGATTTCAAGTCTTAGAATCTACTATTCAATCCATATTAGTCGCTCAAACTCAAATATCTCACGACATTCAAAATATCTTGATGTGTTTTATAATTATCAGCAGTTAAGTTTTTGAAGTTGGATTATTCTAAGTATTATCCTCTGATCTATTATTTGTTCATCAGTGAATAATAGTTAGGTCCAGTAGATATCTATCATTTTACCATGTAACTTGTTCATCAGAAGATAAATAATCCAAATAGCCACTCAAAGGATAAATTTGTTCCTCGATGGATAATTTGTTCATCAGAGGATAATCTTCATCAGAGGATAAATTTGTTCCTCGGTGAATAATTTGTTCATCATAGGATAATTTGTATTAGAGGATAAATGATCATCAAAAGATAAAGTCTTCATCAGAGGATAAATGGTCATCGGCAGATAAAGTTATTCATCGGTAGATAAGGTCATCTGTAGATAAGTTCATTAGCGGGTAAAAATTTATCAAAAGATATTGAAAAATGCATTCGACTGACAGATGGAATCCAAACCATAGTTGGATTTGGAGTTGCAAACAACAAGCCGATCAAAAGATTCAATACAAAATTGAATTAGGATTGACAAGGTCGGGTAGCTGATTTGAATCTGGTTAGGATTGTCAGAACTTGTATATAAACTTAGATTCAGATTAGATAAAAACAAAGAAAAATTATAGTAATGATATTAGATAGATTATTCATATTCATTTATTGTAATTACGCAGAACTTGAGTAGTTAGAAATTATTTTCTAAGTTTGTAGTTGTTCTTCGGGAATAGGTTTCAGAAATTGGTACTTAATTTATCAAATTATAAGTTCAAATTCAAAAATCAATAAAAGTAATTAATGATTAATAAAATTTGTTTCGATTACAATTGTGCATTAACTTTCAAAGTATTTTCAAATTATATTTGTGATCTTTACAAAGTTTGAAGAAAAATTCATATTTGCAACCCTCCTACAAATACTTGTCATGGAACAACACTCATCTAGATTGCTTATGGGGTTGGTAAACCTTTGTTTTTGGACAAAGCAGCATCCCAACTCTCACCTATGTCGTTTGCTAGAACATGTTTCCAAGTAGAGGTGGGTTCTCCTTTCCCTAAGCTATTCCGGGTCTCGGTCCTAAATGAATTCTCCTCCGATGATCTCACGGAAGAAGTCGGGGTTGAATACCAAAGCAGGCTTCCTATTTGCCCCACGTGTAAAGTCTTTGGACACTCTCACTTTAAGTGTCCTAATGCAAACTTTAAATGGGTCCCTAAAGCCGAAACAAACAATGCAGTAAAACCTGATTCCGGGGAAGATGTTTCTATACCTGACAAAGGGAAGGGAGTTATGGACGATGAAACTCTTAAGTGTTAAGGATGGATGGTACCCTGTTAAGGAGGGTGCAAAGCCTACGGTTGCCACCCCCTCAAACATCATCACCAACACTGAGAACTCTTTTAATGCTTTCAAGCAAACAATTCAGCCCACTCAAGAAGGGATATGATAGACTTCCCACCCCCCACCCCACAAGACCTAATTCTAATGCTGATGCAATAGGTGCTGATTTGGAAGTGTCACCTCCTTTTTTGCTTGGGGCACTTGTTTCGAAAATCAAGTTCGTTGATGAAATTGACAATGGCCGTGGAAAAGAACATGTGGTTGATCATAAGGAGGGGGCGGAAGCATCACCATTATCCTCTAAGAAGAAAGGAAGAGAAATGTGGGGGCTAAGACCCATTAAAATTCCACCCTTTTGATTATATAAGGCTAAACTTTTCTATGATGAATGCGAGGAGAATTAATAAAACTACAAAGGTCTCAAACATTAAAGATTTCTTTCGGAGCATAACATCTCTTTTGTAGGCTTATTAGAAACTAGGGTTAAAGCTACCAAAGCCCCTAGTGTCTCTTCAGCCTTGAATAACAGATGGAGCTGGACCTTTAATTATGATTCTCATCCTAATGGGAGGATTTGGGTGGGCTAGGACCCCCATTCCTGGAATGTTACTGTTTTATCAAAATCCCCTCCGCACATTCATTGCTGTTTTGCTACTACTGATAACTCGCTTAGTATTTTTGTAACATTTTCTTTTGGCTTATATACCGAAGCAAAAAAAAAGATGCTTACGGGACTGCCTCGGACCAACAACCTCCACTACCATCCCTTGGTGTATTCTTGGGGATTTTAATGAGGGTCGCTCCCCTACTGAAATTTTGGGCAGTCACAATCAGTTGGACCGTGGAATGGAAGATTTTAAACATTGTTGCATAGATATTAGCCTCACTGATCTCAACGCCTCTGGTTCGTTTTATACCTGGTGGAATTCTCAAGACTCCAATCCAATCCATAAAAAGCTGGACAAAGTTTTAATTAACCCTCAGTGCCTTCATTCTCTCCCAAACTCATGCTAGATTCTAGTGTCCTCGGGTTTGGAGCAAGCTAAAATGCACAAGCCCTACCAATTTTTCAGCCACCTCATGGATATGGATGGCTAAAATGCACACCTCAACAGTGCATGGAATCAATCCTTCCAAGGTAGCCCTCTTCAAATCTTATAAAAAACATTAAAGACGGTGAAGAGAAATCTGGTGGCTCTCAGTAAGAAAGGTGGCAATGTCTCTCAAAACATAACTGACATAAGGGCAGCTCCTCTGGAGACCCAAATTCTCCTAAACGCCTCTCCTTCTGATTCCCTACTATTGGGCAGGCAGAGAACTCTATCCTCCAATCTAGTTAAAGCCATTGCCACTTAAGAAAAATTCCTACACCAAACCGTCAAAGTAACTCATCCCAATAGTCCAGAGATGAAAGGATTTTATGTTTCACAGCAGCTTGTCTCCTTAATATCAGCTAGTGTCCATACCTTGTTTTGTCTAAGCATGGCTAACAACGCTTCCTCTTAAGAGATTGTTAGATTTAAATGCAATGATAACAGAAAAGAGGCCTGGAAAAGCTTATTTCAGATTATGAGGAAGAGGCTTGAGTTCCAACTGGACTAAACTTTTTTCTATTGGGGCTGGACAACTGTTTCTGTAACTCACATTCAGAAAATAACATTGGAGTCGTGGACTTTAACATTGCGTGCGATACTATATGTCAAAAGTTGTTATGTGGTTATTTAGTTTTACTCCCAAAATCGCAGAATTAATCGGATTTATGGGTAGTTGAATTTTTTAAGTTAATTTAGCACTTCAACCTTAATGTTTATGCATGTTATAGAAGGGAGTTAGGGGTTGTATACATTAGCTATTAGACACTCAAGTTGAATACTAAAAGCTACTTCTAAATTTACGGATTCATTTTGAAATTGTGATCTATATTTCTTTATAAAGAGTGACACTCATGTATTGTTTCTTTATGTTAATGAATTTACTTAAAATCATGAGTTCCTTGTCTAGATCAAGTCTTGCTTCGTGCTGAAGTATAGACTTGCTAAACTTTATTTGCTCACCCTTGCTTAAAACTAAACTGTGCAGATAGCTTAACAATAAGCTCGCTTGTAATAAGCTTACTTCTAGAAGGGAAAGATGAAGGAAAATATGAAAATTTCATACATTATCTTATAGGACAAAAAGTCTAAATTAAGGTGAACATAAAACTTCCGTTATATTTAAGTTATTTTAGTAGATATTCCATTTTATCAGCCAATCTTTGGGTGTGGAGGCGTCACATCAGAAAACCAATGAATAAAGCAATGAACCTTACCCAATACCGATTGAGATCATGTTTGAGCCATTCCTTTACATATTTTAGCCGAACTTTTCTTTCTTCATAATTCCAATTTCAACCGAACAAAGAAGACAGTCAAATCACAATAAAATAAAGAGCAAGTAAGAAATTCTTACCTCCTTTCAAATTATTCATTTTTTTCAACTTTACTAGTTGCTCCCAGAGTTCCAGTAAATTGATTATTAGATCTTTGTGCAGGCTTACATGAAAGCTTCATAATACAACAATCGACTTGCTAAGAATCTGTACACAATCTAACTTGTCAGACCTAAATGACACTCTACAAATGAACTAAAATGAAGCATTTGTAACAAATACATATGTGACAAAATGAATGAAAACTTGGACCACCTCAAAACAGTCAACAACTCTTCAATTGTGTCATTGCCCAATCATGGTTAGTTCCCTCAGAGATGTCCGGAAAACCTTACTGGTCCACTATGAATCTATATTCCACTGTACAAGACCCATTTCAAATCCCAAGGTCTATTTCACCATAGCCTTCTACATATGTGCAGTACGCATTTTCATCTCATGGACCTCCTTATAAGTTAACAAACCTTTATGGCTTTACCTACAAAAAATCTGTTCAGTAACTCTCCTTCAAAGGATTGTTCTGCTAAGGCTATATATCAGTCGGACTGGAAGTAACTATCATATATAGAAAGCCGATCAAATGCATCAAAGTTTGCCTTTAACCCGACAAACTGGCTTCCAAGTTGTGCACATCCAGCATCAGGCCACCTGCAACCACCATTGTGAGTACGTAAAGGGCATAAGGATTCACAAACCCGATTGATTGGATTGCTGGGAACATCATCATTTTCCATTACAGTAATAGAAACAGACATGTCTGACTTTTCAATGTTCTGCACAGCCCTATCTGATTCCTTTTCTGATGGAGATTCCATTCTCTGAAGGATTTCGACTGGGTGGCTTTCTTCTATGTCAAGAGTGCACTCACCGCTGCCTGAGAAGTGAACTTTACAACCTAGTGATTGTATTGCTCTCTTTAAGGCAGCATTTTCCTTGCTAGATTTCTTGGCCAAATTCATAGCTGTGCTGCTAATACGCTTTTCATTTTGTAACTCAGCAGTCAAGGACTCAACAATAATGTTAATATCTCTTGTTTTCCTTTCTGCCCCTTCTTTTGCCTGTTATTCAACACGAGTATGGTTATTTTTAGGTGTGCCTTGGGGGGGATTGGGATTTGGGGGGAAAAAACAATATAGTACACGAGATTCAAAAGTTAGGCATTCGCAAATGAACTGCAAAATAATTAGTAACTTTCTATGGAACATTTGGAGTTTTGAATATTGCAGCTCATACCAACTTTTCCAATTTTTCGATAGCTTCAGAGTGCCAACATTTCCAATTTTTCTATAGCTTCAGAGTGCCAACTTTTCCAATCCCTTAATCCAATGAGATATAAAGCTCATTTCCCTTGATCCAATGAGAATATTGCAGCCATATCTCATTTATTAAGCCCACTACTTTTATATTCACAAATTCCCGAATAGATTGAAAAAACATCCAAAGTAAAAAGGTGTAAATTTTCTCACATCTTTTTTCTTTTTTGGTGTATACGATGATTTTTGTGACCACAAGAACTTAATACTTTTTGAACGGGTTAATACGTTATTACAAATATTATATAAATGACCTCAAAAATATTCAAAAAGTACATTTACATGCACTTTCAATCTGTACGATTAGAATTTACTCAAATATTTTGGAAAGCAAAGTACAGCACGAGTTTCTATGGTTCACATGAGATTCAAAATTTTAGGCTTTCACAAATGAACCAAAAATAATTGAATAACTTTGTATGGAACATTTGGAGTATTGATATTGCAGCTAATACAACTTTACCAATTTTTCTATAGCTTCATTATGCCAACTTTTTCATTCCCTTAATCCAATGAGATATAAGGCTCATTTCCCTTAATCCAGTGAGAATATTGCAGTTATACCTAATTATAGAATTAAGCCCACTACTTTTATATTTACAAATTCCCGTATGGATTGAAAAAACATCCAAAGTAAAAGGTGTGTAAATTTTCTCACTTCTTTTTTCTTTTTTGGGGTATACGATGATTTTTGAAACCACAATAACTTAATACTTTATTATTACAAATACTATGTAAATGAGCACAAAAAATTCAGAAAGTTCATTTACATGCTCTTTCAAAAATTTTGGAGAGCAAAGTACAACACGAGTTTCTATTATTAGAAAAATGAGCTATAACTCTTTCTGGACAAGGTGGTCATAGCAATATGAATCCACAATCGCTTTAAATAAATCCAAAAGAGCATCAAAAAATCAAATGATGTGTAAATTTTCTAACTTTGTGGTGTATAGAATAGGTTTTATAAACAAGTAAAACTAGTATACATTAATTCTTATTTATTTTTTTAGGGAATAAAACACATTGATTTTTATATGGTTATAAAGATAACGTAAAGAGCTCGGAAAAATTCACACAAATCACATATATGTTTTTTTGCACGCTATTTCAATTCCTACAGTTAAATACTTAGACTTTCCTCACCAAAAAAAAAATTAAAATAATTATGGGTTCATACATATAATACAATAATCTCTTTTTCGAAAAAGAGCCACAGCTCTTTTCGCTTACTCCTACAATGACAACTAACATCATATTTATTCCCTCCGTCCCAAAAAAATGAATTCATAGTTTGAAGTAGGCTTTAGCACATGCTGGTCATTTTTAATTTATTTAATAAAAATTAAGACCTAAAAAAAATTTAGATGAAGACTAATATGACTAAAATTGACAATTAAAAAAAATATCTAGCATATACTAAAGTTTACCTAAAATTGTGCCGCTATACTAATTCATTCTTTCTTTCTTTTTAGGAGAGGGAGTAATTTAGAAGAATGACGTGCTTGCGATCAGCAAAAGTAGCACATTTATTTACCTTCTGAAGCTCGGAGAACTTTTTAGCCATTTTCCTATAATGAGCTTCAACCTCCCCTACTTGGGCTTCAGAGGGACAAGCCCATCGAAGATGAAATTGAGGCCAAAGAGTTGGTGCTAAAGCTGCTGCAGGTGGTAAGATTGGACCATCATGTTTCGATGGATCATAAAAGAGGTTGTAATGCATGTGAGAACTACCCTGTGAAGCTCGCAGATCAGCTAAATACATCCACAAGCACCCACATGAGTCAGATACACCGGCTTGTTGCCTTTCCTTCTCACTGAAATTGTAAGCATTGAGGAAAAGCATTATAGAAAGTACAGTAAGAACTAAAGTAAAATCTTTAGCTTTCAATCTGACATATTACAGTTGCACCCAACAAGAAAAAATCTTTAAAAAAAAATAAAAAGAGTTAACTTTCCATGTATCTAAAGCTTAAAGAAATGTCATCAAACATAGATTGCTTTTGTTTTCACATTAACTATTCATCTGAATTACATATCATAATGTGGCATATATAATGTGAGAATGGAAAAAAGATCTTTTTGCTATTACTCTAGATTGTATAAAGCGAGTTGTATAATTAGTTCCTATTTAGATTTTTTGGATCCACAAATACCAACACTTGGGCTAAGCTAACAAATTTTTTTTTTCAAAACAGTTAATTCTCGCTAGTGATGGCCCGCCATGATTCACATATATTAACATATATAAGCCGCGCTAAAGTTGTAAAAGTAAGAGCTTAAATACCACATGTAAATAATCCAATGAACATACAAGTATAAGAAGCACTGAAGGCACGGCTAATTCATCAGCTAGTACTTTTCCGTAAAGGCAAAAACTACACAACAAAGGTTTTGTGTAATCTTATAAGATATTAATGGGTCAAAGGATTGGAGTTGGATAAATAACATTGGAACTCCAATATAAAGTTCTCCTACAAAATTAAAGCTTAAAAGATTTCACATTCTTGAATCCAACATACCGCATATTCTCCCTTCTTATAGGTTGGAAACCCTAGCTTAAGGTGTTTCAATTCCTTATACCCATCAGGCTCAATTGTTTCCTTGCTAGCTTCCTTACCCTTAGTGTTTTCCCTCTCTGGTCCCTTATCCCTCTCCCTGCTAGCATGCTCAGGATCCCTGAATACCCCCTTGCTAGCTTCCCCTGTCTCCATTGGTTTCTTACCCAGTACCTTATCAGCAAAAGGGTTAGTGAATCCCGGGTTACTAAAGTCCTTAGCCTGCAATAAATCCATCATAGTTGTCATGAAGTGATCTATCTTATCTTCTAGATTCTGGATACTCTCACTAGTAGCTTCCTTGTAGCTATGTATGCCCTCTTGCTCCATCAAAACATTCTTAGAAAGTAATATGCTAGTATTAGCCCCGGTTTTCATGTTTCTCTAGTTCTCCAAGAGATCTACTGACAACTTAGGGCATATGGGTTTAATTCTTCCCAAGGTAACAACTCAAAATGAGTTTCAGCAGCAATTAGACTCAGTAGAGTGGCTACCTTTGGGATTTCACTTGACTTCACTGGTCTCAGACTTCAGTTCTTAATTTGCGAGTAGTTTCTTCAATTTCTACACCCAAACAGTCACCAGTGATGATACCTTCTGTTGTTCCTCTCCAACTGTATCAGCTAAGCTTATGGAACTTGCTCAGATCACCGTCAACCAAACTGTGTTGAATTCTGATGAGATTTGATCAAACCGAGAAACGGAGCACTCCCAGATTTGGTTTCTGTCCAGTTTCTGAAGGTAATTCTGTTGCGTTATGTATATAATCCTCTTCAGTGGTCAATTCCGTGCCCACTGAAGCCGATTTGATGAAGAAATTCAGTGTAATTCAGAAGAAAAGTGAAATGCTGTGAGATTACTCTAAACCGAATAATTCTCTCAGAACAGCACAGTCCTGGGATTGGAACCGCTGATACCAATTTGAATGGCCTGACTCAGACCAGAAATCATAGAGAATAGAATTCAGAGAGAATTAGAGAAGAAAGTGAAGAATCAGCGCAGAGGGGTCGAGAGAGAGAGATAGGAGTGAGTGAGAGAGACAGAGAGAAACTTGAGGAGAAAGTTATATTTCGTTCATAATAATAATCATAATCCATCAGTGGCAATTACATGTTTATATAGAATGTCCTTAAGCTGCACCATTCTCCTATCCTACACCAAATCTAACTTATTTTTTTAACAGGTAGCACATGTCATCACATGGCCTGTAATCAGTACGTCCCATATTGCCCCAGTATTTTTAAGTAAATAGCAATCCAATTAATACTAGTCCTGACACATTGCTAGTAGGTTATTGGCTGAGAATTCATAAATGGAGCATGTTAGTTTTGATAGTTACGAGGCAACTAATGAAATGCTTCAAAACTTAGAAGATAAGTTGGATCTGTAATTAGTGTCTTACAACAAAGAAATTTCGACAGCACTAATGGATTTACCAATCCATTAGCTGACAAGGCTCAAGGGAAGAGGCCTATAAAGGAGGATCATGGAAACAGGGGGTGTTTAGGGACCCTGAGCATGTGGACAGGGAAAGGAGTAAGAAGCAAGAGGAAGAAGCTAAACTAAGTATATTGAATAAAGAGTTAGCGGTAATTGATGATGATAAGGAACTCAGGCATGAAGCTTGCATTTCCAGTTTATAAGGAAGGAGAAGATGCTATGTGTTGGATACAAGATTGTGAGGAGTACTTTCAGATATATGGTATCAATTCAGCAAGAAGGGTGGCCAGCATTTGTAGAGGTCCCAAAATCTTGGTATAAGTCTTATATAAGTGGGAGAAATAAGGTGGAATGGAGTGAGTTTTCAAAAGATTTTATCATAAGGATCTTAGATGTGGAACTAAGAGATGTGTATGAGTAGTTCTTAGATGTGGAACCAAGAGATGCGTATGAGTAGTTCAAACTACTGGAACAGAGTGGTACAGTTAATGAATACTATTGTTGGGAGTATGTAGTATCATAATATATGGCCTAATGTACGATATAGTATCAGTTAGGATCAGCATAATATCTGTAGCATAATTATAGGGATTCTATGGGATCCTATCCCTTAAATCTAGGAGATCTTGTTACTACAAGTGGTATATAAATAAATACATCATCATATGTAATAGATAACTGATTTCTTTTATAGTCAACAAGTATGATGCTTTTGAGAAGTGTAAGGGGTGTAAGGGTAGGCTGTTGGAGAAGCTTCCATTCCTTCCTGAAGACTTCTTTGTGAGTAATTTCATTGGGGGCTGAAGGACATAATGAAAGCTCCTGGGTCCTTGGAACCTCTTACTCTCTCTTCCCCTGCTCTTCTCCCTCCCTAAATTCTCTCTTTCTTCTCTAATTCTTCTCCTCAAAGCTTCTGTGACAGAGTCAGACCTAGAGTGGCCTGACAAATTGGCATCAGAGACACAACAACTAAATTGGTACAAATTAGTTTGTTGATTCGTGAGACAGGTTAGTTTTACCCTACTGATGATGACTAGGGAGATTCTAAAGAAACTCTAATATGGGATGAAGTATCAAGAGATTGGCATTTTGCTAGCAAGGATGAGAAGGAAATGAACATGGCACCCACAAAGGATGGTGAGGTTCCATTGGAGAAAAGTCCGTGGACTGTGATCCCTGATCTTAGAGGAGTGTATGGCCTGGAGGACCATTGCGTCTTCTATAAGAAAAATACATCTAATAGAGTTCCAAGAGTTTGTATGAAGAAATGGCAAGGAAATGCAAGTCGAAAATTGGAATTAGAATCGAAGGAGGCATACCCTGCAATATTTCCACCAACTTTGCAATGTTGGAGCTGAAGATTAAATGCAACCTTGCTTCATTGTAATTTCTGAAGTGTATGTGAATAAGGGCAGAACATGGATTGATCCTAATGTTCTAATTGGTGATGAGTTTCAAGCATGGTATCAGCTTTGAGAAAAAGTTAAGGAAATAGCTGATTTTGCTTCGGTTGCTTTCCATGATTTGTTAGCAGGAGAACTACCATGGGAAAATGAAAGGATTGAAGGATGGATGGTCTGCCTAACCTCTTCCTTGGAGGGACAAGATTATTAAAGCAATGATACACTCATTTCTTATGGTTTTTTGTCAACAACAGATTGGAGTTGTGTTGAAGTTTCACTCACCTGTTTATAAGATGTTCCCAAGAAAAAAGAAACATGAAGTATCGTACCAAGAAACCTTTGCACTCTGGTTCAAAAGAGATTATCAATTGGATAATGGAAAGAAAAAACTTGGGGTTATATGCACAGTAGGTTTTGACATTGTTAGATGTGTCAATACACTAATCAAATTTAGAATGCTCTGTTTTCTCGATAGGAAATTTAATACACAGGTGGACTTTCAGTCAAAGTTTATTACCTCAAATTCATCACAAAAGAGATCTACTAGCAACATTTGCAAAAGACGGAGGAAAAGACGTATTTGCAAGTTTTTTGAAAAGCGTGGTTATTTGCTCAATTTTTTCTACAAGTGGCTACTTGATATTTTGATTAAAGCACAAGCGATAATTTGTATATTACCCTCATCTCCTGTTTCCATATCCTTGTCCTCTCCATTGAATAAAACTCATCCAGGTATTTATGGTTGTTGAGAACCAAGAAACCAAAATGAATTTATGTCTTCACTTCAGGAACATACCGTAAAAATGACATGCCAAGTGCATATTCATTTCATGTAACAGCGCACACGATAAAAACTTTTGGATGTAGATATTCTAGTTGCACAAGACGTGAAAACAAAGTGATAGATAACAGAGCTAGGTCAAATGTGAGTTATAGATGAAGAAATGCATGTTCATGACAGTCAAAGTTGTTAAGGAAATTGATTACATGGATGGAAAATTAGAATTAGAAGAACAAAGAGAAAGATATTCAATAAATTTATCCAAAGCATCTTCTAAAAAGATGCATACCTATTGCACAAGAAGTTCCCAAAGCGACAAGAAAGCACAGAGTCCAAGAAATCTACCAAAAAAGACTGCAAAAACAAAAGAATCAGAAAACGCTCGCGGAGAGGGGGGTCCAATATATTTATCCTAATAAAGTTAATACGGTTAACAACCTAATTAAGTAACATACCGAAGAGAATTCAAATGCAAAAGGATACATCCGCAACAGTTGTGAAACACAATCGAGCCACTGAGAATGAATAAGACTCATCAGAATTAGATTACATGAAGACATTACAGGAGAGATGGTATACTTGACAAATACTCCAGCATACGCTAAAATTAGTGAGAACGTTCAAACAATGGGCGCTTAAATGAGAGTTTGAAGACAACAAATTTAAAATGAGGAAGCAATAAGATAGAAACATCATTCTAGCTAGAGTTCTAACCTTGAGCAAAAATTTAAATGGTCCTCTATACATATGGTATGCATTCTGTATCTAAAATTTATAGAACTATAAATAAATAAACGGTACTCCAAAAGTTGTTTGTGGTAACTTCAACCTCAATTAACTCCCTTTTGGCTTTTCATATGTCAACATCAGAACAGTATAGTTTTAGCAAAAAAAAGGTTCAGATCCAATTACTTTACATTTATGAATCAGAAATCTATTTGGAGAGAGTTGTATAAATTACCTCATCTTTTCGTGGTGTATAACATGGTTTTTATAACCATGTGATAGTAATACATTTTCAAGAGATAAGATATATTTATTTTTACATGATTATAACAACTATGTAAATGATCTCAAAAAAATTCACATTTGTTTATTGTTTCTGCGTACACTTTCAATTTGTATAGTTAAATTTGTCTCACATATTTTTGAAACCCAATCATATCACAGGTGGATAGTATTATATAAATGAGCCATTTATATATAAGAAAATTAGCTATAACTCCTTCAAATCCTACCCATTAGTTCTATATCTACATATTCACAATCTATTTGAAAAATTTAACCGTAAGGATTGAAAGAAGGATTGAAAGAGTATCAAAAAGAAGGGATATAAAAATTGGGATTTGATTTTTCCACAAGCCTTTTTGATATTTCCATGTGAGAGCTCACTTTAATACATCTGTCATGCATACAATACAAGTTGTTTATGCATAGTATGTAAGGTCCACGCAGAACTATCAAAAACAAGTGTAGAAATAGTGCTTCCCTATAAATTTTCTTTTTTGTTGTGTAACATGTTTTATGTCCATGTAATACGATTATTTTTCAAGGGTTAAAATATATTGATTTTTACATGATTATAAAACTTTGAAAATGAGTTTGTAAAAATTCAAATATTTTATTATTTTTACATGCTCTTTCTATCTGTATGTCTAGATTTTTCTCATATATGTTGGACGCTAAAGCATAGCACAAGTTAGTAAGATGATAAGAGTTATGTGTGTATATATATGTATATGAAAAAAGGTATACATATATATTTATTATATATATAAAATAAAGAATAACACAAAATTAGTAGTTTGAGGCTAAATGTGACGATTATGTGGTACCAATTTACCATAACTATTCCCCAGCAAATTGGAGCGGTAGCAAACGTAATCTGTTGGCAGCTGCACTATGCAGCGAAAGGGTTACAACAACCTTATTATGGATCAATCCCCATTTATTGATTATATATACATATATTATCCTAAAATCAGTTATCCATTCATTGTCATTTTAATCTATGTTACATAAACTCAGAAACATGAAACATGTTCAGGTAACAATGTCTAGACATCAGATTTGTGTACAAGGACTCGGCGAATACAGATCAAAATCTTAGAAATAGGTGCTTTTGTACATCTAGTTAAAAAATAACGTCTTTTTCTCCTTTAGTGATCTTACTGCAAAAAGAAAGAAGAAAGATTTAAGTGGTAAAATTCGACCAATAGAATCTAGGGTTATTTTTTGTAAATCATAAAAGCCTAGGGTCCAGACCTGAAATATGTCTAAACTTTAAGGGAGTAACTAATAAGATAGGTTTCTTTCTTCTTATATGACCGATCTATTTGATGGATACTTATACAATCAAGTCTGATGCTTATCGCAGGTCCTCTCTTCTGTTTCGACTGATTGTTTCTCTTTCTTGCTGTCAGCAGAAGGGCAACAGAAAAGTCCGTACTCTCCATCTTTAAGTCAACACATCTGAAAAGGATCTTACACCCGTACTAGTAAAACATCGTGTCAACACGGGTACTTTCACTTTTTTCCCAAGTCCACGTAACACAAATTTTAATATATTGCATTAATGGGGTTATTCTTACTATTAGAAATGCAGCATTAAATAACTGTTATTTCAATGATCTACCCATGCAGGAATGTACAGTCTTGCAAGGAAATGTAGGCAGAATTGACTCATAGTATCAAAAATATGCTACACAATCAGAGCTACATATTCTCTTATGCCCACACCTGCAAGAAAATTGGTGAATAGTGATTAGAAGCCTGCATATGTGCAGAGTTTGGAACTTGAGATGTTAACGATCCTGATCCTTGGCGCATGGGAGATGATGGGAAACTCCCAGTTGATAATTGTCTGGGTAATTCAAAGGCCATATTACCACCACCCATCAATGTTGGCATTCCCAAGCGATCTGAAAATGGATGACCAAACGCAAGCCAATCTTTCTCCACTAGAGCCTGTGCCAAATTACAAATTAAAACACTTGAGTATATTGAAAACATCCAGCTTTAGACATTTACTGCCATCATACACTCTAAGAACAAAAACATTAAAGGCATGACACGCTAAACTAGAGTGGATGGGGGGAAGAAAAATAAAATAAAATACTTTAAATAAAATTAAAATAGACAAAACTAATATATCAGAATTTGATATTTCCTTGAAATCAATATGATCCACCTTTAAAAAAATATACAGTTTACCTGTGTATAGAGTATATAGTATATAGTATATATATAGATAAACACATCGATTCTGAGGCAGATAAGCAGAACAACTTTTCTGTTGGTTGTCAGTAATTTGTCATCCCATCTCCCAGTTATATGCAGTAGAACCCTAGTTTCCTGACAAAACTAATAAAGCAACATACATGCCAGAGAAAATCACACAGGCTTTACGGGATTGGCAATAAGAAGGATATAAATAGGGTATGGGTGGCATCAAGATAGAGCCACAACTACAATGAACAGGGTTGATGAATTGACAGTTTTTTTCTTCTCCTTCTTTACCTCTCATTTATGTTCTTCAGGTCGGCAAGCGTGCAAGTATGGCTAATGAGAGTTACATCTTTATCTCTATATAAGTTCCTTTAATTGCCATATAAAGAAATCGGCGGGAGTGGCCTTAGCTTACCCCAATTATCTTCCTTTGTAGCTCAATCATCCTTGAAAGTGAAAGTCATTAAGACTGATAATTACTAACTACAATTTTTTCGGAAAAACTCAAAAGTTTAAACTTGTCCAGTGAATTCTATTTCTTAGGTAGAGTAATTCTAGTCCACTTACTTTAAATGCACCTAAGTGTTATTTACCGAAGGTCAGAATTCTTGATCTAGTGTATTGAAGTTTTTGCTTCAATCCTATTTCTTGTTTTCAATAATTGTAACTAGAGAGCTATGACAAGATTTTCAAACCCCGGTTCAGTTCATATGCTTCAAAAAAAACTTTATAAGTTATAAGGAATTCACCACAATAAATTTCAGCACATTGATGATATAACAATGGTGGCCACAAACTACAGATATGATTATCTTGTATTAGTAATTCCAAAATTGTTATTTGATTTTGTCTCAATTTTGCGATTTATTGGTTGGATCAGGTTTTCGTTTCAGGTAGCTCTGATCTACAAAGAAACATTCAGGCGACAATGGTGGCATCTGATGTTTATCTAGCTCAATGGTCTGGTTTTATCCCGAAAGGTTCATCTGAAATTGCAGAACAAAATATTTTGAATTGGAGATTAATATTTCTCAATAATATTTCAAATTCCCCATCATTAATTTTTATTTTTGATATAAACTAAGCAAGCCATGTCATGGTTCATAAATTAACTCTAATCTTCGTCTTTTTGAAAATTTCAATAAAAAGTTCCACACCCTACTTGTGAGTTTTAAATTGGCAAGAAAAGAAAAGAATTGGAAGGAAAACTTAAGTTTTCTATCCAATAATGCTTGTGAGTTTTATCATTGAAAAAAAAGAAAAGATTTGAATGGAAAACTTAGGCACTTTCCTTCCAAACTTCTCCGTCCAAAAATGGCCGAATTTAGATGGAAAACAAAATTGAATAAGGCCAATCTTCTAGAGTGTCCTAATCACAAATACAACAAAATTAAATACAAGGATAAAATAGTAGAATATTTTTAAAGTTATATTTTCTTTTCATTTCTTTAAAACTCAAAGGAAAACTTATTTATAATTCCATTCTTTTCTTTTCTTTTAAAAAATTAATTTATCTATTCTTTTCTTTTCCACTAAAAACTTACAAGCAAGGCATAAAGGTTTAGATTACAAAAAATTTATTGCATAAAATAAATAAAAAGGTTAATGGTTTCTTCAGTCAATAAATAATCTGGGATGTCATCCCATGTTCTGTTTAGTGGCTGAGTTATTGTCGCAGTCTTTTAGGAGTAGTTTCTTAAGTTGTAAGCCTATATAAATTAGGCACTTTGGAGTTCAGTAATGTATTACAGTTTGAGTCAAAATTATTCTTCCTTCGCTACTATTTTGTTTCAAAAAAATCCTGCAGTCTTACGTCTTTTTTAGTTTTACTTTATGGCTGTTATCTAGCATATATACCCTTTTCTTCAATATTCTAAGTCCAGCAGTACGTGGTCTATCCGAAAGCTACTAGTCTACTACTAAGCTACTCCCCCTCATCTATAAAAAATATAGATTTGATAGATAATAACTGACAATTAATTCTTTAATTCCATGTTATGCAAGATGATGCAGCTCAGTCTAACAGCTTAAAAAATAATTTAAGAAAGTGAAAATATAGCAATTGAAACACATACTAAATGACCTAGTCAATGCTTCAAACCAAGAACGTGCAAAGGACGCTCTTAACAAAAACTAAATTTAAGCCTACATGAAGAAGACATAAAGATAAAATGAAAATATTACGAGATCAATGGTGTCCAGTTAGGTACCTGAAACCCCTTAAAAGTTCTGTAATATGGATCAAGCAATAAACTTGCGAGGGACAGCAATTGAGAAGTTCTGTCCCATCCATCACTGCATATCATAAACATAAATTGCTAAGAAAATAGAACGTCTACTGACTTATAATAACAGCCACATGAATATAGGAGTACCAACCGAAAGTCAAAAGCATGGAGTAATAGGTAGACATCTATAACAAAAATGAATAGGTACATACACGCATGACAGCATGCCACACAAAAATTATGGTAAATGAGCTATAGCTCATATTATAACTGATGTAGGACAAGTCTGAATTTGAAGATCTACTTGAAAAAGAACAGATAATTAAACAATAAATGAAAATCTAGGGAGATTCAACCGCGGAAGAATCTCTATCCCTAGGGTTCCTAACCACAGCAGGCAAAAAACCATTGATCGCAACCAATATAATATTCTGAAAATTCAATAATAGTCCAGTGTGTTCGCAACCATCTCAACAACACTTCCACTAGTTGCACCAGGCACAACTCTGGAACATTCTTGAATTTTTTTATTTTTTTTTTTTTTTTGAGTTACATAGGAGGCTACTGCCTACAAACTCACACACACCCATCAACTATCTTAAATATTCATGCATTTTGCTAGAGTCAGATGTGGCGCATTTAGCAAGTTTAGGAGTGGACTCACTATGCACAACAATCTTTTCTTTGCCTTCTAGACAGTCTTAGTAACAACCTTCTCAAAACTATCAGGATTTCCCTCTTTCTGCCCCGTACAAGAAACTTCAATGTGAACATCGACCGGATAAAAAACTTCAATACAAGGGGCATCCCGACTGTTGTATCTGGTTGCATCTTCTTTTGCCTTCCAATTTCAAAGCATGTTCATAAGTCTTCCTTGTTGAAGAAAACATATATTTCATGTCTGATTGAAAACCTTAATTTGAGACTCCCTTTTCGGATATTGAAGCTTATACCTGGCCCTTTTAAGTTCTTTCAAACAATTGGCAAAACCTATATACATATATATAAATATATATTAGTAAATACTCAAATTAATATTTTTATTTAAGTTTTGTTTAATATATATTAGTAATTTAGTTTGAATTATTTAAGTAGATTCCTCTAACTGCGAGCTAGCAATCTGTTTGTTTATTTATACAATTAGTATTTTAGTATTAATTTAGTTAATTTGATTTATTACTATAATAAATAATTGTAGAATTACAAAAATCAATTAATTCACTAAAATTCTCGCAATCAATCATTTTATTTTTAATTTTTTTCAATATCATAATAATAAATATTTTTTTAATATTTCTATTTTTTGTTACATATCAACATTAATCGCTACATTATTTCATATTAGGTTTTGATGATATTTTTATGCTATGCCAACTAATATATAGATGGAATGGCCTATTGTATAAATTATAATAAGTTTAGTGGTCAAATAATTTTTATTTTAATGTTCAGTGGCCTAAACTTTAAAAGTGATAATGGCCATCTATTAAATCTAACGGAATGGTCGAAAGTTAAAATTATAATTAGTTAAATGGGCAAACTAATATTTTTTAAAGTTCAGTGGTCTAATACTTAAAAGTGGTATAGTTCACTGGCCAATGACCATTTTTTCCATATAAAGAATATGTCGACAAATATTTTTTTCAATTCTTCTTCAACAAACCTGCGCATTGCACAGGTATAGTGACTAGTAATTAGGAAAGGGAGAGTGAAATTTGCAGGGTAGAGAAATTACAGATGTAGAAGAACCAAGAGTAGAAAGAAGAGTTGTTCATATCTAGACGTAGAAAAGAAAGTAGAGAGAGAAACAATTGACCAAAATGAAGTTTCATTCAATGCTTACATTATAGTCACACCACAGACATTAGAATCATGAACTACGATACGATACAGAAACAATTTGGTAAGTATAATAGAGCATATAAGATATAAATCATATTGCAAGTATCGATTACGATATGATTAACAAGCAAGGATTCCCCTAGAGGCTATTGGGGGTTCCCTAGGGGTGGGGTGGGGGGTTGTGAAGGGAAAGAAAAGGAATTAAGAACCAAAACCTTATATCTTCGACAGTTCAACCTTCGATTGTGGTGATTGAGAGAGACAAAAGATCCAAGTTGGGAGAGACTCGTTGTCTCGTCGTCAACTCCGGTCATCAACTTCGGTGGACTGAGAGGGAGTCATCATCGACTCCAACCTCCTCTTCCTTTCTCCCGCATCTCCGCTGCTTTCCGTTGGATCTCGATAAGCCTCTCGTCTCTTCTGTTCTTCTCCTCTGTCTCTCATCTCTCCTTATTCTTTTCTAGACTAAATATATGTTGTATATACACATTTGTTAAGTTTATTAATTTATTATTATTAAGTTAATTATTTCCTATTTTGTGCTTTTTTTTATAAATATTTTAATAGTTATGGAAAGTAGCTATGGAACTTCCTCTAGTAATAGTAGCACAGCAGCCACATCTGAAGTTCTGAACCTCAACCCACTAGTAAAAGACCGGATAATACTCCTTTGAGGAAGCATGCTCCCAAACTAGACAAAAAGGGTGAAAGGACAGGATATACAATGGAAAGGTTGTTTGGAACTTCCTTTAAGGTGAAGAGACATTTGAAGCCCAAGAACCACAGAGCACACGTGTTCTCTATTAAGGGGGAACACAGACATGTTTACTTAATCTTATTTACTAGGCCTGTTTTCCTAAAGAAGGCCATAGCCTTTTCACCTTATTTGCATGCATGCACGCGCGCGCGCGCGCACATATATATACAAACACAAACACACGCATATGGAATAAATGGGTCTGTAAGAAATAAAACTTCGTGAAGGTAATTACTAATTCCATGTTAAAAATATTAGATTATCCTAATTAGCAAGGTAGAAAATTAACAATTAGTAAAATTGTTGTGACGAATGCATTTATAGAATTCTGACCTGCAATGAACAAGCACCGATGCCGAGTCCAAAGCAACACGGGCAGCAATCCAAGCTGAACCAGCCAAAACATTTTGAACATGTATTAACCAGCCACTATCCCCAAGGGTTGATACAGAAGCAGACATGCTACTAAGATTGCCTCCACCCCAAGTTGATCCACCATGTCTCTAACATTTGAAAATAGCAAAAGATTGTGTATATACATAAATTATTAATACATTATTAATATTTAGGTCTTAAACTGAAAAAGTATAGATAGGAACTGATAATAAAAAGATAATATGGTATGGCTGCTTCGGCTTAGAATAAAAACTAAACAAGAAAGAAAAGATGGCCATGCACTGTATATATCCAATAAGTATCAACGTGAAGTAGTGGAACACAAAGCAGTTTACAAGCAGAGTGAAATATAAAAGAGAGAAAACTGAGAAAGCCAAGTCTTATCATTGTGTATTGTACATAGAGCGATCAGCCCTTTATATAGGCCGGTTCATACAAGAAATAGCAAGAATTAGCTTTCCAAGATCACTCCTACAATCACGTACTTAAGATTACTCCTACGATTATGCTCAACTATTCCAGGATCCTCTAGGATCTTCTCACATTATTAGAAGATATTCTAGACATTGTAACACACCCCCGAAGTTGGAGCATGTATATCTATCATGCCCAACTAGTTGCATACATAAGTAGTCATCAAAGATTTAGTTAACACGTCTGTGAGCTGCTTCAATACCCAAGAAGTACCCAGTCTACCCAAATATTTTGTCTCAAAATTCTGCATTAAGAAAGATTTCAAAGCAATAATACATTCTCTATCATCACCAGACAACAATATCATCAACATAGACAACCAAAGTTCCTTCCTGAAGGAGTTTCCCGATGAAACACAGACCGATCACTAGCACATCCTAATAATCCAAACTCTAAAATCACGGCTGAAAATGTCACTATCACAGCTGAAGAAAAACAAAAGCCAGAATCTTCAAGGGTGCTTATATAATATGATTAATCAAAACTATATCTATCGAGAATGAAATACACTAAATCCTTAATCACGCATGAAGTCAACTGAACATTATGAACAACATGCATACTGTATCTTCAACATGTAAAACATGAAATTCAAGGACTGCATAAGAAACTCTCTACGGCCTTAGGCTATGTTTGTTTGCAAGTGGAATATTATCATTTTCACTAAGAGGCAAGATTCGGTTTTTAAATTTCTTTCATGATCTTAATGCCTCTAGACTCTAAATTGAGAAGGACGATGCTTGATTGGGCAGAGGAAGCTCTGAACAAATTTCTGACAAAAATAACCCTGACAAGCATTGCAAATTCTATTGCCTCATTCTCGTTTTCTTCCCAGCCCAAACTATCCAAATCCAGAACGCTCTTCTGCTTCCTTTTGAGATACATACCCAGCATCATAATAATTGGAGTGGTCATTGGCAAAAACTTTAATAGAAGCATAGGTAAGAAAGCATGGACAAAGCAAATCCCAGATTCAAAGCTCAAACTTGATTCATTTCTTGTATGATACTTCCTCCGTTCCACAAAAAGATCAACATTTGAACTTTTGACGCTTTTTAATTTTACATATTTGACTAAAATTTACATGTAAAATAATAAGTTTTTCTCATTATATTTATCATGAATGTCCAATTAAATGGCATATCATATAAGAAGATTATAGTAACAAATTTTAGAAAATATGACATTTTAATGAAAAAATTATGCAAATGTTGCTCTTTTCTGGAACAAATATTATTCTCAAATGTTGCTATTTTTTTGGAACGGAGGGAGTACTGAGAGATTGAGGTTGAATAGAAGGGAAGCACAGGGTCTGTTAAACCCATGGATAGAATTATGGGCAAGAACAGGCATCAATCACTATTCTGAAGCTCCTGGTGCTAGAAAGTTCTACTCAAAATACAAGAATGTACGTGGTTTCCATGAATTATTTTGGGTGGGAATATGGTAACATAATGGTATCAAGACATTCTTCCCAGACTAGTTACCAAAAAATGTTTTATCATTCAGAAGCTATTAGGAACAGAGGAGGCTCTATTTAATTTAGAAGCTCTTTATTGTTCAGTCACTTTTAACGTACACTCCCTTAATCGTAATTTGAGATGAAATGATTTCAAACTGAACAAGAGTAAGTGGGACACAAAAGAAGCACAACTAAGAAGAATGAGAAAGGAATGAAGAAAAGGATTGTGAGAAACCTGCTAATCAGATTTATGATGTAAAACAACATCATGGTAGTTATTCACTGTTACCATGATAATCTAGAAACAACTGTGTTTTGTCTAGTGTTTGTTGGATCCTAAGATACAAAGATTAGATTTTACACATTCCGTTTTCATCAGAAAGGGATGCATTCATTGACAAAACTTAAACATATTACACATATCCATAAACACACACACACAAAAACAAATATTTATTAAATATGAATAGCAGTTGATAAAAATTGAAGATAAATGAAATATTCAGATAGGACAAAAACTATATTTAAGAAATACTCCCTCCATTCCAGAACTAGAGATACAGTCTCCTTTTTCATTTGTTCTAGATCTAGAAATACACCTCTCTCACACAAATTTACTTCTTCTCTAACTATTCTCTTGTCTATCTCGCTTCTAACCTAAGTCATATTTATCATGACCTAATGCGGAACAAATTATTAGAATTTTAATTGTTAATTCTTTTGTTATATTGTTTATGGATTGTTAGAAGAATAGTATAGAATGTTCTGGAATACTAGAACCATAATTATAGTAGTAAACATAGGGAGTTTCCTTTCTTAAGCTTGGGTTTTAAGCCTATATATTGGCAATCTCTTTGTGCTATGTTCTTAAGTAATATATGAATCTTTTCCCTTCTCTTCTCTCTCAACATGGTATCAGAGCCGCCTGATCCATCTCTAACCCTAGTTTTCTGATTTCTTATCCCTTGAAAAAAAAAAATCAACCACATCTACAATGCGGAATTTATCGTTCTTGTTGTAGGCCTTTTTTTCTCAACTTTTTCTTCACATCGATTCAGTGTTCTAAGGTCTGACAGTTTCTAAAGGAGATGACTGTCAGAGCCTTGGTTTCTCAGTAAAAGATACCTCACGCGCCGCCACACGCAGCTTCTGTGGTGGCACGTGAGCCCCACACGCATGTGTCCTGATTTTCTGCAAGTTTTTCTTTGGTTTTTCCGCTTTGTGTTGGTTCCTGATTTGTGTTTTTTTGGTCCACCTTGTGATCATGGAGTAAGATGGTGTGTGTTCTTGAGGTTTTGGGTTTTTAGTTTGTGTTTATGCCAGTTTACTGAAACAGATTAAGGGGTCTGGCCTTTGCACTTCGTTTTTTCAGTTTGTACTAGTTTACTCCTTGTTATCATGTCCTCCTCGGCTTCAGTCACTTCAGATTTGTCCGGATCTTCTACCGTAAAGTCACATGTCAATGTTACAGAGGTTTTGTCGTCTTCAAGTCGTCTCACTGAGAAAAAACTGGAGGGAATAAATAACTACCAACAGTCGTAAGATTGTAAAACTGGCACTCACAACTAGGGAGCAAGATGATTATCTTACTTCTTACAAGTCTAATGACAAAGCCTGGAAACTGGTTGATGCTCGGATTCTCTATCAGTTGATGAATTCTATGGAGTCATATCATTAATCTTGTTACACATGTTGATAGCGTCAAGGCTCTATGGGAGTATATAGAGGTTCTTTACTCTGCCAAAATAACCTCAATTGCATACGAGCTGTGTCAGGATTTCTTTCGTGCCGATCATTCGGGCCGACCCCTCAGTTCTTTGAAGATTTCAAAAGACTGTACGAGGAGATGAACTCTTTGCTGCCCCTTTCTTCTGATGTGGCCACAATTCAGTAGCAGCATGAACAATTGGCACTATGGGATTTCTTGGAGCATTAGGTGTAGAATTTAGTTTGGTCTCAAATTCTTGGTAGCACCATTGTACCATCCTTGATTGATACATTTGCTTGTGTTTTACGGGCCTCTCGTGAGACTTCCTGAGACTTCTAATACAGTGGACATCACGGATAAAACAGCTCTTATTGCCTCATTTGGTAGAGGTGGACGTTCTGGTGGACGAGGAACTGGAGTGTTTCGTGGAAAAGGTGGAGGCCGAGGAAATGGACAAGGAGAGAATCTTGAAGGTACCACAGGTAGAGTTTGTTATAATTGTGGTGACTCGGACCATATGCAATGTTTTTGCAGACACCTTTAGAATGAGACGCCTCAGGGAACACGGTTTGCACATGCTACTACGGAGACAGAACCAGCTTCTTTATCCAATGGAGGTCATAAAATAGTTACTGTAACTCCAGAAAAATATGCTGCAATTCAGCCAATACCAGATTTCTCAACAGCCTCCAACTGCCTCTACTGCAAACTTTGTACGTTCAGGTAATGCTAGTGCTTGTCTTTCCGCGTCCATACCTTGGGTTATTGATTCTGGAGCATCTGATCATATGACATGTAATTCTAGATATTTTTCTAGTTTTCAAAATACTTCTCATATTCCTTGTGTCACTCTAGTTGATGGCTCCATTGTCATCCTTTAGTGACTCTCCAATCGACTTTATTTTTACCGAACTTTCCATTCAATCTCTTGTCAGTCAACTGACCAACGTTTAATTGTTCTGTTACTTTTTTTCCGGGTTCTTGTGTGTTTCTGGATCTTACAACGAAGAAGATGATTGGTAGTGGTCAAGAATCAGGAGGATTATATCTATTTGACAAGGTTCCCGAGAAGTCTAGCAATGTTGCTCTCTATAGTGTTGCCCCCACAAGGAGAGGTATGCGCACCCATTTGATTTTATACACTCACATGTTTGAGGTCCTTGTCCTATAACATCTAAGTTAGGTTTTCGATATTTTGTTACGTTTGTTGATGATTATTCTTGTGTTACATGACTTTATTTGATGAAAAATTGTTATGAGATGTTTTCTATTTTCAATAGTTTTGTAAATGAAATCAAAACTCAATTTGGTGTTATTGTTCGTGTTTTGCGAAGTGATAATGCTCTTGAATATTTCTCTACTCCCTTTACTAATTTTATGAAACAGCATGGTATGATTCAATCCTCGTGCTCTGATACTCCCCAACAAAATGGGGTGACAGAACAGAAGAATCGACATTTTATGGAAGTTACCCGAGCATTATTATTTGAATTGCGGGTGTCAGGTTACCCGAGCATTATTATTTGAACTGCGGGTGCCTGAAGTCTTTTGGGTTGATGTGGTTGCATGCTACTTAATTAGTGGTCTCCCTTCATCTATTTTGGATGGTAAAATTCCCTTCTCTCTACTCTTTCCATCTCAGCTGCTTTTCCCCTCACTAACAAAAATGTTTGGTTCAACACGTTTTGTTTGTAATCATCATCCTCAGTTGTCGAAATTAGATAAAAATGCTCTAAAATGTATTTGTGGGGGTAAGTACTCAAAAGGGATATCGTTGTTTTTCTCCTGCTCTTAGAAGGTATTTTGTTAGTGTTGATGTCACGTTCTTCAAAGTAACATCCTTCAATTCTGAGGGGGCAGACCAGTCTAAGTTAGATGAGGATATACCCATTCAAGCTATTCACAATGCTACTTCTCCAGATTCTACATTACAGTCCATTTGAGTTCCTGAAGTCCGTTACACATATTCTCAGCGACCTAAAGATAGTACAGTTATTACCGATGATCCGTCTCCTCAATCCTCTTCGTCGAGTGATCAAAAGCCACGTTCGGAATCTGATCTTGAACTACTAATTGCTCTTTGCAAAGGTACACGATCTTGTACCCAACACCCTATTTCTGCTCAACATACTTGCCCCTCTACAGTTTCTTCTTACCCTATTCCTAAGTTTGTTTCTGAAGCACTTTCTCATCCTGGATGGAAATTGGCAATGGTAGAGGAAATGGTGGTGCCGGAGAAAAATGGTACTTAGGATTTAGTGGTTCCTCCTCCAAATGTGTTTGTTGTTGGTTGTAAGTGGGTTTACACAATTAAAGTAAAACCGGATGGTTCTCTTGCACAATCATAGAGAGGTATGTTTATATCCCAGAGAAAATGTCCTAGATTTGTTTGAGGAGTCTGGCCTCTTGGTGTGCAAACCAGTTGATTCACCCATGGATACAAATCAGAAGTTGACAGCAAAAGATGAACAATTATTGGAGAATCTAGAGAAGTACGAGAGACTTGTTGGGAAATTATATTATCTTACCGTCACCCGACCAGACATAGCTTTTCCGGTTAGTGTGGTTAGTCAGTTCTTATCTTCTCCTTGAACACCAAATTGGGATGCTGTGGTCAGAATAGTGAAGTATCTGAAATGTACCCCTGGATGTGGATTAGTTTACCAAAATCATGGTCATATGCGAATAGAAGGGTTTTGTGATGTTGACTGAGCAGGTGGACCAGTTGATAAACAGTCTAACAATCCACATCTGGCTATTGTGTGTTTGTCAGAGGAAAACTGGTCTCGTGGAAGAGCAAGAAGCAAAGTGTAGTATCAAGATCTAGTAGTGAGTCTGAGTATCGCGCAATGGCCGATACGGAAAACTGGTCTCGTGGAAGAGCAAGAAGCAAAGTGTAGTATCAAGATCTAGTAGTGAGTCTGAGTATCGCACAATGGCCGATACGCTTCAGGTGAGTTGTTGTGGCTCCGAGGAGAGAGTGATGCGGAACAAATTATTAGAATTTTAATTGTTAATTATTTTGTTATATTGTCTATGGATAAATTATTATTGTAATCAATTGTTGGTAGCAATATTATTTACTATTAGAATATTCTAGAATATAAAATAATATTTTGACATTTATTAGTAGTAGAGTTTATTAGGATTTTTATAGTAAAGGCATATTAGGATTCTTAGAGAGATTTTAGGGATTTTCTTGTTCTTCAAGTTTAGGAATTGTATATAAGGTGATGTAATCTACTTTTTTCCAAATTATGAACAATATTATGAATTGAATTGTGAGTTTCGTGTGCTTGTGCATGGCTCTTGGAGCCAAGTTATCCCTTTTCAACCCTCCCTAACCCTTGTCCTACATCAGTTTGGTCAGAGCCAAGGTTCTGATCACCATACTTGCTGCCCAACACCACCACAACTACCTTCACTTGACACCATTGGAAACCATCTCCCTTCCCAAACCACATCCCCTAAACTTAACCCTAGCCTCCACTGTCAGACAGCAGACTGCATATGTCAGATCGTCAGACCACCCCAACTTCGGATAGTCAGACCACCCCATTGTCAGATCATCAGACTGTCAGACCTGTCCCATCTCAGATGTGATTTTGAAGAAAAAAAACTACAATGTTCTGCTACAGTACCGCTGAGTACTGTTCATTGCAGAAGATGAAGTAGAGAAGAAGAACAAGAGTTTGAAGCTGCTGCATTTTCGCTGTTTCTACTGCTGCTGCAATTTGATTTGAGAAAGAGAAGTGTTGATCTATTCTACAGCCCGATTTATAATATTATAAAGATTGCAGTTTGGTACTCCAAGTTTGCAAAAAATCAAAATAACCCCTGCAGTTTCAGAACTTTGCAATTCGACCCCAGACTTTCAGATAATTTCCTGCACTTTTTTATAAGTTCCAGAATAGTCTTTGGAGTTTCTGAAATATTTCAGTTAAGTCCCTGCAAAAGCAAAAACCAAACACAGAATTTTTCTTCCTCAACTTCTCTGTAAGGATGATCCTCGGGTTCCTTCTAAATTTTATACTTATGCTCTTTGTGAAAAATTTCCGATTAAAATTGCCATAAATATAGATTGTGATAGTAATTTACTGCTCCTCTTTTGGTGAACTCAGCAAATTCAGAGGTTTTCCCAGTAGAACAAGTAGTCATGAAATAGTTAAACAATACTATTATTACTATTGATGAGTCTTCTCTTGTTCCAATTAATTTTAGACCTTTTATATATAAGGTATGGTGTGGTATTGTTCCATGAATGTTGTTCATGTATTGCTTGGAAAACCGTCAATGCATCAAATCAATGAAGTTCATGACGAGGTTGAAAACACGTGGAGTTTTGAGTATATTCACCTATGAATTTGTTTGACAACTTCTACGACCTATCGTAAATTTGTTGAAACTCCGCATGAGAATATATCCATGCCAATACAAGCACGAAAGAAGAGATTCCAGAACTCAAAAAAAAGTGGAAATTGTGGAAGAGACCAGAATTCAAAATCCAGAGTACAAAGAGGAAGATTACAAAGGGGAACAGCAAACTAAAGTAAATCATATTGATTTCATATTTGCAGCTGGAGAATTCGAGAGACAAGGTTATCCAAGATTCTTTCTTGCAACTAACCTATTTCCTAAGATTATGTTGATTGATTTGGCATGCACAAAGATCAAGAGCTATTGGGCACTTCTCCTCTTGTGCTTCGCTGTTCTCAATCGGTTTAAAACTCGAGGACAAGTTTTTTTCCAAGGAGGGGAGAATGATGCAAAACAAATTATTAGAATTATAATTGTTAATTTTTTTGTTAGTTTGTTTATGGATAAATTATTATTGTAATTAATTGTTAGCAGCAGCATTATTTACTAATAGAATATTCTAGAATATAGAATAATATCTTGACGTGTATTAGTATTAGATTTGTATTAGGATTCTTATAGTAGAGGCATATTAAGATTCCTAGAGAGATTTTAGGGATTTTCTTATTCTTCAAGTTTAGGAGTTCTAGATAAGGTGATGTAATCTACTATTTTCAGGATGATGAATAACATTATAAATTGAAGTGTGAGTTTTGTGTGTTTGTGCAAGGCTCTTGGAGACAAGTTATCCCTTTTCAACCCTCCCTAACCCTTGTCCTACTTCATGGCCTGACATGCATCACTACTTCATATTTCTACAATATTACTTCTAACCATTAGCATATTTACTAAAGCCTAAGCTACCATACTTATCTAGAACTTCCTTCAAATGAATGTGAGTTCACTTACATCATGCACATGCACAAGACAGAACGTGACAGTATTACCAGAACATCTAACCCGTACCATGACAAATACAATATTTTTAAAGTCTTACATCATGTACACGGTCAAATCTCTTCGAAGATTTTTAAAAGTGAGTTTTTTGGTAAGTAAAAGATGAGTACTTATTTGGCCATTAATTCGCCCATTGAACTAAATACAATTTTAACTTTCGACCATTCTGTTAGATTTAATAGACGGCTATTATCTTTTTGATGATGTGTCATATCACTTTTAAAGTTTAGGCAACTGAACTTTAAAAAAACATTTATTTACCCACTAAACTTATTATAATTTATAAAATAGGTCATTCCGTCAATATATTAGTTGGCATAGCATAAAAAATATCATCAAAAACTATTATGAAAATACATGTAGTGATTAATGTTGATATGTACCAAAAAATAGAAATATTAAAAAATAAATTATTACTAAGATATTTTAAAAAGAAAAAACCGTAAGAGAACCATAATAAAATAGTCACTTTATATGTAAGTTTAAAGTTATAGGGAATCCCCCAAAGGAAAACAAAGCAAAAATATTAAATAACTATAAATATTATTAACAAAAATAAAAATAAAATGATTGATTGCGAGAATTTTAATCAATTAATTGATTTTTCTAATTCTACAATTATTGATTATAATAATAAATCAAATTGTCTAAATTAATACTAACTAATTGCATAAATAAATAAACAGACAGATTGCTAGATAGCAATTAGAGGAATCTACTTAAAAAATTAAAACTAAATTACTAATATATATTAAATAAAACTTAAATAAAAAATATTAAGTTGAGTATTTACTAATATATACATATATATATATATATGTATATATATATATATATGTATGTATATACATATATATATATATAAATTATGGATTTCTTGTAAAAAGTACGTAACATTCCCTTTATTTTTAAAGTTGATTCTCTATAATTTTAATGTTAGATATAAAATGACAATTTTATTATGATTATTTAACAATTTTAACTTGTTTAAATATTAGAATAGTATATTATTTCTTTTTTAATTTTTTAATAAATTATAGACCGGATGACCTATTTTATAACTTATAATAAGTTTAGTAGTCAAATACCTTTTTTGAAAATTCAGTGACCCAAACTTTAAAAGTAATATGTCACGTCATCAAAAAGATAATGGGCGTATATTAAATCTAACAGAATAGTCGAAAGCTAAAATTATATTTAGTTTAATGGGCGAATTAATGTTTTTTAGTGACTTAATCCTTAAAAGTGGTATAGTTTGGTAGCCAAAAGACCTTTTTTGCCTATTAAGATTCTTAAGAGAGATTTTAGGGATTTTCTTGTTCTTCAAATTTAGGAGTTCTATATAAGGTGATGTAATCTACTATTTTCAGGATGATGAATAATATCATAAATTGAATTGTAAGTTTTGTGTGTTTGTGCAAGGCTCTTGGAGCCAAGTTATCCCTTTTCAACCCTCCCTAACTCTTGTCTTACTTCATTGCCTGGCATGCATCACTACTTCATACCACTACAATATTACTTCTAACCATTAGCAAACTTCCTAAAGCCTAAGCTACCATACTTATCTAGAACTTGATGCAGTCTGGAATCAACACTTTTGTATTCCGGAACATTCTAAAATATGCTAGAATTTTAAAAGTCTACTGAGGTCTAGAATAATCTAATAATTTAAATTATTTCTAGAGTAATTTGTTGGAGCCTATTCTAACCGTGGAAATTAGTGGTATTGCCTATAAATGTTTGTTTCTAAACTGGTTCCAGACCAGTTCTTGCTTAATAAAAATTAAGAATCATTTTCCAAGGTTTCTCTCCAACAAAAAACCTGTTAGTTCCATTCTCTCTTGTTTGTAGCAGTCAAGTACTGCTCCAGAACTTCCTTCAAATGAATGTGAGTTCACTTACATGATGCACATACACGAGACAGAAAGTGACAGTATTACCAGGTTTACACCTAACATATACCATGACAAATACAATATTTTTAAAGTCTTCCCTCATGTACACGGTCAAATCTCTTCGATGATTTTAAAAGTGAGTTTTTTGGTAATTAAAAGATGAGTATTTATTTTGCTAAGATCTTGCAAGTTTTGCACAAACGTACCAAAAATGATGACATTCCATCTGATGAAGTGGTACCATGAGTATCTAAGTAGTCTCTAAGGCGAGCAAGACTATCCCTCATGGAATGTATATTGTCTATCCCGAGAAAAACTATCTGCAATATCATACAAAAGAACAAACGCAAAATTAGAAAAACTCAATAACAACGGACTATCATAAGAAAGAACATAAAAAAGTTCTTAATATTTCAAACTTAGACCTCAGATTGGAAATAATTGGAGGATGATTCTGAGCCACCACCCATTGCCCCATTCGCCAAAGCATTTTTTCTTGGCCTTGCATCAGTAATGCATAGCTTCCTAGAAACACAACAAGAATGTTACACCAAAATCTTCTTAGCTTATTGAAGATCAAAACAAAATTTCCACTGAGAAAATTGTGAAATGTTAATTTTAAGTAGCGAAGGAAAAACCAATATACCAAGAATCATGAAGTAGCACATAAGAATGAAGAAATTTGTGAACATATAAAAGAGGAAACAGCAAAAGCTAGTCAAAACATAATTAGTCATGAACTGCACTATGTGGACTGCATCCCAGGAACAGGGGAGAAATCATACCTCCGTACAGCCCTTTCTCCACTAACTGGACTGCAGATTGCAGCAACTAGCTTCTCATCCGCATTGCTGCAGAGGACATTAAACAAGGTATTGGACACATTTTCATTCCAGCAGAAAAATAGCATGAAAAATTACAAACTTAAGAGGTTACAAGAGCTAGCGTAACTAATAAATAAATTGAAATTTCATGACCCCAATGAACCAAATATTAGCTTACCTCCTCATATTCATCATGAGACCAACTAATGGTTGTGATGACCGTGCAAGCACGGCCCCTGTTTCTGCAGTTGATCAAATGAAAAGGTAACTAGCATGAAAGCTGGACCAATTTTGAGCATTCAAAATAAGTCAAACCCCACCTGGATGACACCATGAGATTACAGGCAATCGAGAGCGTGCGCGAAAAGTAGAAGCCTGAAGCACTTCTTCATCACTAACATCAGCAGCATAAAAAGTGGTTAGGTGCAGACTGTTGGTAGATACATGAATACCAGCGGAAAAACAAAAGTCATTATCAATTCTGAAAGGAACCACGGAAGTTAAATGGCTCACCTAATAGATTTTGGAACAAGCAAAGCAAACGGATAGGTTGGGCACATTGTGTAATTAAAATTTACATCACTTATCCTCCATGAATTATTCGACACAGTGAATGACCTCCCTTTGATAGTACTAACCGATGCATCATATGATCCCATACCAAGGAGCCGGAAGTACTCATTTAATAACCGCACCTTGGGGTTGGTATTAGAAAACCTAGATGGACCAGATCCAAAAGCATAGAGATCCCAGAGTCTAGTAGGCCTTGTGAGCTTTAGTAAGGCATCAAATACTGCGCGCCTCTACAAATTTACAAAATTTTAATATCAAAAATACACCATTTTTGGAGAAGCAATAGCAGATTTAAGTAGAAAATATAAGCACATAAACATACAGAGAGCTAATGACAACATATTTCTTCTGAAAGGTGCATCAGAATCCAAGCAGTTTTGAAATTCTCAATTACACTACTGTTGCTACCGAAAATTGTGTGCATCGCATGGGAACTTTTGAAATTCTCAATTATCCAATAGTTTTATTCTTCAATATTACAAAAAATTGAGGATGGGGAACAGGATAATAAAGCTTACAATATAGCGAGTGATTATTATCAAACTATTTTACATTTAGAGATGCATCAATTATAGTTCTTAGTAGTTAATTGATCTTTTAGTTATAGAAGATGTTGTCTCTTTCTTCATTTACATTAACAAATCAGTGGCCAAATAAAATTTTCTTTAGTGAATACAAACTTCTAATAAATCTTGTAACAAAACAGAAGTATACTTTATGAACCGTATTCAACTTTTGGGTCCCATATATGATTTTATTTTACACCAACTTAGAACTCCAAACTCCTATTTTGCAGTGGTTAAGTTCAAACCATCTCTGCTTTTACATTATCTGTTACACTCCATTATTCATGACTTTCCATCCTTGTAGATTTAAAGTTGTGATTGTTAATTAAAAACTAGATTACAGTAGGCAGTCAGTCCTACGTGGAGTGTAACAAATTATGTAACACAGGATATAACAACCATAGCGATCAACATGTAAGTCAAATTCTTTAATTTTTGACTCGCAAATAACTTTACTCGTGACTCGTAAGGGTTCTGGAAAGCATACATTGGTAATAAAAAGATATTTATCATATATTTAAATATGCAAATTAAAAATTTCGAGAAAAACATTAACATACAGCATTGATATATAAATACAGAAATTTTTGTTTTATTAACTAATGATTATTCTAGTACTGAACATTTGTGTTCCATAAAATTTGCAAAATTCTGGATTTCTTACTTCAGGAATCACAATCCTGAGGTCGTTTCTGACTTCTTGCAAAATACTCCGTATATGATCTTACAGCATAATTTTTGCAATCAAATTTGATTTGGTAGCAGAACGGCACTGTACTCTTGCGCACAAATAGCTAGTACCTTTAACCAGCCAGTTCAATTATTGGTCAAGTTCACAAGCAATGTGGTTTACTTGTGTTTCTATTCATTCCGTGTAAATAGGTCAATTAACTTCTTTATCAATATCTTCTATCTAAACTTTGAACCCTTCTACACCAATTCATGCATCAAATAAGGGTAAGAGCACATTGGTCCCTTCGAAATTTCATTTATATTAATTTATGATATACTTTCTCAAGATGAATTAAACTTCAGAAGCCAATCTAATTGATGCTCACTCACAAGGATGACACTTGACATGTACACCACAGTTGTACTTGGTTATTAGTGTGAAAACTCGAGTCAAATGAAATATGACTAGTTCTGTTTTCCAGAACATTTGGAAGGAATATCTAACTAATTTCTTAATGTTAATACCCTTTATAGTTTACAAACCAGCATAATGTAAACATTATATAATGTAGTCCATCTAGGATTAAACATCATTCTGAATCTATCAAGGTCGTTCGTAGCCTAATTTTTACAAAAATAACAGACCTGTTTTGTCCGGGGGAGAAAACCAAAGACAACGATCCTCATATCTTTTCCTGCATGATTTTCTAGATATAGTTAGAGCCATTCCCATATTCAATCACAAAGTTGTATCATGTGTAACAACAGTATGGCACAACCCACAATTTATACTAATGATCCAAAATAAGATTGCATTGAAAGAAAATGAGATAGCAAAATGCTCCTCTTTGAACATTTAAGCCATATATATAGTTGAAAGTATATGAGATCAATATATCACCTAATGTCCAAGTCAAGGTAGAAATCAACAGTTTCAATAGTATCCAGATTTCATTCTATTCGATTATAAATATTTTAAATACATAGATAGACAGGTTTAAGAATGTAAATGAGATCAATCTTTTTAATAGAACTAAGCTAATGGAGAATTTAAACTGTCAGAAAATGAGGAAGTGGCAATTGATAAGTAATTCATGCAAAATGAGACACTTCGTATTCATATTTAATAGAGCTCCAAGGCACAATAAAGTTGATAAACCTCAACTTCAGGTGGGCAAGATTCCTAATTCCTATAGAGCTTTGCCATAGAGAAGTTGAGAACACCAGCTTTAACTGATATTGCATCTCTATGTCAGTAGGAATGTGTATGGTGTATATAAAGTTGTCTTTTGAAAATATTACCGAAACAGTAGACATGGTATCAGCAGCATTAAAATAATTTCACTTAATATTAGTAACACAGTACCAACATTACATAACATATGTATAATCCTGATTGTATATCCAATTCCCGACATGCCCAGAAGAACACCAACATAATTCAGCTAGGGCAGCACAAAATTTAGAACCGAGTAAAATTGAAGTATCTGTTAGGTTTTATAACATTTGATGATGATTGTACTTAGATATACAAATGTACAGTTAGTGCTAGTTTATAGCATTTGAATCTTTGTAGCTAGTAGTTTACTCTCTAATTCATGTAATTTATTTTTATATAAGAGTAAGTTAGTTTGTACTATACGAGACTACCAGAACTGCATTAGAGATTTCAACAAGTCAGAGATTGTGTTTGGTCTATCGGAGACTAGAACTTAAAGCATCGGAGACTAATCTTAAGTCATCAGAGACTAAGCATAAACCATCGGAGACTAAGATTAAAGTATCGGAGACTAAGCTTAAGCTGTCGGAGACTAAACAGTTGATCAGAGACTAAGGTTGAAGTAGTCAGAGACTAAAGTAAAATTGGTCTCTGATGCAGTACAGAGTTCTATTTGAGTTAGAAGTTATCTTCGACATGGACATTGAAAAGTCATTGAAGACGAAGGTGGTTAGGAAATTAACTAGAGAGAAAGAGTGAAATAGTTTTTCATGTAATGAGAGGAAACCTATTCCGTTTGTACATAGAAAACATATGTTGAATAGGATTAGAAGCTGAATTACGATTCAGATTTGGAAGTTGTAATTGATTTTACAGAGTTGTGTTAGAAGCTGTATGATAATATAGATTTGTATATATATAGTACAGAAATTGAAGCTGACAATCAATTTGTGATTGTTAGAATTTGTAATCAATTGTTAATCAATAAAAGCAATTGTTTATAAATTTATTCTTGTTCTTGTTTTTTAATTTCCGCAAGTAACAATACTTTGAAGAACAGGAATTTGAAAATATTTCAAGAACTTGTATTCAACCCCTTCTACAAGTTCTAGGCTATCTCACTAAGACAACAGTATCTAAACTGATCTGGCTTTAAAATAAAAGAAAACCGCAAGCTTGAAAGTCTCAATCATAAGATACACTAATCTATCTTTTTCAAACTCTTCCATCTTTTGAACTGCTATACAACATCAAGACAATGCATACAATAGTGCAATACTAATTACGGTGTTCTGTTCAGGTAATAGATGCTGATTTGGATCCACCTTTGGTGGGAATCAACAAGATGCAGCAACTGCTGTAAAAGGTTTAAAGGACCAACTAATTTTCTTAATCTGGCATCTTCAGATCATTATTGGGTGATTTGTTTGGCAAGAAATTGAAGGAAACTGTAATAAAGAAAATATGCAAATGGGGGAATAGAAAACCATGAGTGATGATAAAAGAGAGAAACTAGAAGCAATGATACTTGGATATGGAAGGTGCTTTATTTGTAATATTTATACAAAAGAAGTCATGGTAATTTACTATGCGTTATATTTTAGGTTCTTTGATTAGTGATGTCTATTACTCCCTCCGTTCCATAAAAAAAGCAACATTTGAACTTTTGACGACTTTTAATTTTACATATTTAACTAAAAATTATATGTAGAAATAACAATGTTTTTCATTAAATTTGTTATGAATGTCTAATTAAAGATCACATAAGAAGATTGTAATGACAATTTTTAAAAAATATGACACTATAATGAAAATTTTATGCAATCGCTGCTCTTTTGTTGGGACAGAGGGAGTATTATTTAGAAAAGCAATCGTAGTTTGATTTGATCTGGATGCAATTATAGACCTCAAAACCGCAAAATGATAACCCCTTCAGAACTATGTAATTCAATGCACCAACTTATCCCACAATCCACATTAATTTCATAGAATAATTTGTCATAAATTCAAGAATTCGCACACTAATCCACAGCATATGTTTAAACTTGACAAATGACAATAAAGAAGTATTATTCCATCACTCTCACCAAATGTCAACCAAAATGTTATTTGCAAGATTGAAAAACCTCACACATATCCCAATGAAATCAACAATACCAACAATAGAAAATTGTAAGCCCTCCATCGCAGGAAGACTCGGATACATTTGCACATATTTAAAATAAGCAATTATAGAGAATCAGGTTCTAATCACACTCCTTCCCACGGATGCCATAAAAATCTATCCTACGAGCATATGATTATTCTTTCCAAAAAGAATGTGGGTCCATTCCCAACCGTAAAATGATCTACACTTAATTTTTTTAATGTACTTCAACCGTCCTTTATGGGACTAAAAACTTGGGTACATCATTTATGGGATGACATGAGTACTTAGTAGCATACCAAAAACTTGAAGAAGGCGTGATGGGGTCTTGTCAGGTGGCCGAGGGGCTGATGGAAGCTTCAGCGCCTATATCAACAAAACGACATACACAAGTCAACTATACTTGGAAGAAATAGTTAAAACAAAAAATAATTTTAATAGCAATAAATATGATATATATATATATATATATATATATATAAAAAATAGGCGGACCCACAGTGGGGTCCCTACCTGCAAGTGTGGGCACAGGCAATGTAGTTTTTCTCCTTACCTCCATTACTTAGTTTTTGTCTAGCTCAGTGGGGAATTCGCAAGTTGATGTTCAGGACGTCAATAGTTCAACTCATGCAATCGTTGGATTTTTGTTTTTTTCCCCAACTCTCTTAGTCCTTACTAATTCCAAACGTAGGTTAAATGCTTAGACTTACTGTCCAGTCTCTTCTATGCTTTCACAAAAAGTGAATGATGATCACTCCATACTTTTAAGATTTACAAATTTATTTTATAAGTATAAAATTATGACTTATTTGTATTTACCTAAATTTTGAAACCTCATTATTAAAAATTGATGTTCACGTTAAAAAATGAGTTTTTTTTAAACATTTAATTTAGGGATTTACTTAGAAATTCAATTTTGGTTTATAGATTTCTTGAAATTGTTTTCTATGTTATGATTCTATGTTATGTTTAAGTCTTTTATGTGTTTATATTCGTTATATTATTTTCAATTACTAATTATCTTTAAGAAAAAGGTTTTTGAGGGGTGAATCTTTACATTTTGGATTGTGCACCCACACTGAAAAAGTTATGTGTCCGCTATTGTGTGTGTTATATATGTGTGGGTGTGTGTGTGTTTGTGTTTGTGTGTGTGTGTGTGTATTGCATCTTTTCTCTTGTAAAATGTTAACAGCAGAACTACTTACAAGTTAATTCAACTTCAACCCTCAAATATCCCTTGAAGCCTTTCAATTTCCTAACATATTTAACATAATTCCCAAACTAACTGCAGAACTTCTGGATATTGCATTGTTTCATATAGAAGAATGGAAAATGGGATGAAGAGGGATCACCATTAGGCTCATAAAACAGAAAATTAAGATTTTACAATCAATATAACCAATTCACTCTGTTAGTACAAAGTTCATCTGCTTATGTAGAAAAACAATACACCTAAATCCTAGTAAACTATGATACCTGATAAAAATAAACAAAAACTCGTAAAAACTGTCTTAATATAATATATATATATATATATATATATATATATATATATATAAACATGTAAAATATTGCACCTAATATAACTATTTCAAATTAATCTCTTTTTAAGAACAATAAATAGTCTAAACAAACAAAGCACAAAACAAAACTTACAATCTTATTGAACTTCTCAATTGTTGCCAGAGGTATAGTGCCAAGTTCAACAATATTCCTCGATGCTTCACTCTTGAACCAAGTATGCAAAGCATGATAAAAGTATTAGGGAAGAAAAGAAAGCAGTAATAAGCATATATCAGCACTAAAAATACAATAAGGACTTGTCTTTTTAATCTTAGATGACTAAAAGATATAACATGACTGATATGTGGTAATGTTAGGATGACCAAAATTAAACTTTGGTAATTCGATAACCAAAGTCATTTGAGAAATGTAATAAAATTGACGGGTAATGTTGATTGTCAGATTGACATGATTCGTTCAATCTAGTGTTTGAGTGGTTATATATAATATTAAATTATTGTATTATATTACGTATTATAACAATAATGATATACCAAATTTAATATTATCTTGTTACCGAAACTATCTATATCTATATTTAAAAGAACAGCCTGGTTTTTTTCCTCATAATCTGCACTTTTTCTGTTGAGCGTTAATTTATTTTCTTCCATGATAAATCTTTCCATAATCTACTTCTACTTTTCATTAATTCCTACTCCAACTACAAAACCCATATATATCTTTTTCTTCCATTATAATTTATTTCCTACTTCACTCTATTGTATATTGATTCCTACTTCTATTACAAACAACCAAAAATAATTCAATACTTTATTATGCTTTTGTTAATATTTTATTATATTTCGGTACAATATCATGTTCACCTTTCTGATGCTGACAAATTGTCATTGAAAATGGTAATATACTTAAACATTAATAATTTACTATTACTATTCTGTTAATAAAACTAAATACAGTCTCAAATTAGAAAAGTATGTAAATACCAAGATGAAATCATTATTATTATTTATACCATAAATATACTTTTTTTATTACTTCTATTTCTACTTCTTGGTAGACTTATTTGTTTACTCTATTTTATTTTAGATAGCTTTTTTTGTTTACTTTAGACTCCGGTGGACCACTTACAATGGGACTTCTATTTTAGATTCAAAATTCCTAGTTCCATACCTAATAAGATCATCCGCCATCAATGTTGAAAACTTGCAAACTAAATCCAGATATACATAATACAAAAAACTTTTGATTCATTTCAATATGTTGGTATTCTTTTAGTTTTATCCCCTCAAATATTTCTATAATGTTTTGAACTTTCAAGTATTCATCTACAGTTCTATAAATCCCCTCTCATCCTCCCTCCATATTTTTCGTATGTTATTTTGTTTTCAGATTTCAGATTTGAAATATCAAATTGAGAATAGAGAGCTGACAGTGGCGATTTTTTGTCTTTTACCTAGGTTTGGAGAGTTGGTGGTGGTGGTGGTAGAGGGAATGGGTTGGGAAACGGATCTAAATTTAGGAAATGGTTGTTTAGCAGCAGATTAGTGGCCGGCCTTAACTGTGGAATGGTGGATGACATGAAGAAGATGAATGCAGATAATCTTTATATTTCTTATTGTATTTGTTTCATAAATGGCGGCCTATTTTTATCCAACTTATTAAATTTTTTATTTGGCAACTAAAAAATGCCATGTTGGCTTCCATGTAATTTTCACAAGTACAAATCAGCAGGAACTAAATTCTATGTCAGAATTAAGTTGATGGATGGGAAAATTTAACAGAATGGTGTTGTTAAACATTCTTTTTGCACTTAGTGGGGCATTATGAGATTTTAAAGGTCAAGATACCCATAAAAAAAAGGTGACGACGACAGTGGCTCAAAACATATTTTTGCCAAAAATAAAAGTATGGAAGGAAATATTTAATGAAAAAAGAAGACTCATGCTGCAGTTTATAATAATAGTAGTTTAGTAACCTCTTAAATGTAATGAATGATTACAATATAGAAAATGAAATGTACCATATTAACTACTAACATTTTAAAATACTTTTTTTTCTGTTTGTAAAACATTTTGAATAAGTAATAAAGTGTGAGCCAGGAAATTAAAAAATATTTTAATTAGGGACTATTATTTGGTAAAACACTTTACTCTTTCGTTCCTCGCTTTCCTGTATAAAAACAAGAATTCGCTTTCCTGTATAAAAATGGGGTTCAGTAATCTTCAAAAAAATAATAAATGAATATATTATAAATAATGAAATTAACACAATAACAGCTAAAACTCAGAAACGATTTATCTTTTTGGAAGGAACGTATTCTTCATCTATTAAACAAACACATAATAAGTTTGACTTATCAAAATATAAGACAAACTTTGACCTTGCAAAGCTAATTTGGCTTATTTTTCAACTTAAATTTTATGATATCCGGGTAATATTTAAAATGGTAAAAGTTCAAATTAGTATTAGTTGATAGATATATTACAAAATTTGTGATTGTATTGATTAGAGTTGAGTAAATCTAAACAAATTTTGTACTTAAAAATGACTTCGATTTTAAGAAGTCAAAAATAACTTTATATAGTGAAAGGAAGAATATATTAAATTTTAAAAATTAATAAAATACTTTAAATAAATAAGAAAATAAGAGAACCCCTGCCTTGCACGGGTTCTAAGCTAGTTACTTTTGTTATAGTACATTGTTTTGTTTTATTATGTAAGATCTGAAGGTAAATCAAGACACCAGTTTGGTCATCTAAATTGTCATCATAGATAACCACCTCCTACGGATATAACAAGATAAGATCCATGATGACTGCGAAGGTAATAATCTTTGAAAACAGGTAACCAAAATAATCGGTACTTTCAGTAATCAATAATGCCCGAAATAACAGGTAGACTCATACAACCACCAAATACGACAAGAAACAAATGTGCCCTAAAATCATTTAAAGTCAGACATGCGTAAGACAACAAGAAATATACATATTTCAGTTATGAAAACCATTACTCATCAGCTCTTAAGAAAGAATAGGAAAAACAATGGAAGTGTCGTCTATGGTTTTTGTAGATAAACTATTTATATACAGAGTAATATAAAGTACTCATTTGTGTTGTGCATACTAACTAGCAATTAAATCCCGTGGCAAGTACGGGCTGCAATACAATTTTGTTATAGATGATTTGATTTTGATAATTCAAAGAAATTTAAAATTACTTAAACTACAATAGGTCTATCAATAAAATGTTAATTAGAAGAATTTTCACATTAAATTCCAGATTATTTCTATTAATTTTGAACTTCCAGATTGAAATGTAAATTGTTTGTGTCAGAGTTAATTAGGAAAGGAAAAAAAAAAGAGATTTCAAAGCCCTTTAGAATTGAACTACTAATGCAGATTCTATATTATTCCTTTCAGAATTATAGTTAAATTAGTAAAGAAAGATATTTGGTTTTCCATAATTTGTAGTTATTAAAATGTACGATGACCATTACGACAATCATCCAATCACAAAAGGAAGTGCTTTATTCTTTAATATGTATTATAGATGGAAGGGTAAAATTCAATCTTTAGACAAGTTTGACTAAAATGCAAAACTATCCCTCGAAGTTATGGGTCATTTGCAAAACCCTCCCTCCAAGTACTATTTTTGCAAAACTGTTCCCCAACTTATTAAAATTTAACAAAACTAACCTAATCCAATTTTTCATCCAAAGAATCCAACATAACGGAAGTCAATAATAATTATAAAATCCATTAACAGTGAGGACAAAACAGTCATTTAAATAACTAAAAAATATAAAAGAAAGAAAATATAACCCTCCCAATTAAAAATATATAAAAAAATAGATGGCAAAACAGACATTTAAATAACGGTGAGTGTTATATTCTCGTTCCTTTTTTTAGCTATTTAAATGATTATTTTGTCATCAGAGTTAATTGAACTTCTTATAATTCTTATCGACTTCTATCATATTTTTTGAATAAAAAATTGGATCAGGTTAGTTTTGATAGATTTTGGTAAGATGGAGGAATAGTTCTGCAAAAATATTACTTTGAGGGAGGGTTTTGCAAATGACCCATAACTTTGAGGGACAATTTGCATTTCAGTCCAAGTCCAACATTGTACTAATAACCATGATGACCTTCACAGAATTAAAACTTTTTGTTGAAATTTAGAAGTGAATCATGTTCAAAAGGTTGAACCTTTGTTTAGACAAACAAATCAAAACAGAATTTCATGCAATACATCCTAATCAGCAGATTCAGCCCTATAACCTTATTGCACAATTCGCAATCATCTATTCGTATTGTTTTAGAAATTTGAAGAGCACAGAAGTTGCAAAACTGCAACCTCTTACTACTACTACTCAACTTCGACTATTACATCTATTTGTGCACTAGAAAAGATGAAACAAATTATCAGCATAAGCCACTTAATTTTTCACATAGCACTTACTAGAAATAGAAGGCGGAAATTGGTTACAAACAAGGTTCCTGCCTTGTTAGTGTTAACAAGGAATACACCATACCCCTGAGAGAAAACACAAAAAAACTTAGTATTCTACAAATGCTTAAAAGCCTTCAAATAAGAGAAACAAAAGAAACCAAATGGGATATCACATCTGTTTATACACAGGTCATCTCATCAAGGAGAAGAACATGGGGGTGAGCAGCATAGTTATTAAAGGTTAGAGATGCAACGAGGCCTAGGCTTGAGCCGCGAGGTGAGGCACATGCCTTATGAAGTAAGGCACGCATAGTTTTTATATACATAGGTGCACACATACACATACATGTATACTCCCAAACCACCCCCAATATATACACGCACGTAATTTTGTTGATAACTCCAACCATATGGATGAAAAGATCATTACAAACGGATTGTGAATCGTCACATTTTTTTATGATGTCTAGCATCATTATTATAATCATGTAAATTAAGAAAAACACTGAGCCGTCAGATGTATTTGTAGTTTACGTGGTTATAATAAGTGTTGTACATCACCAAAATAGATGAAAATTTGCACTCTCTCATGTTTTTCGATGTTTTTTTCATCCATATGGTTGGACTTACCTTAAAAAGTAGGAAATACGGAGTTATAAAAACCTTGAAACAGAAATTTCCATGCCAAACACGGCATATCTCTTTTTCCCTATACAAAAGAGAGTTATTTATATACAAGTGAAATAGAAACTCTATCATACTTAGTGTTACATGGTAGATAAACCAAAACTCTCTTTTACATTACTATCACAACCATAAATGATATAATACAATTACAAACAAAAACATGATCGCATCTATCCATCGTTTGAGAGCATAAAAAGGAAGAATGAGAAGGAACAAAACCAATAATTTCCAGGTAATTCGCTATTTCTTTTTCAGTTTGTCTTCTTTTCTCTCTTCATTTCATCACTACTCTTTTCTAGTATCCTTCTCAATGAAAGATGATCTGAAAATGAAATAATATTTAAAAGAATATGAGAACTGGGGAGGCTTCAACAAGGCGTTCGTCCTCGCGCCTTAACTGTGCCTCGCCTCATTGCTGCTCATGTATCCAGGCACATCTCTAACAACTATGGTGGCCCAAAACAAATGCGTTGGAGGAACTGCCACAACTTATCATGTGGATGATAAGCAAGAGCAGCTAAATATTTGTTCAAAATGGAAATAAATTATGTACATCGAGTGTTTAATGCTGCAATAGAATGAGGAGATATGGGATCACAAAAGGAGTTAAAGAATTTCATGCTTCTCAAACAACTCCAGAATTTATCATGAAGCAGAATAAGCGAAATGAGCTCAGGCCAATGAAGGAACAGGAAATAGTCGTTCACTTTCTCTGAGTTGTATTGGATGATAAGAGTAAGAGATACACATGGTCATTCTCCAAGCGGAAAATGAAGCAAGCGCGATTTGAAAATGATTACATAACCTTTCCCCTAGAATTGATGGAGCGCCTAAAGGAATTCAGGGGGCAAAACAGCTGAAAACTCAAGATATACTATAGTTGATAGTTGATCCTGTCTATGAAGAAAATAAACTGGGTGAGGCTCCATTGCTTCATATTGTTCTATGGCCAGAGGTGCAACCTATGTCCCTTGAATCAAAAAGGTGGATGAAGTTTTAGGAATTCAAGAGTATTTTGCATATGATAGACTTGATGGACAACAATTTTTGGTTTGAGAACGGTACTGCTATATCTGCTTGGAGAAAACCAGAAGGCAGTAGGAGAGGCTTGTTAAACCTGCCCTTTAAGAGACAAGGCAAAAGAAAAAGGGAATTGCTGCAAGTTTGGGGTTATACTATGTTACTCTGAGAAGTTAGAACATGGAATGCTTTTGGCTAAATTCTGTAGTGAGCATTTACATGTGATAATTGACAGCAATTGGAGAAGTTTCCTCGATGCAAATATCTTTATAATGCTCAGAGATCTGCCTTTGAAGAAAATTTCTGGTTCAAACGCTTATGCCACTGAACTAATCCTGGCGGGCATAAACAACTATTAATAAAAGCTATGAGTTACAAATTTTAATTCTTCAGTGTTGACCCTGGTCTACATAGGCCCTTGAAGCTGCACTTATTTGGAGATCAATCCATGAGTACATGTATTATTGAAGTGGAGGGAAACTTTATTTTTGTTTGTTAGTTATCTCAGGGTTACTCTAGTCCTTTTCTTGAAGTGGTACATATGCTCACAGTTGAGTCATGTCCTTTTAGTCAGTGGAGGGTGTATATTAGTCACAACTCAAAAGAGTGCACATGTTAAGCTTAGGATTTTGCGCCACATTTCAAGATTTCGGATTTAACTACAGAATCATCAGTCATTACAATATATTGACAGCACATATTTTAGTGTTCTACAAGATTTCTATTCTTGCTAAATAGAAGATGTTAAGTCTAGTAAAACTTATTCAAAGTTTTAACTTACAAAAGATATTGCTCCCTGATAGATAAATATCTAAATATACATGTTTACAACGGTGTGCAATAAAACCTTGCAGTCCAGAAATGGTCGAAGGATGGTGACGATTACCTCTTCACAAGTCTGGGTTTCTAACCTTGCAGGTTGCGTGTTTCTCAGTAACCAAAAAATATGTAGTCCAGAGATTGTGCAGGCAAATTTCCAGACATAGGTTTAAATTTGATAAAATGTGTATCTTCAACAGTTCTCCAAATAATCAATTAAACAGCACATAATTGGAGTAAACTTATAGATACACAAACCTCAGCAATGACTTGTTCCGCTTCAAGCAGAAATTCCAATACTCCACGAGGAACAGACCGAGAAACAGGCTGAAAAGATTATAAAAAAAATCGAACTCGAGATTATAAATCTATTCCAAATTGTTGATTAGGAGAGGAAGAAAGAGAATGAACGAATAAAAGTAGTATTACTTCAACTTTGGTCCATTCAAGGGCATCCCAGCTTGCGGCACCTTCAATCTTCTCCGACTCAGTGAGTCGACTGTCCGAGTCGCGGAGAGCAGTCGATTGGCCGGAGCGTGTTCTCGGCATGGACGTCGATTGGAGAAATTCAAAGCGTAATTTGCAGAATGATGTTACGGAGAAGATGGACAGGAGAGGGAATGGGAGTTTCGGTGGGGAAGTTTAACTTGTAATTTAGGAAGTCCGCTCGATCGGTTAGATCAGAAGGATCACGTCACCGGGCTCACCATATGATGATATCTTACGTGCTACTCTCGCCAATCAGAACTCATACAACAAAATTTATCCAAAATTTTATATTTTTTTAGTAATGATAAAAATATAATAATAGTGATAATGATAGTAACAATATTTATTTTAATAATGATACTATTAATAATAATATTATAATAATATAATAGTAATAGTATTAAATTTTAATAATGATAATACTAATAATAATATTATAATAATATAATGGTAATACTATTTATAAATGAATGGAGGATTCTTTTGTAAAACAATTTTTTCAAAAAATATTTTCTGATAAAAAATTATTTTTTAGAAAACATTTTTCATGTATCAAATAGAACACTTGAGATAAAGAACTAAGAACACTAACCAATGGAACACATACTCTGTGTGAAAAAATTAAAGTTTTCTTTTTACTCACTCATTAGCTATTGATTTTTTTTTTAAATATTATTACAAAACTTCCTTTTAGTGTGTAAGTGTTGTGGCTACTTGGTTGTTTAGTGTAACAACTCTCTCTATATTCGTAGCAGATCAGTTGTTAAATCCACGTGATAGATATGCTGTTTTTCAACATAGTTGTAGTGTGTCACATCATTGTCTTTTCAGAGTAATGTGTCAGATTGCTTTTGGCTGGTGTTGATTATTTTTTTATCCCCTGATTTTCATACATTTAATGCTTGAGAATTGTTATTAGACAACCAAACTTCAACGAATATATTTCTAGTTATATCCATTGCTTACATGTCAAGTATCAATAATTTGCTTGTAAGTCTTGATAACGAGTGGACTAAGTCATAATTATCCACCGAAGACAAACCCTAATGTTGACTTGATCAGTACTTCTGGATTTTCTGATGACAAGTCGTATCCATTGATTATTGAGACCTTCTAGTATCCACTTGATGACATTTACTGATGAGTTCTTCTAACGGGTTGATCCTTTAATGTCATCCCTAACAGGTTCTCCTAACGAGGTCATCCCCTGACACGACATTTTAGGTTTCTCTTGATAGTTTTTTTTTTCACTGATGCCTTTAAAAATACTTGATCATTGATACTTTGTTGGTGATGACACTGTCAAATCCGTCGAAGTTGATGACTTTAGTGTAATAGTCTATCATCTGATGACTGATTTATCTATCAGTGGATGCAAAACTTGTACGAATATATTAAGATTTATAGAATACTTTAAGTACTTATAGATGCACATTTATTTTTTTACTATATACTTATCTTTATCAACATTTATATCTAACAATATGAATATTTTTTAATTTATAATTTAAAATTTAAAATTGTAAAATTATATTAATAATGTATTAAATTATCTCTTATATTTAAGTGTTTGTCCATTTATGGATCCGCATACGTGAAGGCCAACATACGAATTTAAAAAAGCATGATATGTTTGTGCAGATTAGTGAAGGCCCCATTCTAGCGATAGACCACGATCTCAGTAACAGAAAAATTACATATTAATGGCAGTTATCCACCGGTTATAATATTTTAAACACAACTTTAATCTGATTTTAGGAATTTTATAATTCTTTTCTATCTTTGGTCATGTGGAACGCTTTTTTACTACTTACTCTGTTATAAAATTAAAGTTATGTTCGATATTTTTTTTGTATCCCGACTTCTTGAAGGGATGCATTTATTAAATAAAAGATCGACGCAGGCTCTATCTGTTGTTGCGATGATTCATGATAACTCAACGGATCGCACGACCTTTGTACCGGCGACGCATCATTCAAATTTCTGATATATTAAAATTTTGAATTAATGTGACCTATAAATATTTTGGATATAAATTGTATTATAATAAAATATTTTTATTATATATCTTAAGAATATAAAATTTGTATTAACTATAATCAATCTAAACCGATTGTAAATTTAGAGTTTAATGTATCAAAACGTATTTTTAATTTTCGAACGAAAGATAGTACTATTTAAACATTGACTATCCAAAATTAATACGAAATAATTTTATCTAAAAATTTTTAAAACATTGTTTTTGCACACATGTGCTGTGCGCGCGCGCGATCAGTGTATTTTCAAGTTCCCTAAATTGCATCTTAAAATTTAAAAGGAAACCGTCAAAATTAACTGCTTTTGTTTCCTTTTCTTTTAAGTTATACTAATCCCTGCCTCATTTTGTCCTGTAATCGTGTAAATGTTACGTCATAATTAGTTTAAGAAAATTTAACAAAGCAATAAAATTCATTACAAAAATTTGGAGGAATTTTTTTTTTTTTTTGCCTTTTAAGCCGGCATCCTCGTAACTGAACTTGTAATTATGATGAACTTGTACTTATGACTGAAAATGAGTTTAGATCGGTGGAAGAGATAAGTTTCGTAGAACAGCAGTTAAAAATAAAAATACATGAAAGTCGGAGAGAACGTGCGGATGATATGCCTGAAGTTGGTTTTACCATGTAATACATTTTTAAAATTTTACCGCTTGTGTCTAAAGAACGTTCATATGAGTTATGACCATATATTATATATGGATTTCATATGAGGCAACTTTATTAATGGAGATGGGCGTCCTAAACTATATAGGAACTAAGAATAAAATTTAAATTATCTCTAAGTATCGACAATTATCACAAACAATTATCATAGTTTCGTGTTTTTTTTTTTACTTTCCACCAGTGAGATTGACAGAAGAGATTTTTTTTTTAAAATTTGATCTCCAGCGTTGGATTATCCGATCGACGGTTATAAATGTGTTAGTTACAAAAGACTTCACAACTAACGTTAGCTATGAATCGACCCTTATATATATGGGGATTAATCCATAACTAAGATTAGTTACCGAAATTTTCATAGTTAACACATTTCAAACTATTGATCGAATAATTCAACAATAGAGATCAAACAACAAAAAAAAAATAGTCTTTCTGCCAGTAACATTGGTCTTTCCACCAGCGCTAGTGTCACTGGCAGAAGTTGTATAAAGAATGTATGAAATATTAATCTTTCTTCTTTTTATTTTTTCTTTATATCTTTCTTTCTTTGTTTGTTCCGCCCCACTACTTTATTTTATTTATCTTCTTCTTCTTTCATCTAACATTATATAAAACTTTCGCCCCCACTACCCTGTTTTATCTCTCTTTTTCTTCTTCCATCTAACATTATATACAACTTCCACTAAAATTAATTTAATCTGAATTACAATTACACATTCCGCTCGATTTCATTTGCTATATCAAAGTATTATAACCCTAAATCAAGTAAATTTTTTAAAAGGACAAATTTGTTGTGAATATTAAATATTAGTAATGTGTATATGTGTACATATATTGTCCTCCCATGATTGAATGATAGTTTGTACAATGTGTATATCTTTTATTTAAATAATTATGGTAGCAGTGTGTATATATGTATATATGGTAATGTATAACATTTTGTTAAAATTTTGTAGTTTGCAATGGATCAAAAGAGATTACAAAATTTTATATTTCTATAAGAAACAGTGATGAACTGAATCATTTCTTAGATATGTAATTTTATTTCATGCATAAGAAAAAAAATGGTCAACTCATTTTTCTCCATTGTAATTTTTCATCTCATTCCACCACTTTTTTCATTAAATTTCTTCTAATTTTTTATATATTCCTCGTCTCATTTCATTCACTCAATCAAACACAACATAATAAAAGGGGCCGGAAGGGGTGGACTTGAATAATGGTACTAGGTACTTGCGTGATTAAACACATGAAACAACATGGCTAGGTTCACTTGAAACAAAAATAATAAAACGCAACAATCATTCTAAAATTCAAATATATATTTTAACTTTCCCATCAAATGAAGGGGTGTTAAACATTAAAATTTGTGGCAGTAGTCAATAAAGTCAATTAATAATAGAAAAACCTTTATCAAAAGTGTTTTTATAATAACATAACTCGTATCTCATTTTTTTATCAACTACATTAATTATTAATGTTAAAGTTTATTATACAATTGTTTAACTCAAAATTAAAACATATATCTAATTTTAAAAAGAACAACGTATATCAACTTATAACACAAGGAGACTTTACAAATGGGCAACTATGAATGAATAATTAAATGAATAAAAATGTTATCGAGAAACTTAATAGTAACCATTTGCCATGTGTACAATTATCTTATATTTTTATATCTTTCGCAATGAAATCAGTCATTACTTGGTCAAAGACCCAAGGTTAACTGTATTTACTTTGGCAAACAACTACCCTGTTTCAAACGGAGTCTCCTATTACAAATTTTTTTAAAGCTGATAAATGAGCACTTCACTAGTAAAATTAATAACAGGGGTTTGGGTATAAGAGGCAGGCGAAGTCTTTAAAGTAACTCAAGGTAAAAGACTAGTAAAAGTAATTTAATATTATTGTAGTATAAATTTGAGGGCAAAGTCACACGCCTTCCTTTTCCTCTAAATTTTTATCTGAACAATTATCTGAACCATATTTTTGTCCCGGTAACCTAAAACCAATCAACTTAACAGAAAACAAACACAATTGACAATAATAGTATTGAGATGCACTAAGATACTAGCATGTGTCGTAATAAAGCGAGACTAACATAACTACCAGCTCGACATAACTTTGCTGGGCACCCTTTCTCGGGTATCGTTTAATTATCGGGGGAAAAACCTTTGACCATATAGAGCTACACTTCTCAGCCGTTCAACAATACAAGTATAATTCTTTTATTAATAAAGAACGATATAAATTTATTCAATTCACAGAAATACGCATTTACTTCATCAGTTTCCACAGGAAGAGCAGAAAAGCAGATTCTTCACTAAATTGCTTCAAAAGAATGGAAAAACTGTTATGATGCCAGCACAATCTGGTTGCTTAGCATCCCATCCCATTCAAATAAAGTGCAAGCGTGAAATTTAACATAAATCAGTCAAACCTAAGGGCAGTGAACTCTTTATCAAGAAGAAAACAGGAGGGCGGCCAACTTTGCTCTCATGCTATTGTAAAACAATTTGATAGTATGGGAAGCACAACATGTCCTTACAGTTGTTGATTCTTAATCGCTTTAAATGTTATTTAAGCATTAAAAGATAAAGTCAAATTCCCTCAGAATAATACCAATATGTCATACAATGAAGAATCACATCACTGTTCATTTTAAGGCCTTTCTACCTTCATGAAAGATACAATCTACATATATATAGCATATTTAGAATTTCAAACTGATTAAATTGAGTCTATACATTTTTTATGCCTGGTTTCCAAGGAGCCCATCTAACTGAAGCGCTGTCACAAACACAGCCAAACTTTGATCATATAAGCACAAGGGAACACCCAGTCCCTCTCTCTCTCTCTCTCTCTCTCTCTTATGGCTTAATACAGAAAACCGTGTGACCTCCAATGAATTCTTAAAGGGTGGATGAGGTTTTTGATTTGCTTACCTTCCCATCCTGCGATGGTGCAGATGAGACAACTGCATGATATGATGAAGATGCAAGTTGAGCGAGTGCCGGAACAGCACCACCTGAGTAAAAAACCCATAGAGATGGATAAAGTCGGAATTAACTTCAAAAAATTGAAACAGAAAAAGAAGAAAATCATCAAAATGTATATTTGACTCAATAACCCTAGATTATGTATCAAGCATTACTACCTATACCAACGGCCCGTTAAACAAATATGATATAAACTGAAATCATGGATTTTACAAATGTATGGGGTACCTTCATTTCTTCCTAAGAATATCCAAATTTATTCCTAAGAAATATTTAAATCTTTTTTGAATCCATACTAGATTTATATTCAAAACTTAAAACACTTGCTGCAAATCTAGACATTCATTCCGGTCCAAGAGATTCAATTTTGGGTACCAAAGAATGATTATGTATTTTTCAAAATAAATAAATAAATAATTAAATTAAGGTTATCATCAAGCACCATAACATAGGCTACAACTCGGAAAATGAAGCCAGAGATTACTTTATCATACTCAATGCACACAATAATGGCAAAGTATATGAAACAGAGAACACAGATCAATTTTTGCTCAACGATACATGTAGGAACTAGTAAGCACGAGGTTCTGGTACCCTATTCTTTTGAGCAAGAGTTTTAGAGTAGAGTTCAATCACTGCCCTCAACAAGATGAATTTAGAGCCAGAGTCTTTTTCTCTCAGGATTTCAGCCAAAAAGGCAAAGGCATATTTACGGGAAACTAAGATTTAGTATTTTAATTCTTAATTTCTAAAAATTAAGAAAAATAAAAGCACATTAGCAGTACTCGCAAGTGAATTATGAGTGATTGTAGTCACAGATATCAGGTGAAGTTTCTCCATACATTAAATAAAAATAATAAAAGTAAGAAAGCAGAAAGCACAATTGCACAAGCAACCTCAACAGTGAACAATAGGAAACATTATTGACAAACTCTAACCTGTTAATCCTGCACAAGCTGAAGAGAAAACTATCACGGGTGGGGCCTGCATACAATAACTGATGTCTAAAGCTGGATAACAGAAACTCAAAAAAGAACTTGCAACAAAAAGTAATCAAGCAGCCTACATCTAGGGCATGTTTATTTGGAGTCATCTTGGTGGTCATCTCATATTACTGATAATCTGGGGGTAATATCTGAAATATATGCATTTGTTTCACCTTACCATCTTGCATGACCACTTAATGAATAAGTGGTAATATTTTGAAAAATTACCACTTAGGTGGTCATCTGGGCTTCAAGCATGGTTATCTTGGATGACCGATTTGAATTACCATTGTCGTGAATTACCTTTGTACCCTTCACATTTTAATATATATATATATATATATATATATAAATTACACATTGCAAATAGTAAATAATATAATATATATTTATATATATATATTATAATATTTAATAAATTATTATTATCATTATTATATATAATACATATTTTGTAGTGTATACAAGAATAATAATTATTAAATATTATGATGTTATATATATGTATAATGTGCATATATATAAATTATATATAATATTTAATAATATATATAGGATAACAACGCGCGCGCGCGCGCGCGCACACACACACACACACATATATATATATATTATATTATGCAAAGTAGTATACATAATATAATATATATCACTATATATGTGATAGTAATAAAAAATAAAATATATTATAAATTATATATTTATTTCGTACTAATACTATAATTTATATATTATATATAAAATAAAATTTTAGTATTACTTCAATATATTATATATAATAAAATCATAATAATAGTATATTTCATTTGTTATAACTCACAATTAGTTAAAATATATAATATAACCACTCAAATACTAAAGTGAACCAAACATATTCAATATTACCACTTACAATATTACATAAAACAAACACATTTAGTCAACACATTACCAAAGTTTATTATCGGTCATCTGAGGAGTATCAATTACTAGTCATGTCATATTCTTTGGTCAACCAAATGACACAAAACAAACGTGCTCCTAACATTCGAGACTTTAATTATAAGGGTAAAATAATCAAGACTACGTAAATCACGTTACATGAACTTATAATACTGAGGTGTAAAGTGTTCTTTTTGGAGTCCAGTGTTCTTTTTGGTCTTTGCTTTGATCGAATTTTGGAGTCCAGTGTTCTACTTCTACTCAGCTACTCCCTTCTTTAAAGTGTTCTTTTTGTTTATAATATACTCCTTGCCTCCTTGGTTAAGAAATAATAATTTAATACACACACACACACACACACAAAGATATTCAGATAATATATATCAATATATGTATTCTAATTGTATATTCTGATTATATATATTCTAATTATATATTCAATATTCCGATTATATATGTATTATGATTATATATGATATGATAATTATATATTCATGTACTATGTCTTCGACTATTATCCTTTTATCTTATGTTCCCTAGTTCATTTTAATGTTTCATGTTTGATACTTTGAATGTTCTATTTATGAAGTTATTATTTTATACTTCTAGTAATACTAGTTTTATGGAGCACTTTTTATTTTTATTTTTATTATAGATAAATATTATTAGTGAATCGCCGAGGCGATGTAACCATGATTTCACAAAAATTAATTTAAATCAAACGGAAAAGATTACAGAGAGGAGGGGCATGGAATCCTCAAAACACTGGGTCAGGTGCTTTGAAATTTGAATAAAATGTTGGCAAGCTTTTAATTCTTTGTTCTTGGACATTGAGCGCTTATCACTAAAAGCCAATTTCCGGTTGAACACATCCACTCCCCACAAGTGCTGCCCAATGAAGGGACGATGGGGAAAGATAAAGGCCAATAACCTAAGATATGTAGGAAGATTTGAAGCAAAAGGTGGTTTGACAATGCAACTTTTGGTTATGAATAATTTGTAAGAAACTTCCACGCTGAAGTTTAATGCATTGAATCATAGCCATAGAAGCAATTTAGAAAATAGACCTCAAGCATGTAATGAAGTTCTTCGCTCCAAATTGTATGTAAAGAATAGTTGAGGAATTACCAGTCATACTGACTGAATCATAATATGCAATTGTGCATAGTCAAGAAAAGCTTCGAGCTTGTAAAAGAACGATGACTGAATATAGTAAAATATATGCAGTGAAGTTATAAATTGATGAGCAAATAGCCATTGATTATCAACTTTGAATCTCCACACTGAAGTCAACAAGGATCAGCAAACATTTGGGAATGAGAAAATTAGTTTAGTACAATTTCCAGAGCGCTATAAATTGAAATTGCATGAGATTAGAGCTGATTAGTCTCAATCATCAAAGATCGGAATGCAATTCATATAAGAGGGAAGTGGGTAAAAGAAGGCCAAGACAATTGAAGATGCTCCACAATATGCGGCGAAGTGAGTATTCCCGAGCAATGAGCAAAATATACATTGAAGACCAATACAGGACTTCAACATGAATTCACAAAGATCAGCATGATGACACAATCAGATAAGACCAACTAGGTGCATTTCCCACAGACTTTTACGACATAAGTTTAAGCCAATTTCTTTAAGCTAAAAAAAAGCAAGTTCCAAGCCTCAAAAGGATTTTCAAATTCCTTTAAAGAAACTCTGCTTGAAATCATGCAGGAAGGAAATTCATACAACGTAAGAGAAGTGAGACACTTACACCGACAAGGAAATGCATCCAAATAGGTCCTTTGATCCATCTCCGAACAATTGGCATCGCTGGAGAATGTAAGCAATCAATAGAAACAATAACATTACAATGAGAGATATGTTCCTTTCTATCTAATTTAATCCCCAACCAAGTACCCTTGCAAAAATATGCAAGGTGCTTATCACTACTTTCAAGAATCAACAAATAGGTGGCAACATGATGTATTAAACAAAATAGAACAATAGCAAGAATAAATAATATGAGGCATAACGGGGCGAGCAACATAGACCCTGACACGTCATATCTTCCAAAATTACGGGTATCAAATGCACGAACAAGTAAAAATAACATGAAAGTTCATAGGAACAAAAAAAATTAATAATAAAGGACAGATATATAGCGGCATTACATATGAATAAACTGCAGATATATGACATATTACTCTCAACTTCTTTAAAATCGAAATAAGTAATTAAGAACAGTAATTGGTCATAACTTATCTAGTAATCATACCATGGTTGAAACCGTAGAATGCGCTTGTAACACCACCAAACGCAGAACCAATCTATAAATTCAAAATGTCACTCAAATAAGACAGTAAATCACATAACAAAAGGAAACAAACAATCAGACACAAACTTGTTCTTTATCAGAAAACAATTACAAGTATGACCAACAATAACAATTGAAAAGGACTAAACATTTAGTCCAAGATCCTCTATTCCAATATAAAAAAAGTACAATTAAATACAAATTCAACACGTATACAGAAGTTGAATTGAAAATTATATCATATATCACGTAAAGAAACAAAGAGAGACCATGGAAAAGCTATCTCTGATGAGCGGTGCAACAGTCCAATTGCTAGTTTCCTGTAATAAAATGAAAACATAAAGACTAAATTTCAACAATCATCCACTAATGCGAGTTATTATCGATTGAAAACTTGTATGCATATATGTTATGTAATACTGAGATATACAACGTAGTTTAGAAGAAGGTACCATATCCTTGGAGAGAGGACCTGCACAGTGTGGACATTTCGTGAAAGTTCTAGACTTTGAATCCCCCATGTCCATGGTCGCGACCATAAGAAGAGATCAAGCAAGCTCCGTAGGGACTTCGCCGTGTGTTGGCTTCTGATACCAGTTTAGTGTATATGTTTACAATTTGATTTCAACTTGACCTAACCTTAAGATTCTTTGAATACTTTGAATGTTCATGTTTGATTCTTTGAATGTTCTATATAAGTATGTTGGACTTGTTTTATTTATAAAGTTATTATTTTATGCTTATAGTGATATTAGTTTTATGGAGTACTCTTTTTTTTTTAATTTTTTTTATAGATAAATCTTATTTATTGTATGTTATGAACTATTGATCGACTTATCGCCGTGTGGACAACATGGCGGGTGCCTTATTGTCTAGGCATTCTGGCAGTTGGCTATCGCCGTGAATCGCTGAGGCGCTGTAACAACCATGGGTAAGTGGCAATAAAAAGTGACATCCAGACAGATTACAAATTAAGATATACTCCATTATTTAGATGCACACATAAGGTATTGGAAAGAAAACTGAACATACACTGGACTCCAGAATTTAATCAAATCAAAGACCAAAGAGAATAAGCAGGCATGCAGCAGTCGAGAAAGAGAAGAAAGAAAGAGGAAAAGAAGAAAGAAAGAAGAGTACCTGCCGATGTTGGTGTCGATGTTTTCTTTTTTTTAAAGACCTAAAATTCCAGGTCGGGTCACGTCGAAAGTCGACGCCTTGCCCATTAGTCGACCATGGCTTTGCCATAAGGACGCCTTTCCTTGACTTTCGACTCTCGGATCAACTTGGTAAGGAAAAACAAGACGACTGCTCAACATGGGCTTTGGGGGTCGACTAGATGCCATGGCAATGCCTAGGCGACGCCGTAACAAGCATGCACTTATCATTACCCTCCAGTTGGATTCCATTGTTGCTTATATAAATTACTTTGTTTCATTTACAATATTGTAATCTTCATCTTATTAAGTTGTTTATGATTTAATACTTTTTTATGCTCTATTTGTCTTTGGATGTCTACTTCTGCATTCTGAAGTTGACAATAAACTTATTTTGTGGACACATGTTGACATAGGTTAGTGTGTCTTATGCGTAGGCTCTGATGGATGCTCGGAAACTTATTGAGCATGAAATGGAAAGATTTAAAATATGTGAAAAGGAAATAAAAACAATAGCATTCTCCAAAGAAGATCTTCGTCAACAACCTAAAACAGTAAGCAGTACATTTTCCTGACATGTCTAGTTATTCTTTACTATTATCTTTTATGTTGTGTTTGTTATCAATAATTTATAATTCAATGTTGGTGCTATGTTACTGTGACAGTTTAATTTGAATAGAGTACTCAAGTTAGATTTGATCTCCACATCTACTTGATCCCATTTTTTTTGTATGTGATAGGATCCAAAGGAGAAAGCCAAGTCAGAAACAAGAGATTGGTTAAACACTGTGGTACGGGACAAAGTTTTTGTTTACTTCTTTTAGATAAATACATATGCTTATTTTTACTAGTAGAGTTGTTTCCGGTTGGAGATGTGAACACCAGTAGACATACTGGTGCAGGTTTCCTAAGTATGTAATATCTTCTGGGGCAGAAATCGAATTTAATATCTAAAAATATACATCAACTTTTCTTGTTATGATTTAACTTTCAAACGACTGTAGTTATAACTTTCATTTTGTTTTGTCTGTCTATTTACTTTATAAAAGACTGATGTTGAAATGTTGATTCTATGGTACTGTGAGACTAATTATTCTCTATTTGCACCTAATCTATAGGAGGACTTCGAAGAATTTAATGGCGTTGATGAACTTTCCAGCTCTTTACTATTAGAAAAGGTGGAATCTCTTGAAGATCTGGTTACAATAGGTTCCCCTGTCCTTAATAAGGTGAACTCTCTTAGCTTTCTTGCACTTTTCTCCCCAGAATATCATGTCTATTATGTGTCATGTGAGTCATTACTTTCTGTGATCTACTTTGTCTGCTTATCATATTCACATGCAGTCAAATAGAACGTCTGTAAGATAAGACTTTATTTAATTTAAGAAGCCGATGTTAACTTGTTAAAGTACAATAGTCAATAGTGCTTGAAAGAAATGGAAATATAATACCAGGTATATGGGTTGTTTAGTCAAAGAAATTAATGGGTTATATTTGCTGTTCTATCTTGGGCATCATGGCTTGACTCGGTTGTGGACATGAGCTCTGAGCCTTCCACCCTCTCATTCTCAAACTTTTATTATGCAATATATATTTAAGGAGAATAAAATTATAATCATATTTTCTATATTTTGAGTTCTTCTTTGATATCTTGTTAATAATTCAATTGGATTTACACATTCATTTGGACATCTCGCCATCGTTGAGGGCAGGTTTTGTTTCTTATTATAAACAATAAAAAGAGCAAATAAAATCTTACTATATGATTTTTTTTAATTTAAATATTTGTAAATATATCTTAAGAAAAATATTATTTTTTTGTTTAAATTATATGATTAAAATGAAAATAAAAAAAGATTATAAAAACATAATAGATTGACATATGAAGATTAAAATTATAAAGAAATTTAAAAATACATCTAAATGTATCAAATTTCATAATAAAAATATGTGTTGTACATCTAGACATTGTAATCAAACCCTACGGAATCACAAAACTTCAACACAGGACGTTAATAAACATCCGCTGCCAGTTTCGAAACAAACTGGCCAGAAATTCCCCAACAAAATATGGTTTAATATATAATAGGCCAATTTCAGAAACTTAACAACCGGTTGAACTTGGTTTAGTTGAAAAAAAACTAAAATATGCAGATCTGAAACGGAGAAGACGAGTACCTCTTGTGGCCGAACTGCGGAGGGAATCAAGCAGGAGATTGCCTGGATAGAGAGATTGGTGATTCTCAGTCCAGATACTTTGCGGGAGTCGTGGAGAAACGAGGTCTGCTGGTAGTGTGTATTTGTGTGAGAAAAAAGGAGAAAAATAAAAGCTCCTTCTTCGCGAATTGAAGTGAAATCGGCTCCGTTACTACTTATTAGATGTCTCTGGAGATTCTAGAAACGTCTTAACGCCTGAAATTCTAAATAGATACTCTTTCTTTTTTTTTTTCTAAAGAAAAGCAAAGAATTTCAACCTAAAAAACGGAAAGAAAAAAAAAACAACTCATATCGTTTTCAAACGACATCGTTCCTCTGGATATAAGAAAAGAAAACCATTCACAGCTTTTTTTCATGGAATCCTGAGACGGTAGAGAGAGAGATGGAGGTGGGAAAACCAGTCCTCATCATTCTCAACATTAGATCATCCCCTACTTTGATTTTACCAAAACAGGGTATTGTCTCCTTATATCCCTTTTAAATCATCTTCTATTTATTGTTTTATGATTTGATTCGTAAAATGAACAACATACATAATGATAGCATAATAGATTCGACCTAAAAGGATCAAACCAAACCCTAATATTAAAATTAAAAATTTACAACAGGGGTCGATCTCAAATTCTACAAGGTGCTATTTCTGTACGTGTGAGATTCGTGTTATAAAGCTTTATAATTTTTATTTTTTTTTCCATTTGCGCAAAGAGATAAGAGAACGAAGGTGAGTTACCATAATAAAGGGATCGAGCATTTCTCGTTGGATTGAAGTGAGATCCCCACTGGAAACGCGACGGTGGTCATTGGAATCTTGTTCTGACGGCGGAGAAGAGAGAATCTAGAGAGAGAAAGTGGAAGTAAGGATTGGATTTTGGGGAGATGAGCAGAGAGCGAAGTGAGTTGGAACTTAATGAGAGTTTGAATGAGTATTATTTTTCATTTGGAATGAAAAATGCGAGTTAAGAAAAGGAAATTTTGTCTTACATTACTTATTTTTTATATAGGAAAGTAAGCTAACTAGTAAAATTGATTGGGTATATTATGCTTATCCTTTCCTCTTCTTGAAGCAAAATAGAGTATGCCCGTGAGACCGAAAGTAGAGGATCCAATTCATAAGAAGAATTTGACTGCGGACAGCACTGTAAGATTCATTCAGTCCTATCAAGAATTGCATGAGTCGATCATAATCATAGCAGGAAAAAATCCTGAATTCTTAGTTTTGATAAGAATGAAATGGTAGTAATTTGATTAAATTCATTACTAGTTATTCATACTGGTATCTCTTAACAAATTTTTTATTTCACATATTTAATTACACTTTTTCACATCTTTTAGAATCTCTCTATTTTTTTTTTAAATTCACCGGCATCCTTATTATATAGATTACTACACTAAAATAATAATATTTAAACTAAGTACTTTTCATTTTCTACACTATTCTATTCTATATAATAGCCCTTGTAAGAGTTTTTACTTTTAATACATACTATAACTAAAAGAAAATATGATGCAGAATCAAAACTGCGCTGTTTTATTAAGTAACATTACTCAAGTTTAGCCTTAGATTAGATTTCCATATATATATATATATATATATATATATATATATATATATAGAATTAAGCTAATTGAACTATATTTCATATTTTAAATTCTACCCACTTGTTTTACATCTGTGAATTCACAATTTATTTTAAAAATTCAATCATACGGATTGTGTAGGGAGATGATCCATTATTAGAGTTGGGAAGAAACACTGTTTTATCCAACCCTAGGTTGTCTGTGGTGATCTTGAACGAGTGAGATAAAAACTAAAATTTTTGTGCGCCACTTTTTGTGATTGATGTGAAATTAATAGTGGCGAACGTTTTTTGATATGAGAATTTACCCTTGTAAAATTCATATATAAAAATACAAATATATGAATTTCGTAATATTATCCAAAGAAAAAAATAATAAAAAGATCCATAATATGCACATATATGAAGAGTAGTAACATTTGTATTTCTTAAATCTTATTTACAGAGTTTTTATAATAGTGTAAGAATTAGTGCATTTTAACCTTAAAAAAATATAAATTTTACATAATTAAAAAAGAAATCCTATGCATCACAAAATGTAATAAAATATAGGCCCCTTTATTGTATGTTATTTTAATTCATAAGATAGGACTTCTAAAAAAGATTATGGATTTGCAAATATGAAAGCTGAGAGTTTTTCTCTTTTTAATTTGATCGGTGAAATTCTATACTACCTTTTACTCACCAAATGCAATTGTTCTAATTAGTGATCTAACCACTTGGTACATTTAAAATGAGATATACTTCAGTTCTTTTAATTTTAAGAAGAAAAAGAAATGATTTATTTTTATAATCTTATCTGTGTTACTATGATTTTGGTCTTTAAAATATAGAGTAGGTATACTTAATGTCCAAAATATATGAAAAATATATAGGATACGAATTGAAATTTATAAAAGGAAAAAGTTTGAATTCCTTTGCATAGTTTTAAAACTAATGTATTTTAACCGTTTAAAAGAATATTAATTTTACATAATTATAAGACTAGGCTACACCACCATAGAACAAGTAAAACAATGCATATCATTTTATTTTTAAATTTTTATGGTTGGATTTTTCAAATTTTTGATATTCTTTAAATCCTAGATTTTTCAAAAGAATGTGAAATGCTTAGATGTTAAAATTAGTCATTATATTCATATGTTTGAGTCAGGATATTCACATGACCACCATGCGTTCGACATTCTTAGTTTTGATAAGAATGAAATGGTAGTAATTTGATTAAATTCATTACTAGGTATTCACACCGGTATCTCTTAACAAATTCTTTATTTTACATATTTAATTACACTTTTTTACATCTTTTAGAATCTTTCTATATTTTTTTTAAATTCACCGGTATCCTTATTATATAGATTACTACACTAAAATAATAATATTTAAACTAAGTACTTTTCATTTTCTACACTATTCTATTCTTGTTACCCAAAGTTAAGAAGTTTTTTATATACAAATTAAATACCCGAAAGTTAAAGAAAATTTTTATATACAAATTAAATACCAAAAGTTAACTAAGAATAATCATACAAATTTGAAATGAGACAACCTTTGGATGAAAATTATTACAAACATCATCACTCATTAAGGGATTATCACAATAAAATTGCATTTGAATTGATCAAGGATTTCTGAACTTTAGAATACATATTGGAAACTAATAACTTAATTTAATCTAACACACATCCAAACTTCAATTTTACGGCACAAATGTGATATGTAGATTCATAATCCTGCCAGCAACTTGCTATCGCTAAAAGAAAGTGCGGACTAAATCAACCCTGAAAGAAACTTCAAGGAATTTTTTTCTAAAATCCAAGATAACTGCAAATGTAATATTTTCGCAAACAGTGGCAGACGCAGAAATTTTGTCCACCAAAAGTCAAAATACACCGAATAAACTAAATTACAAACTTAATGAATGACGTATAAGTTACTTTTTTCAAACATATTTGAAACTACTTGATTTTCCAAAATATAATGTTTCAATTATTGAAAAGTAAGTCTTGAACATGTGAAAATATAAATTTGGCATGAATAATTTAAATTTAATGACAAATTAAATCTTAATTATTAATTTTTTTCGTTTAAAAATTAGAGATAAATTTCAATCCACAGTAAATAGGTTTATGAAACCTTGTAATTTAAAATTTAAGTGAATTTTTTACATTTCTAAAGTGAAATATTTAGTGAATAAAGATTACTATTAACTATAAACTTTCATATTTTTGACAAACAATATCAAAAGAGAAATATATCTCTTAACTCTGGAAGTAGTATATATCAAAATTTTATAGTAATATTTACAATTATTTTAACTAAATTTAATTGAGTTCTTCTCAATATGAATATATTTTGCATAAATAATTTAAGATAATTTGGAAAAAGTGAATGATAATCATAATCTGAAATATAATATGAAAAAGAAGCTTGTAAAAGATTTTGCACAAATAAATGAAATTAACCAGAAGCTAATAACATTAAAATATGTTCAGAGAACACTTATAATAATTGAATAGAAATACTTTTTTAGTGGAAAAGGAATTAATAACATAATCACTTAGACCATGTAGAAGGTATACTAGATGAACTTCAAACTTTCAGCAGGGGCGCTGCGTCTGCCCCTGTTCGCAAATGCACTATCAAATAATGAAATTGTAGCGGTTATATTAGAAAAATGATATGGCATAGCACAGAAAACTTTTTGGCAAAAGCAAAAATGATATTATTATTGAAAAATTCAAAAGAATTGGATTTAAGAGTACAATTATTGTGATTGTGACCACTGACTGAACAAAACTTGTTGCGACCACTGACAGAACAAAAAAAAACTAACAGGAACTCTGGGATTTGAAAAAAGAACTGGGACTGAAAAAGAAAAACACAAACTAACAAAAACAAAAGAGATCCTAACATAATGAAGAAAAGACAATCCAACACCTAGCCTTAAAGTGAAAAAACTAAGAAGACCAAGATCAAAAGAAACTAACACGCCATGGAACAAGAAATCTGTTTGATCACCAGTAAAGAATAAAAGCACTGGATCCCAGCATGAAATTGAGAAAATCAACAAAGGAAAAACCACTGCTAGCCTGCTGTTAAAAAGCCACCTCCCCAACACCAGACTTGGACTATCCAAATTAAACTCAAACCAACTGTAAAGAATCTGTAACCAAAATAAAAAACAAACTGAAAAGAATCTACTCAGCAAACATGAAATTTTAACTTGCCTGTGAACAATCATGATGAAAGGAACTGGAATTGATAAAGACGGCTACAACATACTTACTCTTGGGAATCACCTTGAATGTCTTTAATAAATTCTCTGAATTTTTCCTTTAATCTAACTTCATCCTCCTCGTTGTCCACTTTTAGGAAAACTTTTTTACTGATCAAAACCGCTCTATCTAAATCAGATGCTAAAGTGTCTTTCTCAAACTGAAAATCCTTCTTTGACTTAGTTTTTTTACCTTTAGCCTTGGCTTGCTGATTCTTCTTCTTCTTCTTCTTCTTCTTTGTAGGTTTTCTTTTAATACTCTTCACGTGTTCTCCCAATATGAATTCCTCTTGAAATGCTGAAGATTGTCCAACAACATTTAGCTCTAAATTATTCACATAAAGTACAATCACAATCATAACTTCTACGACGACAATTCGATGGTAATTCTGCCCCTGAAACCTCTTCAACAACACCATTATTATCATCCAACATTGGTTCTTCATCACCACTATTGGAGTCCTTGAGCATCGGAATATGTTCCTCCATAAAGAAAACATTTTTCATTGTCTTAAGATCATCACCTTCTTGTTGGGACTGATTTGCACACTTAGGCTCTTCAAGTTTATCCTTAACAGAAGGGAGAAGATCTAGAGAAATAGTTTCATCATCCATTGCTGACCACCAAGGAGAGTTGTTAACTTCTTTGACCAAAATTTTAAAACAATCTCCATCCAAATCAAGTTGAAACTCACTGTTAATCTCTTTTAAGCCAGATGTTGCCAAAAGAATCCTAGCTTTATCAATGAGTTTAACACCTTCCGTTAGGCTGTGTGAAGTAATAAATTCACCCCAAATGCTTGCAATATTTATCATTGTATCTCTAGACCATACTCTAAATGGGAATCCTGAATATTCAACCCACACGAACCTCCGATGAACAGTTTCATGTTCCCGCAAAAGTTTTAATTTTGCGAAGTATTTATCAACTTCCAGTCCCCTCAACTCAAAATTTTTACTATCTTCTTCAGTTGCGCAAATCAAGATTAACACTACATGAACCGAATGCACCATGTTAGAAACATTAACGTTAATGGACTTCAGAATGAGACTTACCTCCTTCGTAGATAAGTCCTTCTTAGACACCACTACTCAACTTCTTTGATAACAAACATTAATATCATCATTAATTATCAACTTCCAGTCCCTTCAACTCAAAATTTTTACCATCTTCTTCAGTTGCGCAAATCAAGATTAACCTCCACGTTTTGTGAATAAATAGAACACCCGTGACATACCGACAAGGGCGGACTCAGATATTTAATAATGGGAGTGCAAAAATTTTTTTTAAGAAGAAGAAGAACCCTCATTATTTTCGGTTGACAAGGAAGGAGAAAAACCCTCATTATTTTCATTATCTTGAGTAGAAGACTTATCTACCCAAGAAGTCTCTTGAGATTTTAACTTCTTTTGAAACATAGATACCAATAAACTAGTGGATTTCTTCTTGTTTGTGGATGATTCCAAAGGGCTCTCCATTTTCTATATAAATTATGAAAATTAAATTAATAACACTAGTATATCGTCATTTAATTTTTTGTAAAAGAAAAGTATGCTATAAATTTACCAAAAATAAATATATCACATTGTACATCATACCACAATTAAGGCAAGACTTATATATATATATATATATATATAGGGCCGATCCATGTTTAACGTTAGTTCTGGAGTATTTCGTAGCTAACACATTTATAGCCGTCCAAGGAATGATCCAACGCTTGAGATCAAACTTAAAAAAAAAAAAATACCCCTTCTGCCAGTGTTAGTAGCGAAAGGGAATTTTTTAAAAAAAAATAAATACCCCTTCTGCTACTAACACTAGTGGAAGGGAAAAAAAATTTTCAAAATTTTTTCCCTTCCGCTACTAACACTGACGGAAGGCCAAAAAAAAAAAATATTTCTCCTTTCCACCACTCTCACTGGCGGAAAGGATAAAATTTTTTTTTTCTTTCCGCGAGACTGGCGGAAGGCAAAAAAAAAAAAAAAAAATTCCCCTTTCTGCCACTCTCAGTGGCGGAAAGGGGAAATTTTTTTTTTCCTTTCCATCAAGGACTAGTGAATCACACGTTCAAGGGACTGATGACGTCATCTCTAGTCCCTGACAAGTAGAAAAACACCTGCTGATGACGTCACTAGTCCCCGATGCTTGTTAGTCTCGTGTGACGTCAGCGTTAGTCTCCGATGCGTTATTTCATTTTTCGGATGACGTCATTAGTTCTCGACGCGTAGTCTCTGACGCATCATTAGTCCCTGGCGCGTAGTCTTTGACGCATCATTAGTCCCTGACGCGTAGTCCCTGGCGCATCATTCGTAGTTCCTGGCGCGTCATTTCTCGGCAGACTCGACTAAACTTAAAACAAATTTGTTTCCAATTTTGAAAAATCTCTCCAAACCTAAAACGACTTACAAATTGAAATGGAGGGAGTAAGACTTTAAAATAAAAATAACATTTTATCAAGCAATTGTTTTTTTACATTGGCGGAAGACTTAAAAAAAATTGCTCTTAAAAGCATAAATATCAAGCACATTGACAGAAGGCAGGCGAACAATAAAAAAAAAAAAAAAAAAAACACTGGCAGAAGGCTTCAAAAAAAATAATACTTTATCAAGAATTTTTTTTTAAAACTGTCGGAAGATTTCAAAAAATAATGCCCTTGAAGAATATATATCAAGCACAAGACTGGCGGAAGGCAGGCGAAGGGGAAAAACGGAAGGCAAAAAAAAAAAAAAAATTTACCCTTTCCGCCAGTGAGAGTGGCGGAAAGGAAATTTTTTTTTTTTGGCCTTCCACCAGTGTTAATAGCGGAAGGGAAAAATTTTTTAAAATTTTTTTTCCCTTCCGCTGCTAACACTGGCGGAAGGGAAAAAATTTTGAAATTTTTTTTTCCTTCCGCCAGTGTTAGTAGCAGAAGGGATATTTATTTTTTTTAAAAAAATTCCCTTCCGCTACTAACACTGGCGGAAGGGGTATTTTTTTTTTTAAGTTTGATCTCAAGCGTTGGATCATTCCTTGGACGACTATAAATGTGTTAGCTACGAAAGACTCCAGAGCTAACGTTAGACATGGATCGGCCCCCCATATATATATATATATATATATATATATATATATATAAAGCCTATTCATCATCATATCAACAAGCAAATCAATATCAACAAGCAAATCAAAATCAATATCAGATCCATATATCATATATTAGATTAATTCATATATCAGATTCATCATTCATATCAGATCTGAAAAATCCCCAACCCTCCTGGCCCCTATCCTATGCCCTATCCAAATTTCCTCCATGGCTATGGGATTCAAAATATGAGAGAGAAGATTCGAAGGGTACCTTCGGCCTTTGGGTGGCTGCTTGGCAGCTTGGTCGGAGGAAGGAGGAGATCGTCGGAGGAGAGAGTGGCCTTCGGGTGGGCCATGGCTGCTTGGCAGCTTGGTCGGCAGTCGACAGGAGTGCAATCGGCAGAAGTGGTGCTTATTGCTTAAGCAGGCTGCAGGTGGCTTTGGTGAGGGATGAAAGGAGCAGTCGACAGAAGTCACTTGGGTTTTGAGACATATTAGTCGATTACATCTCAGCAGTCATAAAAATAATTTTTTTTAAAATAATGGGGGTGCGTGGCACCCCACGCACCCCCTGTGGGTCCGCCCCTACATACCCATATCTACCGAAAAAGGATTTTAAGACTACCTTTGAAATTTGAGTACCTAAGTTGAACAACCATTTTATTTCTCTTATTTAGCACAAAATTTGGGTGTCCATTAGATTGTTGTGTAAAAGGTTTTCTGAATATTGAGAGAGGGAAACCCGGAGGAGGTCTGGGGGATGAAGAATACTCCATAGATTAATAGTCGCTCCCTTCCAAAATCAGACATACGTATTCATTTTTTGGTCATTCCAAATTAAAGGTATTGATATGGGTCAAAATAAAGAGTCCTAAAATTAATAAATGCTTATTGGGTATTAATGGACCATCATAATGATACCTAAAAGGCCCATGTAGACTGGGGAGTCTCTATTCAATGAACCTAAGATAGGGCAAAGGCGATAGATGGATAAAGATCCCTTTATTGAGTTTGAATTCGGATAATGGTAAAAATAGAGGTGGAAACCTCCTGAGTCTTGAAATCATAATCCGTGAAGGACTCGAAATCATAATCCCTGAAGGACTCGGAGTCATAATCCATAAAGGACTATAATGACCCAGATGTGTATAAATAGAGCCCAGACAACACATGACCAGGTACGTTGTTATTTCCATACAATTTTTGCTTATTACAACTAAAGCTTGAGCTAACAAACACACCCGAGAACCCCACGATTCTTGGAAGATTTTCTCTTACAGGTAAAGGAGAGCATTAAATTCGCGGTCCAAGTTCTTCAACGGTTAGGGTATTACACAACCCTAGCCCTAGGTACGTAAAATTGACGTATCAGATTGGCGCCGTCTGTGGGAAACGAATAAAAAGTCATGATGAATACTCGGTCAATTACTCGTGAAAGAGAAGGCGTATCTTACCCAGAAAGACAGTCAGGTATGCCTCCCCTCCATGAGCAAGAGATACAAATAAATCAAGGTGAAGAAAAAATTAATTCTCAGTCAGCACATGAAGAGATAGAGTGCCAGGGGAGATCCCTAAAGGGGACACAAAGAAGCCTTACTGGGGAAGCACAAAGGACCCATAGTGGTCCTTATGATGCCGATTCCGAATCTGAGGATAATGGACGTAGACATCTGCGAGATCTGCGTCTCGGTATTGTGAGAATGAGGTTGTTAGAATAAAATAGCCTGAAGTGTTTGTAAGGGGGGGGGGGGGGGGGGAAATTCAAACACTCAAAACTTTTTCTTCTTTTTCAACTATTTTGCACAACAGGAAATAGCTACAATATATATAGAAAAACAATGACAGATAATCAGATGAACACACGTATTCAAGTTAAAATAGATATATTAAAACTTGAGGTTTTTCTGGAAATTTGGTTAATCACAACTGTGATTAAACAGCTACAATCTCTGTAATAAAATTACAGCTTCTAATTCACACTCACTAGCTTCTAACTTTCTTTGAAAAATTTCTCTCGAGATATATTGCAAAGCTGCTCTAGTGATTTGTGTGCTTCTATGTTTGTTTGATCCGTTGGATTGATATTTGTGAAATGAGAACTCCTTTGCATATATAGAAGATCAGTGGTTGAAACCACGTGCGTAGACGTGCTACTCTTTTCAACTTTGCCGCATATATGTCACATCGTTGTCCTTTAGAAACTATGTGTCAGACTGCTGCTACTTTTGTTGCTTCTTTTTCATCCCCTGATGCGTGCATTTAATGTTTGAGAGTTGTTATTGGACCAACAAACTTCAAGAGATATCTTTCTAGATAATATCTCTTGCTTCTTCAACAAGCTTCATTTGATTTGCGTGTTAGACCTGATGACGAGTGTATGCAGTCACAACCATCCACTGACGGCAAGTCCTGATGAGAACTTTATCAGTGCTTCTGGATCCCCTGATGGCAAGTCTTGTTAAAGACTTGATCAGTGCTTCAAACTTCACTTGAGTTTACTAAGTGCTTCTTGATCCCCTGATGTTATGACTTCACTACATGCACTGATGGCTTCCACTGATGCAGTGCTGAGCATTCCCCCTGACGGGTCAGCCTAACATTGTCATACCCTGATGTCTTCCCCTGATAGGTGACATGTATTGTTCATGCCCTGACGCATTCCCCCTAATGAGTTTGGCCAGCCACTGTCATACCCTGATGTGTCCTTGACGGGTTGGGTTAGGTTCTTAATCATTGAAGCTTTGTTTGGAATATCTAATGTGCGGAATACTTCAACTATTTTTGAGTAACAACAGACATTCCTCTTCACTTATCAAGTACTTTAGAAGTTCCATTTTACGACTTGTTTTGTGAAGTGTTGATCATCCCCTGATGAATAAGTTTATTATCAGTGGATGCAAAACTTGTGCAGATATTAAGGTTTATAAAATACCTTAAGTATTTACAGATGCACAATTTATTCTTTAAACATCATCATCATCATTTAACTCTAACAGAGGTCTACGGGTCGGGACCCTACCCCTCAGGATGATCTGAGGGGAAGACTCCTAAGAAGAGAAGAACGTAGAAGCCAACCACCCCCAGAAAAATATGAAGATCTTAGAGCGAGTCTTATACAGTTGCAAAATAGACTGGAAGAGTATGAAAGAGGCCGTGAGAGAGAACCCTCAATAAATTCCAATCCTCAACAAGACAATGATGTTGAGGAAGCCATAGAAAGAGAGGTACATCGCCGAGTGGAGCATAGATTTGCAAATCAGGGATATCGGGAACCCGCGGTTGTCCCTGAGATAAACGTCTACGCTCAACCCGCCACTACATCTATAACAACTTATAGGGCAGTCGCCCCACCCTTCATTAAAGCTATTATGGACGAACCATTCCTGGATAGCTTTAAGATGCCTGTGGTGAAAAAATATGACGGCATGGGAGATCCTACTAGTCATATACAACAATTTGAGGCAACGCTCTTACTTATGAATCTGTCGGACGCTATTAAGTGTAAAGCGTTTCCACAAACGCTGAAGGGGTCGGCTCAGGAATGGTACAGGTAGCTTCCCCCATCGTCGATAAGCTCTTTTGCTCAAATCGCTTAACTATTTGCCAACCAATTTATCGGGGGAAAGATGCATGGGAAAAGCTCAACCTCCTTGATGAATGTAAGACAGAGAGAGGGCGAAAGCCTTAGGGATTACGTCTCTCGATTTACTAAGGAGGCCTTAAAAGTCCTGAGTTTAGATCAATCTGTTGCCATTGTGACATTAACCAACGGGACAACCAATGAGCATTTGAAGATGAGTTTGGCTAAGAAGCCTCCTACTTCAATGAATGAACTACAAGACAGAGCTGGGAAGTATATGGTGGTAGAAGAGTCTCTCGTCAGAGAAGTTGGAAAAAGGGATGATAAGAAGCGAAGAACGGAAGAGGCAAAGATTCCGGATTCAAAAAGAACTAAAGGGGAAACCTCTTTCTCGAAGAAAACTATAAGCCAAAGGTTCAATGAATACACTACATTAACCCAACCAAGAAGTCAAATATTGATGGAGATTGCCTCAGAGCCGTATGTTCAATGGCCGAAGCCATTAAGGACTTATCTTTTGTGAAGAGACTCTTCTTAGTATTGTCAATTTCATAAGGATCACGGTCATGACACCAATGACTGCAAGCAGTTGAAGGATGAAATATAATTTCTCATAAGGAAGGGACAATTGGCCCGGTATGTACAAAGAGAACACGTTGAACCTCGAAGAGAAAGGGAGAAAGAAAGGCGAGAATGCCCACAAAATCAAGAACGTGGAAACCAACCCCGAAGAAGAGTAATAAACGTAATATCTAGGGGACCAACAGCCGGAGGACGATCAAACTCATCCAAGAAAGCTTACGTCCGAGAAGTCATGTCCGTCGAAGCTCCCCCAAAAAAGGCTAAGATGGACATATCAATAACATTCAGGGATGAAGATCTTGAAAGAGTAAAGTTTCCACATGACGATCCATTGGTGATTGAGGTAACAATTGGAAATTTTCTTGTAAAAAGAGTGTTGGTAGATAATGGTAGTAGGTTGGATATTTTGTATTATCAAGCCTTCAAAGAGATGGGGTTTGATGAAACCCAACTCATTCTGTGTCCTGCCCCATTATATGGCTTCACTGGCGTAGAAACTAAAATAGAAGGTTCTATTTTATTACTCGTTACAATGGGGGAGGAACCTAAATATGTAACAAAGATGGTAAACTTTCTGGTAGTAAAAGCACTATGTTCGTATAATGTTATCCTGGGAAGGACAACACTGAACCAATTTAAAGCTATTCCCTCCACTCTCCATTTAAAAGTGAAGTTTCCAACCCTGAAGGGAGTGGCGGTGATCAGAGCAGATCAAAAGCAAGCTCGCACCTGTTACTTGATGGCGTTGAAAATTGGTGGAAATGAGAAGCAGGCGATGCCCATAGAAACCCTTGATTTAAGGGATGAGACGCGGGAACAAGGGGCTCAGCCTGTGTTAGAGTTGGAAAAGGTCTCCCTCAGTGATACCGATCCCGAGAAAGTGACCTATGTTGGTTCCCAATTGAACTTGGGGATAAAGCAGCAACTTACCTCCTTCTTAAGGGAGAACGTGGATGTTTTTCATGGTCAGCACTGGATATGCCTGGAATAGATCCAGAGGTCATCACTCATAGGCTAAATGTGGATCCTCGCACGAAGCCTATTAAGCAGAAGAAAAGAACGTTTACCCTAGAAAGATAAGAAATAATTAAAAACGAGGTTGAAAAGTTGCTGGAAGCAAAATTTATAGAAGAAATCTGGTACCTGGAATGGTTGGCTAACCCGATAACGGTTAAGAAGGCTAACGAAAAGTGGAGGATCTGTATTGATTTTACAGACCTTAATGATGCGTGCCTAAAAGATTGTTATCCACTCTCAAGGATCGATCTCTTAATAGATGCAACAGCTAGCCACAAGCTTTTGAGTTTTATGGATGCATTTAGCATATACAATCAGATACGTATGGCCTAAAGAATGCTGGTGCGACCAAGGGCTACACTGTTATATTGTTATGCCTTTTGGCCTAAAGAATGCTGGTGCGACCTACCAGAGGTTGGTCAATAAGAACTTTAAACCCCTTATAGGGAAGAACATGGAAGTCTATGTGGACGACATGTTGGTTAAAAGTCTGAAGAAAGAAGGTCACGTGGCAGATTTGGCCATGTCCTTTGTCATCCTTAAGAAACATAACATGAAGTTGAATCCCTGCAAGTGTGCTTTTGGTGTGGCTTCTGGTAAGTTCTTGGGGCTAATGGTTTCATAAAGGGGGATAGAGGCCAACCCGAACAAGATCAAAGCAGTATTGGACATGAGTCCCCCAAAGACTGTAAAAGACGTTCAAAGGCTAACGAGAAGAATAGCTGCATTAGGGAGGTTTATGTCACGGTCAGGAGATAGGTGTCATCCTTTCTTTAATGCCCTCAAAAGAGCTAAAGATTTCCAATGGACACCGGATTGACAAGAATCCTTTGATAAGCTCAAGCTATACTTGACCTCCCCTCCGCTTTTAACCAAACCACAAGAAGGGGAGGTTTTGTATGTACATCTAGTAGTCTCAGAAGCGGCGGTCAGTGCAGTGTTAATCAGTGATAGGGAAGCCATATAGAGACCCGTATATTACGTAAATAAAGTCTTGCATGGGGCCGAAACTAGGTATCAAAAGGTGGAAAAATTTGTGTTGGCTTTGATAACGGCTGCGCACAAATTATGACCTTACTTTCAATCTCACTCGGTGATTGTTCTCACGGACCAACCTTTGAGAAAAGTGATGCATGGTCCTCGGACAAGTGGCAGAATGATCAATTGGGCTGTGGAACTGGGGGAGTTCGATATCACCTACAAGCCGCGTCTGGACATTAAAGCCCAGATTCTTGCAGATTTTGTTGTTGAATGCACCCTTCCAATTGATAAGGAAGGGGATTTTGAAAAACGAGAAAGCGAGCGACCAGAAGAATGACGGTTATACGTAGATGGAGCTTCTAACGCAAAGGGTAGTGGTGCAGGGATAATCCTTATTAGCCCCGAAGGTTTCGAGGTATTATGCCCTTTCTTTTAAGTTTCGTGCTACAAATAATGAGGCCGAATACGAAGCGTTGATGACAGGACTCAATTTGGCAAAAGCATTGGGGGTACAAAGTATACATGTATATACTGATTCTCAATTAGTGGTCAAACACGTAAAAGGGGAGTATGAAGCCAAAGACGTAAAGATGGCAAAGTACTTGACCTTAGTAAGAGCCATGATAATCACTTTTAAAAAGTGTAGTATCCATCATGTCCCGAGAGAACAAAATGAGAGGGCCGACACCCTATCTAAATTGGCCAGTGGGAACCTCGAAGAATATGAAAACGGTGTGTATGCGGAAGAGGTTGAGACGCCTACCATAGATGCAAGGTTGGTTGCCCCTATCGTACAGAAGGTTTGTTGGATGACCCCTATCATTCAATATCTCATAGAAGGTATCTTGCCGGAAGACCCCATTGAGGCGAGAAAAGTCCGTGTAAGGTCAACTCGATATATTATGATTAATGATATGTTGTATAAAAGATCCTTTGAAAATTGGATTCATGGAACAGGAGAAAGATTTCCCATTCCTTAGCCGGAAAGATACTACCATATCTTAGGTGTCTCACACCATAAGAAGCTCAGTCAGCTCTTCAAGAAGTTCACTTCGGAGTATATGGACAACACTTGGGTAGAAGAGCCTTAGCTTATAAAATAATGAGACAAGGCTACTATTGGCCAGGAATGCAACAAGAGGCAATTGATTTTGCCAAAAAGTGTGATAGATGTCAAAAGTTTGCGCCGGTGGTCAGGCAGCCCGCAGAGTTCCTCTCTTCAATCAGTGCTCCCGTTCCTTTTGCCATGTGGGGAATTGACTTTGTCGGACCACTCCCTATTGGGACCGGTTAGCGGAAGTACTTAATTGTGGCCATAGACTACTTTTCCAAGTGGGTTGAGGCTGAGGCCTTAGCTGCGCAAACTGCCCAAAAGGCCGAAAAATTCTTGTGGGAATCGATTATATGTTGATTTGGTCTACCACGAGAAATTATCACGGATAATGGAACACAATTGGAAGAAAAACGGTTCAAGGCTTTCTGTCAAAATCTCAACATTGAGCAGAGGTTCACCTCAGTTGGGCACCCCCAAGCGAATGGTCAAGTGGAGGTGACAAATCGAGTCATTGTTGATGGAATAAAGAAGAGACTATAGGAAGCCAAATGATTTTGGGCAGAAGAGTTGCATACTGTTTTATGGGCTTATCGGACTACTTGCAAGGTCGCAACAGGGGAGACGCCATTTAACCTTGTGTATAGTACAAAAGCGGTTATCCCCCTGGAGGTGGGATTACCTTCAATAAGGATCGTTGGTTTTAATGAACAAGAAAATGACAAAGGTCTGCGGGCCGGATTGGATCTGATAGACCATGTCAGGGACAAGGCTCAGCAAAAAATTGAGGAACAAAAGAAAGCAGTCGCCAAATTCTACAACTTAAGGGTAAAAGGAAGAGCCTTCAAGTAAAGCGACTTAGTACTTCGAAGAATGGAAGTGTCAAATCCAAGAGCCATTGCTGGCAAATTAACACCCAACTGGGAAGGACCATACCAAGTCAAGAAAGTACTAAGGCCAGGATCATACTAGCTTCAGACCTTAGATGGTCAAGAGGTATCGAGGTCATGGCATGTAAGTAACCTTAAGATTTATTATCAATAGATTTTGATTTGGAGTACTCCTTTGGTTAAGGGTTTCCCTATTTACTTCAGTCATATGTTCGTTATAGACAAAATTAATTACTATTCTCTTTGCAATAATAATAAATGAGCAATAAAAATACCGTAAGTGGCAGATAAATGCTGATTCATATATATATATATATATATCAAGGTCCGACGACCAACAAAGTTTTTACATAAAGTATAAAAGACAAACAAAATATAAACAAAGACTAAGGAGTCTACTGCCTTTGATCGTCATGTTAAGGGGCTTCTCCTTCCTCTTCTTCCTCGTCTTCGTTGTTAGTAACCTCCAGAGGAATTTGCTCAAGAGGGACCCCAAGCCTCTCTGCATGCCAGTGCCGTGCCAGCGACATCTTCTTCTCCCCCTCCTCCATTATGATCTTGTACTCAGAGTCGAGACAAGCTTCTTTGGCATCCATCTGAAATTGGGTAGAGGCTTTGTACTTCTCTACAGCTTCAGTAGGAGCCGTCTTCAGCTCATCCTTCAATCCACGAACTTGGGAATCGAGAAAGAGATTTTTAGCAAAGAGAGTGTCATTAAGTTCTTTAGACATCTCTATCTTTTTCTCTAAACCCTCCTTCACAGAGCAGTAGGAGCGCACCTCATCTTGTGCAATTTTCAACTGGCACTCCCTTTTTGCAAGGTCATTTTCCAGCTTACCAAGCTTTTCCCATTGCTTCTCAGCACGGGTAGTTAGCTCGGCGGCATACACATGATGCTGCAATTCAAAGAGAAGGATGGAAAAGTTAGTCACAACTTAACTAATAAATGACCTAGATCTGAAAGGGAGGTACTTACCATAGCATATGTGTAAGCAAAGTTGGAGATGAGGGTTCGAAGAGAAGCCTCCTTGGAGATTTCTTTATCCACAGGGGGCACCGACCCTACCAAAAATTCTTTAGCAGGGCCATGCTCCCCAAGGATAGTGTCACCCCGAGTAAGGGGCCACCCCGGCAGGAATGGATCTTGGGGGTTTGTGAAAATGGGCACCTCCCTCCTAGGGTCGGCTGCGACTCCTTTATGTTTCTTTGGAAGAGGAGGAAGATCATCGGTAGACTCGGGAGCATGAGAAGGTGCCGCTTCCGCCTCCACCTCGACGTTAATAGGCGCAAAGGGAGGAATCGTACTCCCTTGCTGATCAGAAGAGGGGCATTCCTCCCCCCTGTGCCTCTTCTGAGCCGCCTTCCTGCTCTTTGATTTTCTAGAAGATACAGCCTTGGTGAGCTCCAAACCTGAAAAGTAACAAGAAAATTGGTTAAAGTTATGCTAAAATAAGAAATATACAATGGCAATATTAAATTAAGAATGAGAAAAATACTTTGGCCTTTTGCAGGGTTAAGACCCCATCTAATAAGGTTCTTCTCCAACAAGAGATCTTGTACATTATCCTTGTCAGCCGCGTCGGCCGCCAGTTCCTTGGCAGTTTCTTTTTCAGAATCCAAAACTGACCAATTCACTTTGTCGCTGTGTATAACATTCCATTTTGGGGGTAAAATGTCACTCCAATTCCCCCCTTCCCAATGGAGATAATAAAACTTGGTTTTCCAACTAGCGACAGAGTCCTTTAAGGTCACAGTATTATAGAGCTTAGACACTAAGCTCCGGTGTTGAAAGTACACCCAACCTATGTTATTACACCCAGTGTGCCTTAGTTGAAACATATATTTGAAAACTCGGACCAAAGGGGTTATATCCCTTAGAACACACCTAAGCAGAAAGGCGTAGACTACTCACTATCCATTTGGGGTAACTTGGCTTAGGTGGATAGGGTAGCTCCTGAGTAATCGAGGAATAAACTCATGTAGAGGGAATTGGAGCCCAGCCTCCATACAATAGTAGAAAATGCACAAGTTTGTGCCTACATTACAGGCCTTATCAGCCTCGATAGGTAATCTAAGGGAGTATGGGGCACATATACAATGGCGAAGGGCGTATTTATGGAGTTTGGACTCAGAAATAATAGAGGAAATATTTTTGTAAGCGTCAAAATTGTGGTTGCTTGGAATTTCATCTTTAGCTGTATCTGCAACGTCACGGGCGGACCCATGACGTTGGGCGTCAATAACATGTTTAATCCCAGGTCCACTGGGCTTAGAAGAGGGGGACTGAGGTTTATCCCCCTCTCGGGTCAAAGATGGGCCTTCTAAAGCCCGAACAAGGACAATAGTGTCTAAAGGGTCGGCAAAAGGAATATCAGAAGTGGAAATTGGAGAATAAACAGATTTAGCAGAATTACCTGAATCCATGTCAATCGAAAGGCAAGCGTAGGAAGAACTTCAAAGGATAAATTGAAGAATGTCGTAGCAAAAGTAGATCAAAAATTGCCTCACGGTGGCAGAAGCAGATCGAAAATCGCTTTACGGTGGCCGGATTAGATCGGAAATCGCCTTATGGTGGTAACTTATAGCCGGAAATCACCTAAAGGAGGAGAGTAAATAGTTATATATGATGGAGTAATTTTCAGAAGTGAAGAGTATAAAACACTTACCCCTTGAGGGAAATATATAGCTATACAAATTTTGACTGTTGTAGTTCCTGTTTTATCCAAGGGGTGACATCATTTGACCGTTGGAGTCCTATTTAATCCAATGGACGGGATCATTCGACCGTTGGATTCAAAAAAGTCCTGAAATGGACCACAAAAAAAAAAAAAAAAGCCCATCGAAAGGATGTATACTATACCGGCTTGGATTTAAAAACCCAATCCACTTAGAGGACAGTTCTTCGAAATCTATGTGCTTCATTACCCACTAGTTCAGTTAACTTAGCGGAGTAAATACTAGCGAAGTTATCGCCAATTTGCTCCGCTAATTCAGTTAACTTAGCGGGGTAAATACTAGCGAAGTTATCGCCAATTTGCTCTGATAATTCAGTTAACTTAGCGGGGTAAATACCAGCGAAGTTATCACCAATTTGCTCCGCTAATTCAGTTAACTTAGTGGGGTAAATACTAGCGACGTTATTCCTAGTTTGCTCCGTTAATTCAGTGAAGTTGACGGGATAAATACTGGCGACGTTATCGCCGATTCCCCCCCCCCCCAAATCAATTAAGTTAGCGGGGTGAAAGCTGGCGGGCTGACAACTGGTTTGCTCCGGTAATTTCATAAGTAACGGGGAAGGCTTGTCCCCGCAAAAAAAAAAAAAAAATAAAAAAAAAAATAAACAAAAGTAAAATATATATAATAATAAAATAATAAATTCTAATTTTTGATTCACGAAAACTAGTAATCAAAAATTAGGGGGCAAGTGATATAGGTCAAAATAAAGAGTCCTAAAATTAATAAATGCTTGTTGGGTATTAATGGACTGTCATAATGATACCTAAGAGGCCCATGTAGACTGGGGGGTCTCTATTTAATGAACCTAAGATAGCGCAGAGGCGATAGATGGATAAAGATCCCTTTATTGAGTTTGAATCCGGATAATGGTAAAAATAGAGGTGGAAACCTCCTGAGCCTTGAAATCATAATCCGTGAAGGACTCGAAATCATAATCCCTAGAGGACTCGGAGTCATAATCCCTGAAGGACTCGGAGTCATAATTCGTAAAGGACGATGATGACCCAGATGTGTATAAATAGAGCCCAGACAACACATGACCAAGTACGCTGTTATTTCTATACAATTTTTGCTTATTACAACTGAAGCTTGAGCTAACAACCACACCCGAGGGTCTTCCAAAGGTCTGAACCCCACGGTTCTTGCACGGTTCTTGGAAGATTTTCTCTTGTAGGTAAAGGAGAACATTAAATTCGCGGTTCAAGTTCTTCAATAGTTAGGGTATTACACAACCCTAACCTTAGGTACGTAAAATTGACGTATCAGGTATATTTTTATTTTTAGACTATAAAAAATAATAGAGTTCCTTAAATACGACTATATTACTTCAACTAACTCCACCATATTCACTATTTGGTGATTTCTACCATAACTTCCACTATTTTTAAATAATATGTTAGAATAATATAAGCTCAAGTGTTTGTAAAAGGGGGGGATGAATGCAAACACTACAAACTTTTTTGCTCTTTTTAAACTTTAGTTGGCCTTGATAAGAAACAACTACAATAAATAGAAAAACTATAAAATATGAACACACAGATTCAAGTTAAAATAGATGTATTAAAACTTGATATTTTTCTGGAAATCTGTATAATCACAAATGTGATTAAACAACTATAAAATTTGTAATAAAATTACAACTTCTAAATCATACTCACTAGCTTCTAATCTTTCTTTGATATATTTCTCTCAAGACATATTACAAAGTTGTTCTAGTAATTTGTGTGAATCGTTGTTTTTTGATTGTTGGATTGATCTATTTATATATTGAGAACTCCTTTGCATATGAAGAAGATCAGTGGTTGAACCCACGTGCTGAGACGTGCTACTCTTTTCAACTCAGCCGCATATATGTCGCATCGATGTCCTTTGTGACAGACTGCTGTTGTTTTTTATTGCTTTTCGAGAGTTCTCATTGGACCGAACAAACTTCAAGAAATATCTTTCCAGTTAACATCTCTTGTTTCTGTAATAAGCTTCGTTGATTTGAGTGTAAGTCCTGATGACTGGTGCATGCGGTCATAACTATCCCCTAATAACAAGTCCTGATGAACTTGATCAGTGCTTCTTGGATCCCCTGATGACAAGTCTTTATTCAAGACTGGATTAGGGCTTCAACCTTCACTTGAGTTTTACTTAGTGCTTCTTTGATCCACTGATGTTATGATCTATGATATACACTGACGGCTTCCACTGATGCTGAGCTTTCCCCCTGACGGGTTCCCCTGACACTGTCATTCCCTGATGCCTTATCCTGACAAGTGACATGTCTTAATCATGCCCTGACGCGTTCCCCTGATGAGTTTGGCGTGTCACAACCATATCCTGACGTGTTCCCCTGACGGGTTGGTCGGCCTTAGTCATCCACTAATGGATTCCCCTGATTGTTCTAAATGTTTGAAGCTTGTTTGAAATATCTGATGTGCGGAATACTTCAACATTTTTCGAGTAACACCATACATTCCTCTTCACTTTGTCAAGTCTTTTAGATGATCAATTTTATGACTTGCCTTGTGAACTATTTGACCATCAACTGATAAATAAGTTTATCATCGGTGGATACTAGACTTGTGCTGCTATTAAGGTTTATAACGTACCTTAAGTATTTATAGATGCACAATCTATTCGCTAAACATCATCATCATCAATTAACTATAACATAATATGATAATAGAAATATATTTAAAATATAAAAATTATTTTTTAAAAACCATCATATTTTGGAAGGATGGAGTAATAGAAACTAGAATACATCTTTTGGCACATAGGTTTTGGAAGGATGGAGTAATAGAAACTAGAATACATCTTTTGGCACATAGGTCAGATTAGAACCTAAGGTACGACAATTAATAATAGAATTAAAGTCATAACATAAATATGCTTTTAGAAGTGAATTTGCAAATTTACACAAGCCCTTAACTTCTTCTCGTCCTGATCATTATTAGTTTCAATTCAAGTTTGCAACTATGCATAACTACGTTATCATCTTTCTAACTTCAAGAAGCCCTTCCTAGTCATAATTTTCAGTTATGTTATCATCGACTTTATAAGATGCTATGTGTATCTAAATGATCATTTACAAGGTTCAGGATTGGGATTCAAATTGTTGTTCAATTGTTCAAAGAGATTTTTAATATCTACCTTAGCAGAGAGTCACATATTAACACTGTCAGGCACTGCATCGATTTGAAACACTCTACAGTAAAACCTCTATAAATTAATAATGTTAGAATCGGAGAATTTTATTATTTTAAATAGGTATTAATTAATCGATAAATTAATATTTATTAATTTATAGAGATTTTACTATAATAAAGTTGAATTTTAATTACATCAAAAATTCATTGTTAATAAATTCATTGTACATAATATTAATCAAAATTTACATTCATTGTTTATTAATAATTAAATATGATTCATTGTATTTATATTAAAAACATTCAATATATATTGATGAGAGAATATTCTATATAAATAACATAAAAAATTTTTTGAAACCATACCTAACAATGACTTCTCATGTTACAAAATCAACAATGATGGATCAAATACGTAAGATATTGTGTGAGTACAAACGAGGATATTGTGTGAGTACAAACGAGATCATTCTGCATGCACTCAAAAAGACTTGAAGTTGTGGCTTGAAGAAAACTTTCAAGTGAAAGTTAGTCAATGTACAATATCAAATACACTCAAAATATCCGCCAATTATCTTTCAACTAACATAGAAAAAGGAAAGGATATCAAGTAACACAAACCAACAAAATTTTCAGACATAGAGAAGGCTGTTTATGAATGGTTTTTAATGAAATTCGAGAGGACAAAATCAGAACTTTTGGATTCAATAAGAAAAGTTCGAGATGAGTTCCAACTAAATATAAATTTTAAGAAAAAGCAAGTAACACTAGAATCATATTTTCCTAAATTGTCTTGGGTATATTTATAATTTTGAAGAATTATTCATTTATAGTTTTATTGGGATCATATATTTATATAGGAATTTCCCAAAAAATTATTATCTTATCGTAATTTGCAATTTTTATAACTAGCACAAGTCGGGACATGATAAAATTATTAATTTAGATAGTTTATTAACTTATCGACTATTAATTTATAAACTTTTTACTTGTATATACAACACCAAAATACTTTGATGACGGCATCAACATAAAAAAAAATAGAAATAGATATCTATATTAGCAAGAATAACATGAAAATTATTATGATTTAAGAGCATGAATTCTGAATTTTGGAATATGTATTGAGAAAACTAATCACTTAATATATGAACTAACACATCCAAATTCCAATTTTATCACACAAATAATTGGGAGTATGATAATCAGTATGACATCAAGAGAAAACTCAACAAAAGGAGTCTAATAAAATTAAATTCAACCAATAACCTTATATCAACCGAAAATGAAATTGTTGAAACTTGTGGAAAAAATTGTAACCTTCAAGAACAATCTGGGAAATAATCTTTTGTTGCCAATGTATATACGTAGTGTCCTCTTCTCCAGAACGCGGGAAAGAAAATGAGGGGAAACGATTTGCTGCACATTCAATACAAAATTACTTTTATTTCTCAGCGATCATGACAGTTGATCTTCTCTTCTATGGGTTTACTGTTCACATTCGCAATCTGAGAGCTAATTTAGGATCTATATTTGAGCTCATCCTTCATTCTCGGTCGGTAAATTAGGATTCTACCGAGTATAGAGGAACTGCTGTGAATGCTCTTAGTCTGGACCAGAATGGCAAACAACATATATATTGTCATTGCAAAATGCATATTTAGTTTGACTGAAAAACTAATTTCAATTAAACTCGCAATTTCAGAAGTAAATGTTAGACCTGTTGAGAATGATCAAACCCATAATTTATGGCAGTCAAGTAACTTTTACTTTTTAAGTTCAATATGTCAGTGTTTGGCTGGAAAATCAAGTGTGCTTGTAGTTACCTATATTATACTGGCAAGCTATGTTAAAAATGAACCCCCTAAATAAAAATCTTATATATCGAAATGTGTGCATGAGATGATCCAATATACAACAGCAGGTTCATGCATTCTTTCCTTTGTTATAAATCCCAACCATCATTTCGCCCGTTAAACTGCGATTTCCTGTTAGTCAAGCTCCCATACATCTTTGAGAACTTCTTAAGGCACTCACTTCTGATCCGGTAATGCGATTGTGTGTCTTTGCTGATTGCAACTCCAGAAAACTTGGATGTGTCGATAGCCCATGCTGGTCTCACATACTCTACCACTGCTGCATCTGAAGAGCTTGCGTTGGCATACAAGTAGTTTAACAGCACATCTTCACAATTAAAATACTTGTCCACAGCCTCCCTCCCTGCCCTGGCTTCTTCACTCCAGTACTTCTCGAAAGCATATTTATTGTCAATGAAAGCTGCCCCTGTAAGAATCATATTATACCCTTTGTGTCTTCTGGCATGTTTCTCACCTCGATACTCCAAAACCTCACCATTGATGAGCCGGGGATAGAATCCCACGATCCGATCAGGATGTTCACGCCAAACACGAAAACCCCGTTCCACATCGTCACATGTCATCATTATATCATCATCGAGCTCGAGAACAGCTCGAGTTTTTATTAGCGGGTCAACTTTAAATCGATTATTTAGTGAGTTATGTTCCTCCTTTCTGATCCTGACAGGCACAGCTGAGTCAAATTCACTCAAATTAGGAGGTTTCCCTTTGTTCCAGACTACAACAATCTCACGAACGGAGGAACATCTAGAGTAGTGCTTGACATACATTTTTAAGTTCCACAGCCGAGCATCAAAGGTCATTGCTAATAATGTGAACTGAGAGTAATGACCATCAAGTAAATAAGGTTCTTGAGCACCATTGCCTCCATATACATATTTGACTGTGGTGCACATTAGTGCAATTGCTAGCACAACTGCGAAAGAAAGAACCAGCTTCCCAATCCAAGTGTTTGGCTTTATCTTTCCACGGATATACGTGCTCACACTGTTGAAGAAACAGAAAATTTGTCCCCATTTAGAAGAGAGAAACTTCGATTTATCCCAAGCTGATGCATGATTCTTCTTTCCCATATTTTGAGAGCACCGATTCAAGGGAATTACGCACTTCACAGCCCCAACTAGCAATCCAACTAGTACAAGAAGTATGAACACCGATAAAAGGGATGCACATCCAAGAATGAAACGATAATCTGGATCCCCGGAAGGAACTCGATCTCCATCCATTACCCCGATCCACTCTCCAGAGCTCAGCTTCTGGACATCAAGGTGATGGTGGCGAGCACCATTCCAAGAATTTCTGCCCTTTGTTGGCTCCTCTAGACCTGAGGGAACTTCTACTTCTTTAAATTCTTTAAGGGTAAGAGTTTCGATTCTGAACAAACGTACCCGTCTTCCATATGTCTCACCACCATCTTGACCCATGCGATACAGGTTGCCATTGTATACAAATGGTCTTCCTCCACTCCTAGGGCTCATATTGTAGTCAGAGTTATGGGCAGAGTTCTTTTTGTGCGGTTTCCAGGGACCGAGAGGTGAGCTACTATACCAGATTTCAAGCTGTCCATGGTGTTCTAAACCAATACGTCTGCGATCAGAGCCAAATAGCCAAAACTTATTGTCATGAACAAAGATAACGGAATCAACAAGGGGTCGTTTCAGGATGACTTTCTCCAGTTTCCATTTGAAAGGAAAATTTTCTGCCCGATAAAGACGAAGCTCCCCTATTGCACTGGCCTCAGGCATCAGATATGTCTGTGAAAACCCAAAACTATCAGAGTGTAAACGGGAAGTACTTAATGAATTAACAGAGAGAAGAGAATATAAAGATCCGTGGCACTTGATTTTTGAAATTCTTATATTGATGTCCACAAGCATCCAATTTTAGCATGTAGATAATCAAGTAGCACTAGAATGAATTAGGCCTAAATTTCATTGAATTACATACAACCATCTACGTCAGGACTACTTCAAGAAGCTCTCAATACTTCCTACTTACAAAACAGGTACTTAGAGATCACAGTTATGTTCACAGATCAATGATAATCAGCATATCTACTTGGTTACTTATTGAACTGCTTCTCAAATCTTCATATTTTTCCATGTCCTTGCTTCACTCCCACAAATTCAGCATGCATCCAGGTGAATATAGCATGATCATCACATTGGTTACGCTTATAGAGGTTATCTAAATTAGGAAATTTCTTGTGTACAAAACCATAAGTATTTAAGTTTATGTTCAAAAATTGAGACCATACTTCATCATTGTAGCTGAAAACATATGGATAAGAGAGATGCCAGTCCTCATCCAAAGCAATGCCTAATTGTTGCCATGTTGCTCCTTTGTCTATACTTCTAGCCACTGCTATATCTCCTTGCATGGTCACTGAATTCTTGGTTTCAAAGAACATGAAAAGCTTATCTCCCTGTCACAGAAGGCAAGTTCATTACTAAGAATACATCACTATTGATGGTATTTACCTGGATAATGAGTAGATTAATCAAAATATTCAGAACTAAAATTTTCATCATATAGAAACAGATGAATCAATGTATGTTGGCTAGTATAGGAACAGAAAAGGACAAAGAGAGGAAGATGTGTTTAACATATCCAACTGCACTTTGTAAATCAACTGGGAAGAAACATGGGCAAAGTTGAACATTAGTTGCACTTCTGCTCTAGCTAGTAGCTAGTCAACTGATTACCTTTATGTTGTAAATTGTTAAAGGGAAACAAACTTCCACAACCTTGTACTAGAATGTAAAAAAAGTAATAATAATAAAATTCAAACATTTTGAGAAAAAGAATTCAGTTAGAAGATACATATACATATACATGTGTGTGTGTGGAATTATGGATGAAGTAGATATTTTGTAAGGAGAGAGAGGATAAAAGCATATACTTAAACACAGGAACAATCCACCCTATAATGTTATAGCAATCGTAAGGAAAGAATAAAAGGAAAAAGAAACTCAACCAAATAATTGTCCACTCTCCAATCGCTACAATTTTTTCCCCTTCTTTATGGCCTCTACCATGATTTTGTCTAGCATTAAAAACTTTTCTAGCCCCAACAAATGAAAGGACTCTAAAAATGTCTTTACTGAAGTCCATATAGTCCAAACTCAAAGAAAAAATAAGCATAATAATGTAAATGTAATTATGTAATAAATAAAACATAAACAAAAAGGAAAGAATAAGTGGATAAACACACAAACACACAAAACTAAAAAAAAAGAAAGAAAGAAAAATACAAACACAAAAGGAGAAAAAAAATAATTTAATTAAAAAAATTTGTCAAAAAATAATGATGATAATAATAAATCATTAGAATAAAATAATATGATAAGAGAAAACTGGATGTGCGAGAATAGAACACGAGAGAACCCCACTAAGTCCTCCAAATGTTTCGTTAGTTCAACTTGGTCTCACAACTTCAAGGAAGTATGGTAAGATTCTTAGACAAAGTACATATTCCTTCATACATCCCATGTTTCATACAAAAGCTTGTGCTAGATATCTCTGTAGCCATTACAATTGTTCCATAAATTTACGATAAAGTAGCTATTCAGTTACTCTTTCATGTCTTTAGGTATCAGCAATAGATTTCCTTTGTGGTTTTCTTGTATCAGATTTTTTATATTGTACCGCCACAAAGGTTTTGTTTAGTGGATTCTTGTCTGTCTTTTCTTTCTAACTTCTCTTCTTAAAAACAAAATTCTCGTCTCTATAAACAACAGAAAGATGTGGGGGGGGGGGGGGGGGGGGGTAAGGGGTGGGGTGGGTGAAAACTTCTATATTTTAGAAATTGTGCCTTTCTAGATACCGTTGCTGCAGGATTTTGAGCCTTTTGCAAATAATCAAACAAAATTGTGAAGAATCTCTGTTAAGATATAGGCCCACTAATAAGATCTAAAGGCTCCTAATTCTTTATTAAGAGAAGTTCAATGTCATCCTTCCCCATCCGGAGTTACAGAAATCCTCTGTAGAACAAACTTATTCAAATTGGATTACCAAGTTCCCCGTGAAGTTTGAAGATAAAACAACTGGCTGTACTAACATTGATGTTAGGCTATTGTTGCTAATGGTGGAGTGTTAAGAGTTGTGTAGCTACAAGACAAAGAATTGAGTGTTACGTAGGGTAGACAGCAAGAAACAAACTAATACAAAAAAAGGCTTATCCTCCCCTCACCGCAGAGAAATCGATCCTGCATAGGACCAGAAAGAGGACAGAAAAATTGCGCTTTATGGACATGCCAGATGGTATAAAGAAAGTTCAACATTTTCTAGTGTAACACACTTCTAACATTATATATTTCCATTAAAAAATAATGGTCACATTCCCCTATACCCTTTAGTTCTTCAAAAAACATAAAGTATAATATCCCACTAGTAATACCCTTCCTCTCAGAATGGCCCACCTTTTCACTGTCCAACACTATGTGCTTGAAAAATTTAGGATTGATTTTCAAATTTTTATTCAGTACCATGTACGCTTTACTTCTCCTGGGAGACTGAGTTGGTGTGGTACTCTGTTCAAGATAACTCGACTAAGTGCCTTTTGGCAGAGCTGTGTGGTAAGCTGAAGCGCTTTTGAACGTAAAGATTTTCACAAAAGTGCTTACATGAAAGAATTACACTAGTAGTTGGGGTTATAATTATTAAGTATTTTGACAAAATTAGCATAACGAACAATGTAAGGACAAATTACTTTAAAAGTGTTTTTTCATACATAAAACACATAAAGCTTTCTTGTTTCTTTTTTTACTTTAAAAGTGCTTTTTATCCACCCATATCACAATCTCTTCATTAGAGTTGTGGCCAAGCCATGCAAATCTTCGTATACACAAAACATAAAATAGGTAAGACTTGGGAGGTTTGACAAGGAAGTAGATGTTTTTCTTGAACAAAAGCCTGAAAACATTGCCAATAGAAATACTATGAACATATGGAAGAACATCTTCTGATGACTGGTCAACATCGCCAAAATGTAATTGTAATACAGACCGTCCGTTTCAACATATAAATAAATTTTTCAAAGACAAATTGGCTCATTTCAAATGCAACATTTGCATAGATCAACTTAATTTTAGTCCAATACAATCAATAATCTGCAAAAAAATTCATAAAGTACTAGTTTCAAGTTTTATTATCTTAAAATTTCACATGAATCTCATAATTATGAGTTTCATAAAGAGTCAAAGTCAAAATTGAGCTTTTGAATGAATGGAGTATAAAATAATCTGTGTGAAAAATTCAAATGGTCCATATTTTCCAAATATAAATGTTCGTCACCTCACCTTCATTGGTATTATATTTATTATATTATTTAGAGGGGGATTATCGTAGAAAACACTGGAATACAGTTTACATTTAAAACAAAATTCAATTTCCTTACAGCTTATAAATTACCTATTCAATAGATTATCAGAGCTTCAATTTTGCAAGTCAATATGGACGGATTATAAATCATCTAATAGATAGGTATTCTAACCAAATATTGTTTCCCATCCTATTTAGCTCTCTGAAAAGAGAACTCCATGTGTCGTGCGTGCCGGGACGGAGACCAGATCCTCCTAAAAATTAACTTCTTCAAACATCGACAATTCCAGCCAAATAATACAAATTAAACAGAAATCACATATATCTATTAAAAAAAATTTTACACACATAGTAAAAATACAAATTCAATAAACAAAGAAAACGTGTATATATAGAGGATCAAAAAGATGTTACCTGAGCATAAAGAAAAGGGTCGGCAACAAAATTGCTTGGAAAACCAGCATCAGAAACAGAAGCACACGTCACAACTGGATTAGCCACTGGCCATGCTCTACTCTCATTCTTCCACATATTTATCTGCAACCCCATTTCACTAGCTCGTATGAATAAATACCTACCTTAAATATATCATAACCTTCCCCATAAGCCCCAATTTCCATCAAAATGAACAAATCATATGAAAGACGCACACAACTGCAAAAACCCAAAAAGACATAATACCCACAATTGCATTTTTGGATTGATTACTTAATGTATGCTTATTGAGACAAAAAGAAACTGAAAACCCCCAATACACACCCACAAAAAGCATGCTTGTTGAGACAAGAAAGACATTTAAAAAATAATCCCAATTCACGCTCACAATCGAAAAACGAGAATCCAAAGAAAGCATTAGAGAAACAAATACTCAACAATAAATAAAAATAATTAAAAAAACCATAGAAAACAAAGAAATGCAAAAACATCTACATGCAAATAAAATAGCTTAGTCACGAAAGATTACACTAATAAAAATACAATAAAATAAATAAATTGAAGGAAAAAAAATTACATGTACAAAAATATTAATAAGAACTTACGGCTTCAATGGGTTTAAGATCAAAGGGAGAATCACCATAGAAAACACCAATTGACCATGAGCCCTCACTATCCTCTTGACAGCCTAGAAAAGAAAAACCCTTGTGGAAATTGGGGGTGAACATTAGCCATGCATAGAGGCTGGCAATTGAACCCAGCACAAACAACGAGGCAAACAAGAAACAAAACGTTGAAAACACCCCACTATGATAATTATCATAACGCCAACGGGGGCTCATCTCTCTCAACCACCCTCCCTCCTTCCTGCAATTGCGCTAGCTTTGACCCACGTCGGAAAATGGACGCCGGAAGGTTGTGACCGACGTCGCCTCTAAGATTGTGAACGTGGGCCCACCTATGAAAAAGAAAATCGTCAACCGCGCATTTCCAAAATCTCCTTCGTGTTCAATCAATTGTGAAAGTTTTAGGAGTTGTATATCACTGATAAATGAAATGAATCAGTCCCTTACTCTTCCGGTGCTAAAATTGAAAACAAAAATTAAAAGGTGGCAGAATTGGTTTTTGTGATCTACGGAAAATTATCGGACGACAATTTTGGCCCAACCCGGCACTCAATTATTTGAATTTTATAAATTTTAATGGACTCTATTATTTGAATTTTTTAAAGTTAAAAGATAGAGTATAAAATTTATTATCTTACTTTATTTAACTCCGACTCTAATTTATTTATATATAAAATATATTTTATAATAATTTTAAAAAATTTTGTAATAAAATAATATAAAAAAATTTTAAAAACAATTTTGAATAACAGATGAGTTTGGTACAATCGTTAATAGAGTGGGACAAGTTTAGGGGTTATGTAATTTTAACTGCTAGGGTTTGGAACAACTCTCTCGTTCCATATCTCCGTTTAGTTAAAATTCCTCCTCTTCGAGTGCAATTTTATTGTAACAAATCATCTTTTAAAATTATTTATGGGCAAAAGTAGTTTTTTCTCCGCCGAATTATACCACTGTTAAGGTTTTGGTCGTCGTATTTTTAAAAAAATTAATTCGTCCACTAAACTAATTAGTTTTTAAGATTTTGGTCATTCCGTCTCATTTCGTTACATTCCGTCACATTTTTGATTACACAGCGGTAACGTGTATATAAATTTTAATTTTTATATCACTTAAAGTGACGTGATTATCTGACTTATACTCAGTTTACGTGTATCACTAATATATTCATTTTCTACCTTATAACAACTAGAGTTTATTATTCATAGATGATAAAATTTTAACAATTAAATCATAGAGTTGAGAAAAGAATTGAGATTTTTCATACTGGCCTCTATTTCTTAAAATTTTGAATTGTTCTGTAGCTTGTTCCTTACGCACGTTATCATCCATATCTCGAACTTGCTACTACAATATTCTTGCAAAACTTTGTGTATCAAGAAAAGATGGATCGAAAGAAAAAAAGGTTTTATGGTTGCCACAATTATGGTTAAGTATGTGTTTACTATTAGTTACAAATGTATTTTATTTTGTCGATTTAATGTAGTTTTATTCGACATTATAGTATGCTGAAAATTTTTGAGAGTTACAAATGTATTTTATTTTGTCGATTTAATGTAATTTTATTCGACATTATAGTATGTTGAAAATTTTAGTATGTTGAAAATTTTTGTGAATTTTTGAGTGGATGAATGAAAAAAGAAGTTCTAATTTTTTTGCACAAAGTAACTTGAAAGATAAAATTTGATAATAACAACGAAAATATAATGAAGATCACCAAAAAATTATCAGTGGATTTAGGCTCATTCATCATAAATTATCATTGGATATGGGGTTAATTTGGGCTACGTTATTCGTCCATAAATTACCCTCCGATAATTTAAGCAGTAGAAGTGAATATTTTGGGCTTAGTCATTAACTATTAAATTAGTCTTCAGTGGCTTTCTGGGTCTAACCATTAGCAGGTAATTTATCCTCAATGATTTGGGCATAAGCAGATATTTTTGTTATTAGCGGATAAATTACCCTATGAAGTCTTAAACTTCTGCAGTTAATTTTATCTTCAGCGGATAAATTATCCTTCAACGGTTTAATTTTTAGCGAATAATTTTGTAATCGGAGGTAAATTTTGGGTTTCGTCTTCGGTGGATAATTGGCCTTTGGGAGTTAATTTGGGCTCAGTCATCGGTGGATATTTTATCCTCCGATGATTTAGGCATCAACAGATATTTTGGCAAATGGTTCTTAGTCTTTAGCTGGTGGGTGAAGCATCAGTGGATATTTTGGGCTTAGTCATTGACAATTAAATTAGTCTTCAGTGGTTTTCTAGACCTAGCTATCAACGGGTAATTTATCCTCCGATGATTTAGGCATCAACATATATTTTTTTCATTAGTGAATAAATTATCCTCTAATGGCTTAGACTTTTATAGTTAATTTACTTTTTAACAGATAAATTATTCTCCAATGATTTAAGATTTAACGGATAATTTTGTCTTCGAAGTTAAAGTTTGGGTTCTTCAATGGATAAATTGGCCTTGTGGGGTTAATTTGGGCGGAGTCATCGGCATATATTTTATCTTCCGGTGATTTAGGCACCAATAGATATTTTGACAAGTGATTTTTGGTCTTCAACTGGTGGGTTTAGCATCGGTGGATAATTTGGGCTTAGTTTTCAACGGCTAATTTGGTATTCAGTGGTTATCCTGTGCCTAACCATCAATGAATAAATTATCTTGTGATGGGTGGTACATCAGTGGATAAATTATCCTCCAATGAGTGATGCATCAGTGGATAATTTCGTCATCAGAAGATAATTTATTCACCGATGTATAAGAATGGATAAGTTATCCACCCAAGACAAAACCCAAAATTTACCCCCGAAGACACAAAGTTATTCGCTGAAACTTAAACCGTTGGAGTATAATTTATACGCCGAAAATAAATTAACTGTAGACAAATACTCAACAATGAATCACTCTCCAAAGGGTAATTTATCCACCGAAACTTAAGCCACTAGAGGATAATTTATTCATTGATGACAAATCATTCTCCATCAATTCTCTCAAAAAAAATTAGAACTTCTTTCTCCATCCATCCATTCAAAAAATCCATAAAATTTTCAACATTTTATGATGTCGAATAAAACTACATTAAATTGATAATATAAAATATATTTGTTAACAAACACATAATCAAATCTTAAAAATAATATAGTTTAATGGTGAAAAAATTATTCTTACCATTATTTATCTAATAAAACTAAAACTCTACTAAAAAAATTCGCTCCTACTCACTACGCGGGCCAATTTTTTCTTTTCTCTTTAGATATATGTTCTCTATTATAGATATAGGTGAACTCTGGTGCGCTTTTGCGTGGACTATATTATTATTTTTTTCCCCGATAACATTTGGGTCTTTCCGATCTCATTTTTTCATAAATATTCTTTTTGGAATATTCTCATCTTCTCTTCTACCTATTTTTTAAATATTCTTCTGATTACTTTGATGTGTATTTTTTAAATGTTGGTAGTGTTTTCTTATTTTTTAAGTAGTAGAGAAAACATTCGTATATGGTGTTTTTGTTATTTAGTAAAATGTTCAACGTTATACAAATTGATTATGGGCGCGCGCACATATATATATAATAAGATTTAAATTTTTTTTGTTATATATATCATTCGTTCTAAAATTAAAAATATATATTTTTAAATTTTTTTTATAATTAGAGATATATTTCGATTTTTAAAGAAATATTTAAAATTTTAGATTATAAAAAATCATGAAATTTCTCAAGTATTACTATCTTTCATTCTGAAATTAATTAAAGATATATTTTGACCTTTTTAACGATGACTTATTTAATGTTAAATTTCTATCATTTTAGGTGATTAAAGTTGATATGTACAACTACTATGTTGTTAAGGTTTAGAATACAAACTTTTTATTACAATATAATTTGCGTACAAAAATTTTATAAATTGTACTAATTTTGATGTTTAATATGCTTTCATTTGAAAAAAAAACATATCTTTCAATTTTGAACGAACTGCGTATTACATTATTTTACAACTTCCATTACTTCAAATACGTATTTATCGTAACTGTTACTATTATTATTTTAAATAAAATAATAATAGGATATTTTTGAAACTTAAGTATTGTCTTTTAAAATGGTCATCTTAAAATATAACTCTAATTTTTGAAGAAAATAAAATAGTATACAATTTGAAAATATGTTAGTAAATTAAAATGATACTGTGATATATAAAGAGGGTTGTTTGTACCTCTAGATGAAAGTTATGCGAAAAACAATTGGAGTACAATATTTTTTTATCGTAGCCTAATGTGTCTGATTACTATTTTTTGTCTTCTTAATAGCGGAACACGTGTATCAAGATTCAATAACTTTTTTCATCTATTAAAATGTACGTTTCAGTTTTGATTTTCACTTTATAATATCTGCTCTCTCTCTCTTATAATCATTTTCTCATTCTAGAACTTGCTCTGGTCTTCTTCATTTTTTGATTTTTCTGTAACTCTTGATCATACATATACAACCTTTCAATACATTTGAAATTTTATTTTCAAAATTTGTGTTTCTATAATGTAATTTCTCTAATATAGTGTATTCCATTTGTGCTTTGTCTAAAATCAATATAGTCTTTTCCTTCTAGACATTATACTCCATTTGTGCAACTATTTTGTTATTTTTGATCAGAAGTATATGGATCTTTAAGTTTTTGTTGTAGGTAGTATACATCTAACGGGATTTTTGGTTTTTCTTTTTCTCCTATATCATTTCGCACAAAATTATTTTGCATTTTTTCCTTATTTTTCTTCTACATTGTAAACATGTTTAATCGGCTATTGTCATTGGAGTCTGAGATAAGAGTTCTATGATTGTTTTTTTTTGTTTCTGTTTTGTGTTTGTCATTTTTCATTTCGACAATTTATGATAAACTTATTATTACAGCTAGGTGAAAAAGAGTGTTCATTATATTCGGTCTTGGAGGTGGGGGATATATTTTTCTCAAAATCATTTATCATGCATGTGTGGATATCATTCTTATATATTAAAATTTATATTTGCAAGTCTTGTAGAGTTTTTGCTTTTTTTTTTAATTACAATATATAAAAATGGATTCAGAGTACATATGTGCACACCATGTGTATAAATTTGGGGTGAAATACTTGACGTCAGGAAGCAAATTTTTATTTGAGATAAGCAAATGACTTGTTGATTCTGGATCAATTAGTACTACTTACATGAAGTTATAGTAAAAATAAAAGAATAAAGATTTATACCATCGATTGGGAAATTGTAGACATAAAGATTGATATCATGTTGTTCGATTCAGATTTTTGCATACTTGACATTATGATTTCCGTAGACACCTCATTTTTTAGTTTATCTAGAATTATAGATAAATAAATGAAGTTTTTTTTAATAGTAAAATAAATAAATAAGTAAAACAAAATTCTATTATGATATTATTTTAGGTTAATTACATCACTATTATTATTAACATTATTATGAATATTAATATTAATATTATTATTAATATTATATGTGCAGTAAAACGTTTTCGAAGGTAAGTCTAGATTTGCTATGATTTTTCTGTTCTGTTTAATGGTTTGGGGAAAGTAATGGCTTAAAGATCAAATTCCTAAAGTGATAACTCACATTTATAACAAAAAATGGTAGATTCTTGTACAAGGATTTAGACATCAGGTCTAGTTTCATATATGAATTAGTCAATTTTTTGTAATGTGTTTGCAATGTTTTCTTTATTTTTGTAATGTGTTTGCAATGATCATATAGGTCTGATCATTTGCTTTAATGTTGATGTGTCCTCCATCCCCAGATTCTAATTTCGTGTATCAGATTAATTGTTGTTATATATATATATATATATATATATATATATATATATATATATATATATATATATATAT
>CM025784.1:5436157-5462786 GCA_014636745.2 Centella asiatica | reverse complement strand
CTTAGAGTATGTGTGACTAATTTGGTCTAAGTGACCTAGTGTAAATTAGACTAAGTGTCCTCCTGCTGAGTGTTCTGTGTGAACAAGTTTTAGTGATAGCCTTCTCAAGTAAAAGAGAAGAAGAGTGGAGTAGGATTAGTCCGAACCACTATAAAAATTCTCATCTCTTTTCCTGCTTATCTTTTATATTGCTTTCCTGCTTTGCTTTGTGCTTTGCTTAAGTCCTGCTGAACTCTTTCAGTAAAGACTTACTATCTTTACTACTTCTAGCCATTAACCTTTGCTACAAAATCTAAGGGGTACTTTGCTTAAACAAATTCCGCTGCTAAACTTTTTGAAAACATAAGAAACTCTTTTATAAGCAAGAAGTGTTTTAAATCAGTAAATTTTTTTAAGCAAGACTTAAGTTTTGAAAAACACTATTCAACCCCCCCCCCCCCCTCTAGTATTTTTACCCTTTGGGAACTAACAAGGCTGATGTCATCACATGGTTGAAGTTTCTCATCATGTTGAGGTTGCATATACATGTTGGTGCACCTTGGGATATTTTTCTTTATGCTAGATCTTGTATTGGTTGGCTATGCTATGACATACCTTGGATGTCCATACAAGTCTGAGACTTCACTTAGGTGCTTGTACAAGACTTTTTCCATGGTTTCTAGGGAACATTTTGAGCATGTAGGCACCAACTTGCCCATGCACGACTTCAGGGTTACAAGGTGCCTTGCCTAGAGGCCAATAATGCCATGTTATGAGTCATCTTAAAATCCCTCTATGCCATTTCAAGTTTTTTGTGAGAAAAACATGTCAAAGCATCCCAAATGATGCTGTGAAAAGTTTCATATTGATCCGGAATGGGTAGTACACCTTTGATGCAAGGCCACACAAAAATAACCAAAGTTTGGCTAACTGTCGAGGGCCAGAGGCTGCCCCTTCCCCTGTGGGTGTTCTCCCTTCGCTTTTGTTTGGTTCTTTTCTTGAGTAGCACTCATCTGATGTCCTTTAAGTGCTCATGTACTTGGATGAAGGTTTGAAGAATTTTTTTCGAATGCATGTAGTTGTACAAGGGCCTTAAATAACCAAATTTTGGTTAAGGCATGGGATGTAGAGGTTGCCCCTCATGGGAACCTCTTCCCCATGCCCTTTTCTTCCTTTCTTAGCTTGTTTCCTTGTCATTGTGTGTTCATTAAATGACTTCACACTTAGATTTGAGTTTGGGAGATCTTGGAAAACACATGATGGGAGTGAGTGCTTAAATAGCCAAAATTTGGCTATGTCTCAAACCCTAGAGGCCACCCCGTGTAGGGGTACCCTTTATTATTCCCTTCCTTCCTTGTTTCCTTGCTCAAGGCTCTACTTATAGCTACCTTTGAAGACTTCATGCATTACCTTACATTTGGGGAACCTTAGGAGTCACTTGTAGGGTGTAAAAGGTAGTGAGAGAACTTAACTTAGCCAAAATTTGGCTAAATATGAGGCTGTAGAGGCCGTGCCCCATGGGGTGCCTCCTAATGCTCCTCTTTTCTCCATTCAAGAGGAGCAGCCAACACTCCATTCTACACTCATTCTTCTTATCCCCTAGATATTTCTTTAGAAGCAATGGAGACATCTCATACTCCATTGGTTTCAAATTCTCTAATTCTCCAATCATCAGAGAAGCCAACTCATGTAACTGAAACACCAATTATAGCTATCATTTCATTAGTGGATAATACAAATGCTCTTTCTCAAGTAGCCACTGATGAAGAACACTCACTAATAACACATTCTCCACCCTCTAGGTCACCTACAATAGGAAGATTTCATATTTATAGTGAGCCTGAAAGAATACAAAGTGAGAGTCAGGCTTTGTGTCTGAAAAAAAAGATGAGGAAGAGAGTTTAGCAAAAATCAAAAGAGTGAGTGTCAAAGGTTGACCTTAAAAGGTCAAACAAAAGTGTGTAAGCAAGGATGTGATCCTTGAAGAAAAGAGTAGAGAGAAATCTTATTTTTCTCCTGGTGATTTTCTCAAGCCTGTGTTTCCTCTTTCTACAATTGCAACTCATGTATCCTTTGATCCCAATGTTGATCAGACATCAAAGGATAATGAAAGAAGTTTTCAGTCAGGGGATGCAACACTCCAGATACTAGCAGACATGTCAAGTGCAGATTTTGAAGTACTATATGGCCTTCAACAACATCAGGACATGTTGTCAGCACTGAAGACACACACTCCAGATGAACTTGCGGTTAAAGAGCAATCAGATGAGAATGTGGATGCTTGGTTGGATGCAAGCTTCACAAATACTTTGGATAAAGTAGTTGCACAGCTCATAACAGATTATCTGACCACAGTAGGGTAAAGTACAACTAAGCTCACTCCAAAAGCGGTCTATGAGGCATTGATCAATTAAGAGAAAAGAAATATGAATCTCCAACACTTCATAATCAATGGTGTCAGGACTGAGCTCAAGGATGTCAAAGACAAAGTGGAGCTGGAAATAAAGAATATGAAAAGCTACAATGAAGGTCTTCTACAATGAGAATCTTTCCAATCATGTAATCATTGTACTCTAATTCCTTGTACAGAGGTACAGACAATTCTTTGAACATGTGTGAAAATCCTAACCTGTAACTCTATTCCAAAATAAAATTCTGAGACTAATGTGTGATATCTCACTCATGTCTTTTCCAAAATGCTCGATTCTCGTGTCATTAGAAAGATACTAAAATCCTCTACAATTTTGTAGTTTTGATCCTTGTATGATTCTGTCTCTAGATTAGTTATCTCTCCATTGGATGATATTTTCTTCATTGGTGGATAATTATCCTTTACTGCTAATTCCTTCATCAGTGGATAATTACCATCAGATGATATTTCCTTCATCAGTGGATAATTATTCCTTACTTCTAGTTCCTTCATCAGTGGATAATTACCGATCAAATGATATTTCCTTCATCTGTGGATAATTATTCCTTATTGCTAGATCCTTATCAGCAGATAATTACCTTTTGTTGTGATTTCCTTCGTCAGCAGATAATTATTATTTTCTACTACTAGTCCTACATTAGTGATAATTACCCTCTGTTGTGATTTCCTTTATCGACAGATAATTATCTCCTGTTGTTATTCCTTCATCAGTAGATAATTATCATTTTCTACTACTAGTCCTTCACCAGTAGATAATTATCTCATGGTGTTATTTCTTCATCAGCAAATAATTATCCTTTCCTATTGATTCCTTCATCGGTAAGCAATTACTCCCTACTTATTATTTTACTATTTTGATGAATAACTTTTTTATCTCATTGCTGGGTTTTTCATCAGTGGCGGTGCAAGTAGCCAACTTTGATTGTTATTCTTCTAAATTAAGTGGGACCTGTATCTATACAAATACAACTTACTCTTCTCTGCTTCTTCATTTTCTCGATCTGAACATCCAAAATTAGGAGAATTCAGCATGTAAACCTTATCCATTCAGCTTTCATAAATCAACCAAAGTTTTTCAAATCGACGGACTTGGTGGAGCCAAATAGTAAAGTTTCTTAGCTTTTCATGCTCTGATAGCTCACGGTCACTATTTGTAATTCTGGCTAGATCTGAATTCCTTCAAGTAGGGGATTATATTATTTGAACTTGTTCTTGACATGATTGAAATTACATGACCATCATGTACTTGTTTATGTACTTGTTCCTAGACTTGCTCCTGTGCTTGAAATTGTGTGGAATACAATTCAAATACAAACATGTCATGATTATATGTTAACTATGATGCATAAACATATGTGGGGTCACTTCTTAATGGTGGAATCCTACCACTTATGTGATCATAATTATGTGAAGGGCATAGAGCTACAAACACTATATTCTGAGTGTATCAATGGGATACATCAAATATAGGCGTCCAGTCTCTTGGTTCTTCACCCCTCCGATCAAGAGGTGATGAAAAGCTACTAAAAAGGAATTAATAGATGATGGAGCAATGATTTCTTGGGTACCGTTGTTGGGCTAAGGTTTCCCCTTGAAGGATTGCTAGCTTAAAGCCCAGTCGGTACATTGTAAACAAATAGGTACAGGATAAGGTGAGAACTTCTTCTACAGCAAATCTGAAGATGTATCTCGGAGAATTGACAAGGTATGGTTATCATCCCCTACGTACCCTATGTGCATAATATGTAGATTGGAATGATAACTACCTTACATGCTTGATTGATTGTCACACCAAAATGGTTCTTGTGCTTGTACTCATGAATTGATTGATCGTACTTGTCATACATCACTGTTATTATAGTTATTCATATATTCATACACGCATCATATTATATTATCATTACTTAGCCTTTATGCTAACCCCTTCATTTCTCATTTCTTGTAGGTTGAAGTGGTAGTGGAGAGGCCCAAGTTCTTTCAACTTGTGCATGATTATTTTGTGTTTTGGGTTTTGTTTTCCTGGTGTAGCCTATTTTGCTAGTCTGTTGTTTCATCTCTTGATTTGGTTATATTTGACTGAGATGGCCTAAGTTTGTATTGTATAGAAATTATTTTGTAAACTTTTGACATATTGTATTTGGGTTGTCTAGCTTGTTCAAATTTATCAAGTACCTTTTTTTATGTATAACAAAGATTTTCTTCTACAACACTTCTTAAGTATTTATGTCATTTTGCAAGTATTCTTTTAAAAAGTCACTCTCGAAACCATTGTAATTCACAATTTGGGCAGATCGGAGTGTGACATTTAAAGCCCTGTCTATTGGACAAAACTTATAGCTCTATGTTGACATTGATCGTGGATTTCCCTTCGAGTGTAAAGAGGAATAGTGGAGTTGGGATTGTCAAACCACTATAAACTCTTTTGTCTCATATTTTTTTGGGCATAAAACGCCAAACAAAAATTTTATCTAAAACCTCCTAAATAGGTGACGAAATTAACTTCATAGTCGTTCCAACTTTGTTCAACATTCAATAAAATTGATCCTAAACGAATTACGAAAAGTCAAATCAAGATTTTATCCCTAAAAATTCTCCAATTTTATTTTAGTTTGGTTCAAGATCAATTATCAATTTTCGAATTTAAATTTAAATTTTTAATCAACTACAATTCTTATATAATAAAACTAATTTATTTAGAATTTTAAAAATTTTAACTTTTTATTGTAATAAAATCTTATTAAAATATGTACGAACGAAACTTAGTAAACATACATATAAAAAAGACTTACAAAAAATAACTAAATTGACAACTCAAACATTATTACTGTTTAAAATAATTAAAAAAATAATTTTATTGTTACTATTGTAAAAGAAAATCATGTTGATATTAATCTTATATAGCAATTTATATTAATAATTTAAAACATAAATAAAATAATTATTGATCGACAAACGACACTTCTAAATCAATATTTAAAAATTTTAACAAATAATTGATAACGAATACTTACACAAATTATAAACAATTATATAATTTAATTTTAAAAATTAATTTATACAAATATACAACTATGAAAAATAGAACTTGTGTTTGTCACAAGTAAAAAAGCTAATATCTCATTACTTTCCGCATTTACCTTCTACTTTCTTTATTTTCTCTGATGTGCATGCTGATTGTCTCACCCATTATGTTTGTTTAAATTCTTAGTCATTTTCATAAAGAAATTAAAAGAGATGTTTACTCTTGTTCAGCAACATAAAACTTATTTTATGTTTAAAAATATTTGTGAAAAACTCTATTCATTCCCTCTCATAGTTTTTCTACACCTTTATGAATTAACAAAGTGTATGGCTAAGAGACAAACAAGCAAGAAAATAAGTGAATTTTTTGGAATTCTTTTACATAATTCTTATAATCATATGAGATCAATGTATTTTAATCTTTAAGAACATACTGATCTTACATGGATATAGTACCTATGTCGTACACCATAAAAAAAGTAAGAAAATTTACACGTGCCTTTGTATTTTACATGGTTATAAAATCTTTGTAAAAAAACTCAAAAAAATTTAGAAATTCACATATAGTGTTATTTTTGAAAGTGTTTTCAAATTATAGTTATGTTTTTAAGCACGAGTGGTTATGATCACAAAAATAGCTATAATTTATTTTCGTTTTTCTTTATATAAAAACAAGTGGGGAATTTTACACACTCCTTCATTTTGTTTATCCTCTTTCCATTGTTATATTTTGTTTTTATGTTCTTCTGATCTGTTAGTTTTTAAAATTTTCAAATTTGGTGATATAACATTGATGGGCGTAGATATGATTACAAAAATAATTAACTCTTGAAAATATACTAAATTTATATTGCTATAAAAGATGAGAGTTTTTTAATAGTATTTAAATTCGTATGCTTGGATTTCCAAATATATTGTGGAGTGATAAATATAAACTTAGATAGTAGAATATAAAAAATAAGTTATAACTCAATTATTTTCGTCCATACACACACAAACACACTATTTTCCATTCATTTTTAGATTTAGATGAAATGTACATTAAAATATAGGGGACATGCAAATTATCAAACTATCATAATGTATAACACATCATTTAATAATTGTGAAAAACAAGAACAAATATAACTGTCAGATCTATTCTTAGATTTCATGATCATAAAAATAGTTCTACACATTACTAAAAAATATAAAAATTTACATATCCCTTATTTATCTATTTTTTCAATGTAGATTGCATATCCCCTACGTAAAAATATATATTTTATCCATACGAAACAATGAGCGTATTTAATGTGTATACAAGGGAGTGTACTTTACCATTTCGTCCATATATCAAACTACAGTGAAGTAGTGAACGATATGTATAAACTTATCTAAACTATTTATCGTACAAGTGATGTTTTAACTTTTGCCAATGGTTGGTTCCTGTGGAACAGTTTATTACATTATGATACATTGAAACAAACAACCAAAGAATGATACCTTAATATTATAACAGACAATTCTTGTATATAGAAGAATCATGTATGTAAATTCATCACTTAACCAAAACCCAGATATGCTGTCATTATGCTTACTAAAGGAACAGATATATTGTCATCAACTATACCTGTAGTTGGGAGGGACTCCGTCAGAGTTGCCACAAGAGATACTAACACGACTCTTTCAATGGTCCAAACCCAATCCAAGTGCATAAAACCGAGCACAGAAAAGTAATAGAGCATCCTACATTTTTCAAATCAAACCTTTGCTTAGAAGCAATAAAGAAAGCTAAACTTCCATTATTCCTGTCATCTATCAATGAGGCCCCCATTTGACTTTTTTCCAGAAAATAAGGAGTGAAAAAACATATAAATTCTTCTTCCCCCCCTAAGAGTTGAGGTCACACCACTTACGATTTAGTTTTTTACTCTAAATTTTGATCGATTTAATTCTTACTCTCTATCTCTTTAGTGCATGTTTGTGCTGTCTTATCTTCTATTTTATTAAAGATTAAGGGAACTTATTTTTATGGGTGAATTTGTGTCACAAAAAATTTAGAAAAAAATTAAAAATAATATTAAAATCTCACTTCCTCATCTATTCGTATTTTATCTCCAACTTCTCTCCTAAATTACCCACTTTTTACCTCCGGGCAGTATAATTTTATACGCAATGCGCACACGCTTGTGTGTGCCATGGAGCCTAGTATGAATAATGTGCTTAACAGAGATTCAAAAAGTTAAATGGGATGCTCATTTCTGGCCAGATTCAGGGGTATAAAATAGCTGATAATGCGATACCCACCCAGTAGAAATCAAGAAACCAGATACAAACATGGAGATGCTACCAGCCCAGCTCTTCTGACTGTTGTGAGGAAGTTTCAAGGACCCATATCTTCTACCAATGATATCAGCAACACCTGTAAAATGATCATGTCAGAAACAAATCACATGTATAAGAGAACTTCTGATATTGGATTTAAGCCAAAACTCTTACCATCACCACCACACATCATTGCCAGCGAAACCACTCCAACGGGTGATTCGCGCCAGAAGACAACAGCACATAAAATCAAAATCAAAACATAATAGAGGGGGCCTTTTAGAAGTTCCCTGCAGGGTGATCATTATATATTATTTAGGTGATTCATTTTTATGAATCAAAAAACTTGCAAACCAATGGTGAAAGCAAGAAAATACTCTGGGTTTCCTTCTCGAGTAACAGATTTAATAAGTGCTTCATCTGGAGCTAACGAGAGGCCATGAACCAAAAGCCTCAAGCAATTTATGAGAGGAACTATAGAAGCAAAATATCGAGCTTCTGCAGATGTGCTAATCTAGGACTAAAACTATTAGCCCAAGTCATCAACAAATATTTTAAAAATTCATGGTATAGTATGTAAGTCATTTTATTGGACAAGTGGAAACCTGAAAATTGGCCAAGAGGCCATGAAGAGCAAGCCAGACAGTATATGAACCAATTTTCTGCTCAAGCTCTGCAGAGAGGTACACAATGATCATTCTAAAGAAGCATAACCACTTTAATTTGTTTCCCAATAGATCATCGTATATAAAAAAGACCTCTTTATTTACAATATATATGTTGCGACTTGAGACTAAGCAATAAAATGATATTCATAGTAGAAGCTCAAAACTTTTGAATGGAACATTCTGCGTTAGTCTTGTTCAGAAGTACCATTTGTTTGTCAAATGAAGCACCACAAGTTTTTATCTATTCTCTATTCTCTAAAGAGCTAGCTGTGAAATTAGGCTGTAATTTCCACTTGTCTTGCAGCACATAAGTATCATGGTTCAAATAAGGTTATATAGGTAGGCTGTTATTTCTGCTTGTCCTGTCCCAAACTGATTCCTCATAATGGCTAGAAGGTCTCACGCTCAAGTCCTACGTGTTTATCTAGGCGGTTCCATTTATTTTTCTTCAAATTACATATCTATATATGTGTAATACATGTAAATATTTAAAATCTGAATGAAACTTTACCAAAATTCATTTAAAGAAACCTTGTAAGCTATAACAAATTCATTTTAAAGCATCAGAATTTCATTTTTGTTAAATTGATACAAAGAATACTAGTTCTTTTAGATGCCAAGGAAAATGGAGGTGGTAGGAAGTTTTTCTTGTATGACTAATTTTTCCAAGGTGCCTAAGAAAATAGAGATGGTAGAGGACCACCAAGGCCTATGCAGAGATTCTTAAAACAAAGGTTGTCAGAATAACAATTCAAAGTATATATGGTCTCTGACCAAACAGATTTAGCTAGCTAAGACTCGGACAAATTTTAGCACATTCCTTAAAGGTAATTATGTATATGTCATAATTATCTACATGGTTATGTTTCATTACAAGAATACCATGTACAAATATGCATGTAGTTATGTATAACATGACAGTTTTATGGCAATGAAGAGAACATTACTACAATATCCATAAGCACAAAGCAGATTGCTATTGCTAAGCTTCTCGCTTCTCCTTTTTGTTTAATCACGAATTTGAAATGAGGAAAGTTGGAAAGGTTAATATATCTACTTACATCATCCACTGCATAGACTAATTCCTTAAAAAAATGGGTCTCAATACTCAAATGATGTGGCAATGAATACTTAAGCAAGTCATTATTACACAGTCAACTATAAGACATTTACAAAAGCCGTATAATTAACTGTGTCACAAAAATTGAGAAAGAAAAAGAAATTTATTGGCATTAGAAGTTTGGAGACTGTTTTCAGAAGAAAAGATCATCATATATGCTTTCTACATAAACATAAAAAAGGGTTAGGTTTTATAAATAAAAAGAAGAACATCCACACAAGGACTGCACATATATAATGACTGTGACATGCCAATTGAACACAGTAGAAGTAAAATTGTTTGGTAGTCATAGCGGGGGCAGGGGTGGTGTCTAGATAACTAAGGATATGAAACAACCATGTAAAGCTTGCATTACATTTTTAATTGTGCCATACGCAATGTCCCTTCCACAACCTCACAAGATTCACCATCAACCATAAGATTCGTAGATTTCTTAATTCATTTCTTCTCATAAAATTAAAATTATGTTTTTAATCCTACTAAGAACTTGTCCATTCCATCACAACTAAAATTTATACATTATCTGTTGGGAATAAGTCCTTGACAAATACCAAACCGCAAACAAAAAATAATTCAATTACAGAAAGTACACAAAATTTACCTTGGTTCACCCAAATCCGGGTTATGTCTAATTTATCTGAATATTATTACTATTGATCCAAGTTTTCCACAAGATACAATTATGATGGAATATCTCACACTCTGCTAATCTACCTTGCAAACTCTCAATAGTTACATAATATTCTCACCCCCTTGTAAAAGACCCTCACAAAAAACTAAATATTATGATTTTAATTTGATCTACCCAAAAACACAATAAATCATTATATTTATAGATCCAACATAATGTTAGAAACCCAAAAGGAATTGGAACTATAACAAAATCTAAAATCCAAATGGAAACCTATTCTGATTAGGAATAGAAAATAAAACACATCCCAATAGTAAATAGAAAAATTTATTCTTAATTGGAAAAGGAAAATGTTGAAGTATGATTCAACTCCAACATTCTCCCACTTGGTGAATACGTCACACACAATGCAACAATAATTGTAACCTGACTTTCAAGACCCTAAACATCAGATATATGCAACCAAAACTCCTCCATACTAACAATCATAGTAACAAAATTCACATAACTTGCTTCTGCGTCAACCATTACCAAGCGAACAAACCTTACTCCTACTCGTTCAGGAGTCTCAACTGACTTGCAAACAACCATGTTGAACATCTCCTAGATTCCTTCAACATACTTCTTTTGTCCAAGTCAAAGTCTCTTTGTAATCAATCTTTCTGAATATGTTGCTTAACATAAACATAAGAATCATCTTGACATCATATAAATCCAACTCGTTGAACAAATAAATCAACCCTTTGATAACACATTTAAAAAGATTGCTCCAGCCAGTGCAAGGGTAACAATAACTCGAACATCAAAATTTTCTCCCTAATGACAACAAATTTCTTCGATTGAAATACATGAATTTTCTCTAATGTCAACTTGGTCACCAGTGAGAAGATTTCAGCATAAGAAACACAATCTATCTAAAAATCTTTTCCAACCAAATTTACCATATTTTCTATCATCTTCCCATGATCTCTTATTTTCAGCATCTCTTTGTTCTCCAAACAAACACTCCCTCTATCATAATTTTCGTAATGGCTAAACTATTCACGATGAGAAGTCATATGAAAAGAAGCACTCGTGTCAAAATACCACACATTAGAATTGAATTGCGCAACACATGCTGAACTAAGTACAAATTTTCGGTGTCGTCATCCCTGCTCTTGGAATCACCTTTGTCCTTAGTTGCTTTGTTGGGACAATTTTTCTTTCTATAACTAAGCTCTTGATACTTCTAACATTGCATCTTTGACCGATCAATGCTCATTACTCTCCCACATGATCGAGATCTACTAACATCATGCCTTGTATTCTTGTTTTGATCTCTGCCTCTATTCACCACCAAAAGATCCTTAATTTGATAAAGATTTTTCAGCTTCATCAAAACTCTTTTCATTGAATTTCTCAATCTCAACTCTATATGTATTCACCGACATCTTAAACCTAAATTAATCTCAGAAACTCGGTGCACAAACCAAGCTCTAGATACCAGATGTTGGGAATAAGATCTTGACAAATACCAAACTGCAAGCAAAGAGATAAAAAGAATATAAAATTTACCCTGCTTCACCTAAATCCAAGCTACATCCAGCTTGTCTGAATATTATTACTATTGATCCAAGTTTTTCGCAAGATACAATTATGGTGGAATATCTCACACTCTGCTAATCTACCTTACAAACTCAATAGTTACATAATATTCTCACCCCCTTGCAAGAGACCCTCACAAAAAACTAAATATTGTGATTTTAATTTGATCTACCCATAAATACAATACCCCAACATAATGTTAAAAACCCAAAAGAAATTGGAATTATAATCAAATTCAAAACTTAAATGGAAACCTATTCTGATTATGAATAAAAAATAAAACACATCCTAATAGAAAATAAAAAAACATATTCCTAATTGGAAAAAGATAATGTTGAAGTATAATCCAACTCCAACATTATCCATAATTTTTTCATTCTCATATCCCCTTGTAATTTTACCATCCTTCTCTTTACGTCTCTATTTTTCTTCTTATCCATCAAATCCATCGTTTCTACGTTACTTCTTATTCATCCATTCCATGTCATTCTATTTCATTTTCTCCAACTAAATGCAACCTTATTTTTGTTTTCTTGTTATCCATTTGTTATATTCCATATCATTCTATCTCATTCCATCCACCCAAATGTAATCTTATTTTTGTTGGCACATACCAAGGTACACATTACCCGCTATCTTCCGAAAATAGATTACAGAATAGGGATAAAAGGGGTATTCTTTTTCCATATTTATACGTATATTTCTTCCATATTAATCCCTAAATTTAATATAGATAACTGATTAGTAAGGACATGATAAATTACTTAGGAAGATATCATGTCCTTTGAATTATTTTCAACAAATTATTTAGTTATTTATATATCCATTATATAACATATAATACAAAATTTGTAAGGGTTATAGCCATTTTATTCTAGCCACTTATTAAGTCATGAGAACATGATAGGACCAAGGAGGAATTGGAGACGACCTGTTCAATGATGCTGCGCCGAGTGAGATTATCGAAAGTCGCCACAAGAGAATAAGCTCCGGCCATGACGGCCGCCGCCGCTGCCGTGTCATGCAGAAGTGTGCCTCCCCCGGGGAAGGCGGCAGCCCGGAAATCATAGTGCGGGCGAAATTGTAATTTGGGAGCCGGAACGGGACAAGTCAACGAACTGGGGCTGAGGAGTACGGGGGTAGGAGACAGGAAAGGATTTGACAGGTGGCGTTTCCGGGATGACAATGGGAAGCTTGATAATGATTCGGCAGTGGCGGCGGCGGATAATGGTGACGCAAGGCACAGTATAGTGGCTGCAGCCATTTCTCTCTTATATTTCACCGGTTGTATCTGATCTCCCACTGTATCTGCTTTTTTATCTTTTCAGCAGATTGGAAAATCATACGGGTTTGGACCAACAGCGGCATTAATTGTCTTATGTTTTCTGACATATGCTGTAAATTCTTCCCAAACTGATAGAGAGTAATCCGTAAAAAACTAAAAATGACAGTCCGTTTTTATTGTCTCGGTATTTGTTGATCTGAAAAAACGTGCCGAAGACGGTCAATACACAAAAACATAAATCTGTGTATTTTATATGTAAATATTTTTGATATATTTTAATAACAATGAATTTAATAATTGGGATGTACTATACTAAAAGTTTAAATAATTAAAAAGTTATTGAAACTTTTAAAATTACTCAACATAAGAAAAAAAAACAACAATTATTTTTTAATATATTAAAATTTAGTGCTCTTGTTTGCTTTTACTTGTTTAGAGTATCGGATAACTAATTATTTAGTTTCTAAATGTATTAAAGATTACTGGGTCGCTTATAAATTTTTACGTAAATGACATTAGAGTGCTAGTTGGAAAAAAAAAATTATTGACTAAGTTTTTTAATTTTCCACTTTAATTTTATTATAAAATCTACACTTTTTTAAAATTAAATTAATCCCCAGATTATCGCGTTCGGAATTTTTAAAAGTATACAAAGGAATTTTGAACCTCAAGGTTTCAAAAAAAAAAAAATAGTTTAAATGGAAAATCAAACTAAAATCTTGATTTGTATTGCTTAACTTATTTTGAAAATCAAGTTTCCTATAGAATGCGACGAGATAAAATTGATAAATCATTTGTATTTTTTAGAATCATTGCCTAACATATATTTTTTTAAATGGTAGGCTAGGTCATCTTGAGTTATTATTACTTATTTTATTTATTTAAAATCTTTGAGTTTTTATTTTATAAAATACCAAATGGTTTATCAAAATGGTCTACGACCCTTAATTATGCACTTGGTGCTAGATTTAATGGGCAAAACCGTTAAGCGTCCTCCATTCTCACAATACCTAGTAACTGCATTTTGATACTCTTTCTATAAAAACATTTCTTAATTTTTTAAGTTCAAGTTGCTTTAAGAATTAAACTAATAATCTAATATGCTAATTTAAATGTACGAGCTAGTGCTGAGCGTATGTTTTCTACTATGAAATGATTACATGATACACAATACAAAGAAAATGAAATAAATTTATATTAGGTTTTATAATATTCGATGATAATTATACTTAGAATAGTTAAAAATACAAATGTACAATTAGTGCTAGTTTGTAGCAATTGAATTTTTGTAGCTGATAGTTTATTCTTTTATTGTTGTAATATATTTTTCATAAGAGAGTAAGTTAATTTGTATTGAAAAACACTACCAGAACTACATTGGAGAATTCAACAAAATCAAGGATTATGTTTAGTCTATCATAGACTAACTGTCAGAAACTGAAGATTTAATAAAGTTAATCAAGTCTGTCGAAAACTAAGGCCAAGCCTATCATAGACTAAAGATTAAGCCTATCAGAGACTAAGTTAAGCCTATCGAAGACTAAGCTATGTTAGTCGGAATCTAAGTTTACTCAACCAAAAACTATTATTGAAGCCATAAGAGACTAAAGTGAAGTTTAATATCTAATGCAGTACAGAGTTCTAATTCAAATAGAAGTTGACTTCGACATGGACAAAAAAGTTGTGTTGAAGACGAAACTGGTTAGGAAAGATACCGGAGTTATTTTTTTATTAGAGTTACTATTCAGATTATGTAGAGATTATTATTATTGAATATGATTAAAAGTTGAATTACGATTCAAAATCCGAAACTGTAATTGAATTTACAGAAATAATAGTAGTTGTATGTTTTCATAAATTTGTATATATACAGTATAGAAAATTGAAGCTGACAATAGATTTGTGATTGTTACAATTTGTAATCAATAAAAGCAATTGTTTATAAACTTTTCTTGTTCTTTATATTCCGCAAGTTACGTTACTTTAAAGAACGAGAAATTCAAAAGATTTATAGAACTTGTATTCAACCGTCTTTCTACAAGTTCTAGGCTGTCTTACTAGGACAACAAGTGGTATCAGAGCCTTTTGATTTAATTCAAGAGATCCAAAGATGGCCAATGAAGAAGGAAACAACTACAACATAATGAGTTATGCTGGTAACCGTGATGGTGGTACCAGAATTTCAATTTTGAAAAGAGAAGAATATCCAATCTTGAAGCAAAAGATGTACATGCACTTAAGAGCTACTGACCCTGATTATATTGAGAGAATTGAGAAAGGTCCGTATCAACCAAGGATATTTGTTCCTTCAAAGACAGTGGAAGGAACAATAATAGTTGAGCACTTTGAACTTTCACCTGAGAGTTATTACACTGCGGAAGACAAATTACAAGTGTTAAAAGATACTAAAGTGATGAACATACTCTACAATGGCTTGGATAAAAATATGGTCACAAGCATCATTAATTGCACTACATCAAAGCAAATCTGAGACACCATCAAGGTCCTATGTGAAGGCACAGACCAAGTCCGAAAGAATAAAAGGTCATTATTGACTCAAAAGTATGAATTCTTTCAAGAAAAACCTGGTAAGCCAATAACATCAGTGTATGATAGATTCAATGCTTTACTAAATGACCTAAAGATTCTTGGAAAGTCCTATAACAATGAAGATGTAAACACCAAATTTATGAGGGCTCTCCCACCAAGCTGGGATCCAAAAACTACTGCAGTAAGGGAAGCTCAGGATTTGGATACCCTTACATTGGATAGGCTTTATGGAAATCTAAAGACTTATGAACTTGAAAAAGAACAAAGACAAAAGATACATGATAGGGACAAAGGAGCTGCATTGATGGTTGAGACCAAAATGTCTCATGATGAGCTTAATGATGAAACCTATACTACAAGCTCTGTTGAAGAAGAGTTTGAATCTGACACTGGTGATAACATGGAGGAATTCATGGCCTTCATGGTGAAGTAGTTCTAGAAATTCAGAGCTAGCAGGAAAGGAAGGAAATCGTCAAGAAAACATAACCCAAAGCGACAAGGTCAAATTGTGACCTTTGATAAAAAGAAGATAAGATGTTACAACTATGATGGGTTATGACACTTTGCTAATGAGTGCAAGAAGGCTAGATCAACTAAGAGATCTAAGGATGACAAGAATGGAAAATCAAGGAATGATTTTGCTGACAAAAAGTACAAATCAAAGAGCAAGGCCTTGATTATTGAAGGCAAAGACTGGATTGACAATGATTCTAATGAAGAAATTGTCAACTTTGCCTTGATGGCTCAAACTAATGAGCCAATTGATTCTTCAAAGGTATGTGATGTAACTCAGAACTTTAATGTACTTAATCTAATTGATGCATCTAGTATAGAAAGCATAGAAAAAGATATGTCTGATTTGCATGTTAGTTTTAGATCATTAATAATTGAACATGCCAGAATCAACGAATCACATGACCAAATCTCAAAAAGAAATAAATTTCTTGAAGAGAGACAAATACAATTTGGCACTATCAAGTCAAAATTGAATAAAGCTCATCATATGATTGATGCTATAAGGAATATTACTTAGTCAAATAACTTGAACTTGAACATGCTAAGATAAGACAATGAAACAAATCCTCTAAAAAGTTGTCAGACTTGGTAAAAATTCAAATGGTAGGTCAAAAATCTAGTCTAACTTATGATGAGTACCTAGGAAAGAAACTGGAAATAGAAGAGAGTGAATGAACTGTTAACTCCATGACTCACAAGTCAATTCATATTAAAAGGATTAATTTTGACACATTTGTCAATGAACCTAAGTTCATCAACACTCAAAGTCAACATGTCACTGTTGTCATAAAGAATGATAAAAAAAACGAGTGAATATTGATGAAAAGAGTTTAAGCAAAAGATTGAACATATGGTTTATGACAAAGACTCAATTAAACAAGAAATTAGAGAAATTGATTATGTCTAAGGAAGAAAAACCATTGGAGATTAGCAGTAGTAAAATGAATAGGAATGGAAAGATGGGCATTAATAAATATATCAATTATGTTACAATGCCTGATGCTCCTAGAAAAATATGTCATATATGTGGTAAACCCAACCACATTGCCATACATTGTAGGAATAAAAACAAAGTTCCAATAGAAGAGACTGAGCCAACAAAGTTAGCAAAAATAAAAATCACCTTTAATTAGGAATAATTACCTTTGTAATAAATGTGAAAATTCTAAACTTAGTCTCTCTCCTTCTAGAAGCAAGACTAATGATTATCCTATACATGTTAAAACTTCTAAAAGACAAACAACTCCATCAGAGTCAAGTCTTGAATTCAAAACTAGTGAGAAAGGACCCAAGAAAATCTGGGTCCCAAAATGTTCTAACTAGTTACTCTTACTGTGAAGGGCAAAAAGAAGAGATCATGGTTCTTGGACAGTTGATGTTCTCAAGGTATATGACTGGAGAGAAGTCCCTACTTGTACAGTATGAAGAAATGAGTGACCCTAAGGTAACCTTTGGAGATGACAACAAAGGCCATATAAAGGGCTATGATAATGTTGAACATGGAGATGTTATCTTCACTAAAGTATCACTAGTTGATGGCTTAATACATAACCTACTAAGTGTGAATCAATGGTATGATACCCTCTCTCAGTTTTTAATTGAAAATAAATTTGTTAGAGGTATCATAGATAAACACTTTTTTATAGAAAACTAGGTTCTGATTTAATACTTGTGCAAATATATGTGGATGACATTATATTTGAGTCTACAAATGAAAAACTATGTAAAAAAATTCCAAAGCTAATGCAGTCTAGATATGAATGAGTATGATGGGTGAGTTAACATTTTTCTTAGGATTACAGATAAAGCAATCAACTGATGGAATTTTCATTAGTCAATCTAAGTACATTAAGGACTTACTAAGAAAATGTGATTTGATTGATTGTACATCTACAGAAACACCCATGACTACAACTACTAAGCTAGATAAGGATACTAAAGGAAAGAAAATTGATATAACTAGCTATAAAGGCATGATAGACTCACTCTTATATCTAACTACAAGTAGTCTTGATATAATGTTTGCTACATGCTTATGTGCAAGATTTCAAGTTGATCCTAAATAGTCACATTTAATTATTGTTAAAAGAATACACAGATTTTTAGAGGGTACCCCAAATCTTGGGTTATGTTATCCTAAACAATCTAATTTTAAACTAATTGGCTATTCAGATGCTGACTATGTAGGACGTAAGCTTGATAGGAAAAACACAAGTGGTAGCTGCCAATTTCTTGGAGGCAGACTTGTTTCTTGGTTTAGCAAGAAACAAAATTCAGTTTCAACCTCAATGGCTGAAGCTGAATACATTGCAGCAGGAAGTTGTTGTGCTTAGAGTTTATGGATTAAAAATCAACTTCAGGACTATGGTATGTCATTATCCAAAATTCCCATTTATTGTGATAATACTAGTGTCATAGAAATAACTGAAACCCCAGTACATCATTCAAGAAAAAAAACACATTAACATTAGGAATCACTTCATTAGATAACATGTTAGTGAAGGTACCATTGAATTGCATTGGGTTACAATTGATAAACAACTTACTGACATATTCACAAAGCCTTTAGATGAACCTACATTCACTAGGTTAGTCTATGAATTAAGTATGCTGAATTATGATTCTAAAAATTGAGTAAGATCTTAGAAAGCAAGCTCTTAGAATTTCAGAAGCTAGAATTTAATTTCTAGATTACAGTTGTTCTTGATAGATAGAACTTAAGAAGCTAATAATCATTTAATTGATCATTAGATAACTTTGGAAACAAAGTTGCAACAGAGACTAAAGAATAAAAGTAATAAGATATTATCTTTTATTTGTATTAAAAATTTTAGTCTCTGATAGTTTCTATTTACTAGTCTCTGACTAGTCAAATTGAGCTATCAGAGACTACTTAAACTTAGTCTCAGAGAAAAATCAAGCAAAAAACTAAATTAGTCTCTAATAATTATTTTACTATGTAAAAATGAACTATCAGAGAGTACCAAAAATTAGTCTCTGAGAGTATTTGAGTGAGAGACTAAAATAGTCTCTAATAGTTGTTTTTCATTAGTCTTCGACTAGTCAAAAATGAACTGTCGGAGACTAGCCAAGAATTAGTCTCTGATAGTTGTTTTTCATTAGACTCCGACTGTCAAAAATGAACTATCAGAGACTAATTTAAGTTAGTCTCTGGTAGTGAACAAGGGAGAGACAAAGATAGTCTCTGATAACTTACTTTAAAAAGGGCAAAAATAATAATTAACCATATTACTTTTGTTAAACTTTGAAAAACCATTCATTAACTTTTGAATTGCAAACGTTTTTAAACTCTAATAAGGGAAAAACAAAATTCAACTACAATTCCATTCACTCAAAGAATTTTCTCTCTCTAATATTTGTGCGAACTAACTACTTGGAAAAGAATTTCTTCAAGTTTTCATAGAGATCAACAATGGCATCCAAAACAGTCTGCTTCAAGTTTGGTGACTTTGACTTCATCAAAACAAACCACGATGGAGTTTCCGACAAGAATGAGTTTGAAGTGCAATACCACCCATTCATGGATTTCCTTCAAGCCTCACCATTATCTCACGCCATTTACCACACTACCACACAGGCCACTAACATCATCACTGTGTTGTGGTCCACTGCTACAATCCAGGACGAGAGTGATGACTCTTGTGTGGTAACCTTTAGCTATGATAATATTGCTTATACTATTGATTATGCAGTAGTTAACAATGTTTTAAACTTACCTACACATGATGAATTTGACTCACCTACTTCTGATGTGAAATTTTTTTGACATGTTTAAAAACTTACACTATGATGAAGAAATTGTATCAGTAGGTTCAATAACAAGACCCCATCTTAGGCAATAATGATCTCTATTTTTTGATATTATCACTAAAACATTCACATCTAAATGCAGTGCTTATGATGTCATCACTACACTGACACAACAAATTGCATATAGTGTGTTGTTTGATAGACACATAAACCTAGGGCTGTTAATTTTGAAAAACTTGATGGCTAAACTTAAAACTAGTGATAAAAATAAAATTTATTATGCTAAGTTTTTTATGATGATTACTAATTATCTAATTCCTAACATAAATATCACTACTATGCAAGTTGTGCCTACAGTTTTGCAGGGTAAGCACATCTTTTCTAATGTGAAGAGGAAAGCTACAAAGGTAAAGGTTCCTCTTTGCTTTCCTCCTATTATGAGATCAATTCTCATAGATAGGTATCACAACCTTTATTCTTTGTCTTTCTTTGAGGATCAAGAACAACAAACCAGAAGCCCAACTGATCCTCCAACAACATCAGAGAAAAACAAAGACTGTGGTTGAACAACATCAGAGAAAAACATAGTCTCTCAAAAGACTGTGGTTGAAAAACCAAAGAAAGCCACAAAGTTACCCATAAAGAGAAAAACAAATTAGGGTGTCAGTGAGGTTGAGGGAGTAAAAGAAGCAAAGGTGGCACATCAGAGAAATAAGAGATTGATAACCCTAAGCCAAAAGAAATTCATTGCCTCTCAAAAGGCAATGGAGGTTCAAAGGAAAAGCAACAAACTAAAAACATCCTCTCAAAAGGATATTGACATTGAAGACAGTTCCCAACCAAGAACAGCAGATACAGAGTCTGCACAACCCCTTGTACAAAAACAAGGGAAAAACCATTATGAGAGAAGAACAAAAAGAAAGAATGACACAAAGAGTGCACACACTGAGTCAACTCAAATTGATGCTCCTCAAATTTCTCTTCTTAAGGAGCAGCCAACACTCCACTCTATACTTTCTCCTCCTTCTTCTCCTAACATTGATTCTTTAGAACCTAATAGTTCAAATCTTCTTGAATTTTTCCAAAACGAGCCAACACTTATGGCAGATCAACGATTGACCTTGGAAAGATCCCTAACCACTTTTTTATCAAAGGTTCCTCTCCTTGGTGTCATACACAATTCTTCTTTACTTCCTCCTTCTTTAAGACAGGGTACACTTCTTCAAATGAGTGAGGAAGAGAGAATACCTAGTGAGAGTCAGGCTCATGACCTGGACAAAGGAGAGATACATCAAAATCTAGAGAGCCAAGCTTTAGATAACTTGTAAAAAGGAGAGAGAGCAGCTGGATGTTCAATTCCAGGCAAAAGGAAAGGGTGTGAGCAAGGATGAGATCCTTGAACAAAATAATAGAAAGAAATCCACATTCTCAGTAGGTGATTTTTTAAAGCCAGTTGAGCCATCCACCTTCACTGCAACTCAAGTTTTCTCTGCTCCACCAACATAACATCAATCAGAGGATACTGAGGGAAGCTCACAGCCAGGGGATGCAACACTTCAAATGCTGGTTGATATGTCCAATTCAGACTTTGAAGTCTTATATGGGCTTCAACAACATCAAGATAAGATATCAGTCATGAAGACACAAGTTGCAAGTGTACCTATGCCTGCTGAGGACTTTAAAGAAAAGTTGGATGATTGGTTGGATGCAAGCTACACTAATATATTGGATGAAGTAGCTTCACAACTCTGACAAGATTATTTGACCACATTAGGGTCTGGTGTAGCTAAACTCACTCCTAGTGTCGTCTATGAGGAGTTGATCAAAACTAACAAAAAAACATATGAAGTTCCAGCACTTCTTGATCAACGATCTCAAGGCTGCACTTCAAAATGTTGAGACCAGATTGGAGCTAGAGACAGACAAAATGTAACGACACTATGAAAGCCATCTTCCCAAAAGGATGCTCAACTCAATTGAAATGCGACTACGAGAGTAGTCCACCACTGAGAGGAGGTTTCAAGCACTGGAATCTAATGTTCAATCCATTCTACATAAACAAGACCAATTTTCAATCAACATACAAGCCCTCACACAACTTTTACACAAATTCATCCTTACTCTGGCTACTACTTTTCCTTCCTCTCAAGATGCTGATGTTAAAAAGGGGGAGAGTAGTCAGGTAAGGTCTAAAGTTCAACCATGACCACAAGGCAAAGAAGTTGTCTCTAAGGATGCAAGCTTGGCTAGCTTGATGGTTGAATTAACAAGGTTACAATCTATAAATAAGGAACTTGATGCAGCCATCAAGACTAGTATCACAACTGATTCCACCACTGCAACAACAACAACAACAACTGTTCCCCTTCCTAGTACAATATCCCCAACTACCAAACAAGACAAAGGCAAGGGAATCCTAATTGCAGAACCAAAGAAAAAAAAGACTATTCAACCAGGACAACCAAAGCTACTAGGTGATGCCATGAAAACTGCTCACTTTCCCACTCTAGTGGAATTAATAGTTGATGGGAAAGTAGAGTTAGTTTATCCTTAAAAGTAGAAATTGCTCGAAGCTGATGCATTGTATGCTTAACAACTACAAAGGGAAGAGGATATGGTAGCAGCTAGGGAGGAGGAAGCAACAAAGAAAAAGACAACAGTATTTAAAAGAACAAGAGCTTAAAAGTCTATAGAGACTAGAAGGAGAAATAAGGAAATTGAGCAAGCTAAAAAAAATGTCAGAAGGAAGTCAGTGACGGGTAAGCCTTAGAAGGAATCTGAAACTGTTTTGGTGACTGTGTTTGAAACTTAAACATCCAAACTAATTCCAAGTAGTAAAATCTCTAAGATTGGAATGGCCAACACATCTGAAATCAAATAAGCCTTTAAGAAGAGTGTTGATGCCATCAATGTTAAAAAGGATGGAAATGGAAAGGAATATCTCAAAGTTATCCAAAAGGACGAAGATATTTTGCTCCTAAATAAACCAAGCCTAGATATAAGGTCATCTAAAGATCCAGAGTGGCTACTATCTATTGTACCTGAGAATTTTCTGCTAAATTTGGAAATCAGAAAACATATCCAGAAGGAACTTGAAGAGATGGAAAAATTGTTTAAATTGCCACAAGTTCAAACTCCTCCACTTGCTTTTGGATTACTTTATGAGAATTTTCATGAAGACATAGTTTTCTTTGACTATGACAAACAGATCAACAAAACAAGCCTATGTGAACATGAAGGATTCATCGCCTTACTCAAAGATTTAATTGATGAAAATGAGATCAAGTTCAGGAAGCTGTTAGAAGAAAAGGTCAGAAAAATCAACATGAAGAGAAGAAATTAAAGAAAAGGTTGCAACTTAAATTTTTGTTTTAGAATAAGAAGCCAGACTTAAATGATTTAAACTTGAGTCTTGGTGAAGCTGAATTTTAGGATCAAAGATCTTAGTTCATGTACATTTGTAATTAATACATTCTCTAAATTTTTGTTTCTCTGTAATTCTTGTAATTTTGAGTTTTGACATCATCATCATCCTTGATTTATGTTTATCATTTTGATAATCATAAATAGGGGGAGATTGTTAGGTTTTATAACATTTGATGATGATTGTACTTAGAATACTTAGAAATAAAAATGTACATTTAATGATAGTTTATAGCAATTGAGTTTTTGTAGATGGTAGTTTACTCTTAGATTGTTTTAATATATTTTTCATAAGAAAGTAAGTTAATTTGTATTGAAAAAGACTACCAGAACTGGATTGGAGAATTCAATAAAATCAAGGATTATGTTTAGTCTATCGTAGACTAACTGTCAGAGACTGAAGATTTATTGAAGTTAGTCAAGCCTGTCGGAGACTAAGGCCAAGATCATAGACTAAAGATTAAGCCTATCAGAGACTAAGCTATGTATGTCGGAAACTAAGTTTACTCGACCAAAAACTATTGTTAAAGCCATAAGAGACTAAAGTGAAGTTTAATCTCTGATGCAGTACAAAGTTCTAATTCAACTAGAAGTTGACTTCGACATGGACAAAGAAATTCTGTTGAAGACAAAACTGGTTAGAAAAAATACTAGAGTTGTTTTATATTAGCGTTATATTCAGATTATATTGAGATTATTATTATCAAATAAGATTAGAAACTGAATTACGATTCAGAATCAGAAGATGTAATTGAATTTACAGAAATACTAGAAGGTGTATGTTTTCATAGAATTATATATATACAGTATAGAAAATTGAAGCTGACAATCGATTTGTGATTGTTAAAATTTGTAATCAGTTGTTAATCAATAAAAGCAATTGTTTATAAACTTGTCTTGTTCTTTATATTCCGCAAGTTACATTACTTTAAGGAACGAGAAATTCAAAAGATTTATGGTACTTGTATTCAACCCCCTTCTACAAGTTCTAGGTTGTCTTATTGGGACAACAATTCCTAATTCTAAAATTTACAATTACCCTATGTTATAATGTGAATATTATTGGATTTAAGTAGTAAAATTACGTAATTTCTAATTCCTATGTTTATATATATATGTAAAAAGAAAATTACATATTTGAATTGAAATTATATTTTTGAAATAAATGAATTACAAGTAAATTAAAAAGAATTTACAAGCGAAAATTACAAATGAATTTATAATAATTTAAACATGAATTAAAAATTTTCTAAATTGTACAAATAAATTATATAATAATCCTCGAGAATCTCTCTGTAAATAGGATATTTGGCCAAGCGTAAATGATGACAAAAGACATGACATTGATATTTGCTTTAACATAATTAGATTTGTAATCTTTATATTTTGTAATGTTAGGTTATTTTTAAATTTAATTTAAGGTATTATTTAGAATAAAGTAAGGAAATCAAACCTTTAATAATTAAGATGATTCTAGAATACTTGATGTTAGGAAATTAAGAATAATTTGTATTTAATTTTTATTTCCTTACCTATTTTGGTTGTAAGTCTCGAGGTCAATATATTACATTGTAAGCATCCCTTTTCAATTACTAAAAATTATTATTGAGTTCTTACTCTAACTCATTCTTGGTTCTCTTTTGTGAATTATATCAAATATTTGTGTGATGCCTTGAACTTGTATACCATCACAATATACAGCCTCGATTGTCACGCAAACACACACGCAACCTAACCACATCGAAAATATAAACTACAACATAATACTAAACAACTAAATATCATCTCCAAGTACAAATATAAGTACAAAATATGTCCACAGGGTCCATACACACATCCCAACAATCCTACACCAAAACGTAGCACAACATCTAGATTTACTAATGATTATTAACTACAGTAATGTCACTAAAATCCAACAGATGATAGGGTGCAATAGGTCTTGCTCAGTCTCACTCCTCACTATCCTATGTATTGCACAGACTAGAGGCTAGACACTTCTGGTCTCAGTTTTAACTGTAGAAATAGTTAGCATCAAGTATGAGTGGCAACGCTCAACAAGTATAACAACATTATTAAGAAAGAAATGTGATATGATATCTCTGAACTAATATGAAATCGTTAAAGCAACATCTGTCAAGAAGTTCAATAATGTATCTCATAAAATCATCAGAAAACTCATCGATCACAAAAATGACTGAGTGATCATAAGGTCAATGAACTTTAATAATCGTCATTTCTGGAAAGAGTTGTACTAGGGGGTGACCACCTGCGTAGTACGCAACTTTGACAAAAGGAAAACGGTATACATAGTTCATATAATTTCTCAAGAATAAATTGAAAAGGTGCTTAAGTGCATAACGCATCTCCAACATCGATACTTATCACATAACTAAAGTGACAATAAGGTTGAAAATATATCGAATGCAAGGGAAACTTGCAGAATAAAGTAAACTTGCACCACAATCCAAATAAGGTACTTGCACGAGATTCGTATAAGATAATAGTAAGTAAATGCTAGCACTTAAAAAGTATAGTAAGGAAACTTGCAAAAGATAAAGTTGAAGAAATTTGCCTCAGTCCTCATGCAAAATTACTTAAATTAATATCATTACGTGTCCTATGCTCTTATGCATGTCAACATGTGTCATGTTAATAAACATTAAACTCATTTTAAGTAGTACTTTACTTTATTGAATTAACTCAATGCTACTTTTAGATATTAGTGAACACTCACTAAATCTATCGTATCTTCATGAAATTAGAAAATTTTGAGTGCTGGTTTCAGCTCATTTGGTGTTATGTAGCTTAAGTTATTAAATTTTCTTCCCATAAGTCAAAATGACTTTGCCTGAAAATATCTCACTCATTATAAGTCCAAAATTATGATTTTTTATAATAGCCTCACAACATTATTTATGATTTTTCAACCAAGTTTCATAATTTTCTAAGATTTTGAACTCAATCTATGATTTCCACTATTTTTTAGCTTTTTGGATTTTTAATAAATTAACCACTTGTCCAAAATTTGTAAAATTTAAACTATCTCTCGGAATGATATCTGATTCCTGGTAAGTTTTACACATTAATTCGAGCTCATTTCAATTTACATAATTTTATGCTCATTCTTCATTTCGTTCATGTCAACTCATAGTTTAATGTTTTATTTCGATTTCAATCAAATTCTAGACTTTTAAACAAAACTTGTTGTTCCTTAATGAGTATTTGTGTGTGTGCGGGGGGGGGGGGGGGGGGGGGGGGGGGGGAATAAAAAATATATTTTTTTATGTTACCTGGTTGTGGACTGATATGTTGTTTTTTTTGTTTATCCATTATTTTTCTT
>CM025784.1:5419269-5430044 GCA_014636745.2 Centella asiatica | reverse complement strand
AATCTATGATAGATTTAATGCTTTGCTAAATGACCTAAGAATTCTTAGAAAGTCATATGACAATGACGATGTTAATAACAAATTCATAAAGGCTCTTCCACCAAGCTGGGATCCTAAAACAACTGTTGTAAGGGAAGCTCATGATATGGAAACTCTCACAAAGTGACAAGGTCAAGAAATTCAGGAAATCGTCAAGAAAACCTAACCTAAAGCGACAAGGTCAAATTGTGACCTTTGACAAAAAGAAGATAAGATGTTATAACTGTGATGGGTTAGGGCACTTTGCTAATGAGTGGAAGAAGCCTAGATCAACTGAGAGATCTAAGGATGACAAGAATGGAAAATCAAGGAATGATTTTGTTGACAAAAAGTACAAATCAAAGAGCAAGGCCTTGATTACTGAAAGCAAAGACTGGATTGACAGTAATTCTGATGAAGAAATTGTCAACTTTGCCTTGATGGCTCAAACTGATGAGCCAAGTGATTCTTCAAAGGTATATGATGTAACTCAGAACTTTAATGTGCTTAATCTAATTGATACATCTAGTATAGAAAGCATACAAAAAGATATGTCTAATTTGCATGTTAGTTTTAGATCATTAACCATTGAACATACCATGATTAAAGAGTCACATGACCAATTCTCAAAAAGGAATAAATTTCTTGAAGAAAGATTATCACAATTTGATACAATCAAGTCTGACCTAGACGAGGCCCATCATGTGATTGATGCTTTGACAAAGAGGGAATACTACTTAGCTAAACAACTTAAACTAGAATAGGCTAAGATAAAACAATGAAATCAATCCTCTAAGATACTGTCAGACCTAGTAGGAAGTCAAATGATAGGTCAAAAATCTGGTCTAGATTATGATGAATGCCTAGGAAAGAAACTAGTAATGGAAGAGAATGAAGAAATTACTAGTTCTATGACTGACAAGACAATTCCCACTAAGAAAATTAATTTTGTCTCACCTCTTAATCAACCTAAGTTCATCAATACACAAAATCAACTTATCACTGCTCCTCCCAAGAAAGAGCAAAATTCAGTGAATGTTGATAAAAAGAGTCCTCCTAAGAGACTCTGAACATAGGTTTTATGACAAAGATTCAACTGAACAAGAGAATAAACAAATTGACAAAGTCTAAGAAAGATATACCATCAGAAACTAGCAATGGTAATGGAAATAGGAATGAAAAAATAGGCATTAATAAATATAATAATTACGCTAGAATACCTGATGCTCCAAGGAAGACTTATCACATATGTGATAACCCCAATCACATTGTTATACACATGTAGGCATAAGAATAGAGTTTCTAAGGAAGAGACTAAGCCAAGAAAGATAATTAAACCTAGATCACCTTTAAACAAGTCTAATCATCTTTGTGAATACTGTGGTAGTGCTAATCTTGGTCGTCTTTCCCCTCCTAGAAGCAAGACTAATGATTGTCCATTAAAAGTCACAATTTCTAAAAAACAATCGACTTGTGAAATGAAGATTTTTTAAGTATTGTATGTTCTTCAACAACATCAGGACAGGCTGTGAGCACTGAAGACACACACTGTAGATGAACATATGGCTGAAGAGGAACTAGAAGAAAATGTGGATGCTTGGCTGGATGCAAGCTTCATAAACACCTTGGATGAGGCAACTGCGTAGCCCAGAAAAGATTATTTGACCACATTAGGGTCCTATCCAATTGATCTCACTCCAAAAGCAGTTTATAAGGTATTGATCAAATCATACAAGAGAAAAATGAAGCTTCAACACTTCATGATCAATGGTCTCAAGACTGAACTCAAAAATGTCCAAACCAGGATGGAACTGGAAGTAAAGAAGCTCAGACAATGCTATGAAGGTTATCTTCTTAAGAGGATGCTCAACTCAATACAAATAAAACTACGGGAGCAGTCATACACTAATAAGTGACTTCAAGCTTTAGAATCTACTGTTCACTCCATTCTAGTTTCTCAAACTTGATTATCTGATGACATTCAATAGTTCAAACAACTCTTTCTCTTAGCCAATCCTTCTCTGTCTATTTTTTCCTCTCACCATAAGGATAGTGATGTTAAAAGGTGGGAAAGTAATCAGGTAAGAGGGAGTGAAGTTTACGCTGATAAAGATAAGGGGAGAGTTGTCAACGAGGAAAATAGTTTAAACAATTTGATGGTTGAACTTGAAAAACTTCAAAGAACCAACAAAGAAATTGGTGCAACCACCACTGTTAGCAGAGCTGAAATAGTTGTTCAAGCTGAAGCTCTTACTTCATCTGAAGTCCCAATCATTAGAAAAGACAAAGGCAATGGTATCCTGATTGAAGAATCCAAGAAGAAGAAATATACTCAGCCAAAACAACCTAAGCTAATGGGAGATGCCATGAAGACAGTTCACACTAATGATGGGAAGATGGAGCTGGTCTAGCTTCGTGAAAAGAAATTGGTAGAAACTGATGCACTCTATGCACTACAGCTTCAAAAAGAAGAGGAGATAGCATTGAAAGAAGGAGAGAAAAGATCCAGAAGAAAGTTTGTAAGAATAGAAGCTCAAGCTTCAAATAGCCAAACATCAAAAGTTCAATCAAAAAATCCATAAAGTGTCTTGGTAACTGGGACTGAATCTCAATCAACCAAAATAGTTCCAAGTGCTCAAACATCTTCAATTGGAATGTCCAACACATTTCAAATTAAGGAAGCTTTTAAGAAAGGTGTTGAGGTTATCGATGTTAAGAAGGATAAAGATGGTGAAGAATATCTCAAGATTACACAAAAGGATGGTGAGGTACTACGCATGAACAAACCAAGTCTTGAAATGAGATCATTTGTAGATTTTGAGTGATTACTTACAGTTATTCCAGAAAACTCTCAACTTAACTTAAAATTCAGAAATCAAATCTGGAAGGAACTCAAAGATATGGATAAGTTATTTAAGCTACCACAAGTGCACGTTATTTTTTTTGGATTGCTATATGAGAATTTTCATGGAGACATTGATTTCTACTAAATTTTCATATCTTTACTTAAGAATTCTACTGATGAACATGAAGTCAAGTTCAGAAAGCTACTGGAATGAAGAGTCAAATAAATCAAGATGAAAGAACCGTGGAAAAGAAGCAACTGAGGAAGTTGAAATCATATTTCAGAAGAAAAGGAAGCCAAACTTAAAAGATTTAAACCTGAGTCTAGGTGAAGTTGAATTTTAAGATCTAAGATCTTAGTTCAGGTACATTTGTAAATAATACATTCTTTAATTTTTATTTCTAAGTTGTCTTTATAGTTTTGAGTTTTGACATCATCATCAACCTTGATTTATGTTTATCACATTTATAATCATAAATATGGGGAGATTGTTAGGTTTATAGCATTTGATGATGATGGATATACTTAGAATATTTAGATTTTCAAATGTATAGTGACTGCTGATGTGTGGCAGTTAAGTTTTTGTAGCTGGTAGTTTACTTTCTGATTATTGTAAAATATTATTGTAAGAGACTAAGTTAAAATGTATTATAAGAAACTACTAGGACTAGTTAAAATGTATTATAAGAAGCTAATAGGACTGCATTAGAAAGTTCAACAAAGTCAGAGATTATGTTTAGCTTATCAGAAACTAACTACCAGAGACTGAAGATATGCTGAAGTTAGTCAAGCCTATCAGAGACTAAGAATTAGTCTATCAGATACTAAGGATTAACCTATCAAATACTAAGAATTATGTTGTTGGAGACTATTGTTAAAGTTGTAAGAGACTCAATTGAAGTTACTCCCTGATGCAGTGAAGAATTTCTAATTCAAATAGAAGTTGGATTCGACATGGACAAAGAAGTGGTGTTTAAGAAAAAACTGGTAAGAGGTTAAACTAGAAGAGTTTCTATTGGATTAGTATTCTTATTTAGATTGTAAATCGTAAAAATATTGTCTAATAGAATTAGAAGTTGTAACTTTGATATAGAATATATGAGAGATTACAAAGATTAGAAGTTGAATTGTTTTTCAGAATACAGAGAATAGAAGTTGTATAATTCATTGATTTTATTCATTCAATACAAATTTTGAAGCTCTTGAATAAATTGAGAGGTAATTACAAATCGACTTGTGATTAGTATTTGTAATCAGTTGTTAATCAATAAAAGCAATTATTTACAGATTTAATGTGTTCTTTATATTCTACAAGTTTAATTACTTTAAAGAATAAGAACTTGAAAAAGTTTCAAGAACTTGTATTTAACAACCCCCCCCCCCCCCCCCCCACACACACAAGTTCTAGGTTATCTATATGGGACAACAAGCGCGGTGATCAGAGGATAAATGAGTTTCATTTGTAGAAAAACGTAAAACATGCTTGAGAAAATCACCTACAAAAGAGTAAGATTTCTCTTTGTTCTTTAATTTAAGGATCTCATCCTTACTTACACCATCTCTTTTTACCTAACCTTCAAAGGTCAGCCTCTCACATTTACTCTTTTGATTTTGTACTAAGCTCCTTTCTGTTGGAGTGTATGCCCTAGTGGCCAATTATATGATGATTGTGACACTATATTTATGTTATGTTTTGGTTAAATGATAATTTCTTTTATTATGGTTTATTTACTATGTTATATAAATGTTAATATAATAAATGTCCTTAGAAGAATGATATTAATTATATGGATTCAAGTATGTGACTTGAATATGAGATCATATAAGTATTTTATATATATCATTATTCTTAAATGTCCCTAGTCGAGTATTATTGTTAGTAGGACAACAATAATACATTGAGACTAGTATGTGGATTGACTGATGGTCACATCTCATTGGTCATAAATATATACGAGATATATTAAGTTGAAGCATAGGTACCATGTTAGAGAATAGTGTGTTGGACAGACCCACCATGAGAATTCTACATGGAGCATTATGCTATGTGTCATAAGTAATTCTCATAATGACAATGATGTAATGGTCATTCGACCTGAAGTCATGACATTTCTACATAAGGAATTATGTGTTTTGACATTGCCAAAAGACACCTTTAACCGGGTGGACAATAAAAGTGATTGTTGGATGCGTGATGAGTTATATGAGAAGTGAGAATGATGTAGATGAAATTTAACCCTCCTAAAAATTAAGGGTGATATTTATAGGCCTCTTGATTGAGTGAGACTATGAAATGCATGGTCATGCTCAAATAGAGATTTGTTTCGTATTGTCTACTCATTGATCAAAAAAACTAGATTAAATTGTGAAGAGGATGGCACATTCATGCCTTAAATTTAATCTTAGATATCAAGATTTTAAAAGGATTAAATTACATTGAAACGTTGATCACGAAAAGGTTGTATCAAATCAACGACTTTATTATTACTTGGGTAACAGTGATGTATTACTAGATTCCACTCACTGTTTATAATTTTATAATATGATTTAAAATTATTGCCAACGTAATAATAACCTACAGGGTCGCACACCAAGAACATTTATTAAGAAGATATAATTTAAATGTTAGTGATTTTAATATATTAATAATATTGATTTTATTTAAATCATGGCTTTAAATTATATGTATGTAATCTGTATATATATTAGAGTCCCTTGGAAGAAAATACGAATATATATTTATTTGACATATATATTAATTAAGTGAGACTTGATTAAAATATATAATAAATATAAAATTTGGATTTTATTCTCCTAATTAGATTAGGGTTTGGAATTACTTTATACACAACTATATATAGGATATATCAGCTATTTCTCTAATATACGTTTTCTGAAAAACTCTAGCCGCTTATAAGAGAGAGAGAGAAGCAGATCTAGCAGCTAGTATTGCAATTTTCCTTGTTTCGAATCATGAGATGATTCGTGGGGTGTCCGTATGGATACCGTAGAGGTGCAGTCCAGTTGGATTGCGTTAAAGATTCAGAGACGTTCAACACTCTCGTTAAAGCTTCGAATTCTGCAGGTTTAATCGGTAAAATCTTAAACCATTTGTATTAAATTGTTTCGCATAGATCCTCGGGTTTGGGTTTCATTTTTTTTGTTTTAAATCATTTTTTCCACTACGTTTTATTTGTCGAAACCCTACACCTTCCTCAACTTTTTCCACACTCAAGATCTGACTCTCATTATTTATTCTCTTAGGCTCACCAAAAAATTGAAATCTACCTTTTGTGGGTGACCTAGAGGGTGTAGGAAGTGTTATGAGTGAGTGTTCTTCATCAATGGATGCTTGAGAAATAATAGTTGTAGTATCCATTGATGAGGTGAGAGCTACTATTAGTGTTCAGCTTTAGGACTTGGCTTCTCCAATGATTGGACTATTAGAGAATCTGAAACCAATGGATTATGAGATATCTCAATTTGTTCTGAAGAAATATTAAAGGGAGAAGAAGAAAGAATAGTGCAATATTGAGTGTTGGTTGTTCCTCGTGAATAGAGAAAAGAGCAGCATCAAATTAAGACTCTGTGTGTGCACTCTCAGTGCACGTTAATCATCGATCAGAATCTATATCTTATTCTTCCTCTGAAAGGTATAGTTAGGTGTCTGTGGTGTAGACTTATATACATGTGTCCTTGGAGGTGAACTATTTTCAATAGATACATCCTTTTGAGAGGATGCTCCTAGAGGATCCAACGAGAACTATTCTCTTTTTCTTCTTTATAGCTCCCTCAGATTGTTCACCCTCCACCTTAGTTGTTGTTGTAGAGTTTCTACAGATAAAATGCAGCGGAATAAAAAAAACGATTTAAAACAAAACGAAACCCTAACCCGAGGATCCATGTGAAACAATTTAATACAGATGATTTAAAATTTTACCGATTAAGCCTGCAGAATCCGAAGTTTGGATGAGGATGTTGAACGTCTCCGAATCTTTAACGCAATCCAACTGGACGTCACCTTTACGATATCCACACGAATACCCCACAAATTGTCTCACGATCCGAAGTAAGGAGGATTTCTCTTTCTCTCTCTCTCTCTCTCTCTCTCTCTCTCTCTCTCTCTCTCTCTTAACTCTAGGCTCTCTCTTAACTCTAGTCTCTCTCTTAACTCTAGTATCTCTCTTATAAGCGGCTAGAGTTTTTAGAAAACACATTTTACTGAGAGAACAACTGATATATCCTATATATAGCTGTGTATAGAGTAATTCCAAACCCTAATCTGATTAGGAGAATAAAATTTGAATTTTATATTTATTATATATTTTAATCAAGTCTTACTTAATTAATATATAAGTCAAATAAATATATATTCGTATTTTCTTCCAAGGGACTCTAATATATATACAGATTAAATACATAAAATTTAAAGCTATGATTTAAATAAAATCAATCTCATTGATATATTAAAATCACTGACATTTAAATTATATCTCCTTAATGAATGTTCTTAGTGTGCGACCCTGTAGGTTATTATTACGTTGGCAATAATTTTAAATCATATTATAAAATATTTTAACTTCTGCTATCAGTAAGTAATTATTCACTGATGAGTAAATTGTCAGAGGATAAAATAATTGTTGTTGCTTTTTGTCATCAATCGATAATTATCCTTCTAATACTAAATTATCTTTTGATGCTACATTTATTTATTAGTTGATAATTATCCTCTGAAGAGTAAATTATCTTCTGATGTTGCGTTTATTCATCAGTCGATAATTATCTTTCGAAGAGTAAATTATCCTCGGATGCTTCTTCAGACAAAAATTATATGTTAATTAGTTATAATATTAGTGGATAATGGTATCTGCATCTTTTCGCATCAAATAATTATCCACTGATGGACATCATATCATATTCCATTAGTTGATTTCTCATTCATAAGATCTGAGCATAGCAATTTATAGCAGCAATGTATTCAGCTTCAGCTATTGAGGTTAACATAGAATGTTGTTTCTTGTTAAACCATGACACTAGTTTGCCTCCAAGAAATTGACAGCTTCTTGTTGTACTTTTTCTATCTATTTTGCAACTTGCATAATCTGCATCTGAATAACCTATTAGTTTAAATTCAAAATCATTAGGATACCAAATTTCAAAATTTGGAGTACCCTCAAGATATCTGAATATCGTTTTTATTACAATCAAATAAGACTCTCTATGGTCAACTTGAAATCTAGAGCACAGACATGTACAAAACATTATATCTAATCTACTGACAGTTAGATATAAGAGTGAGCTTATCATAACTCTATAACTTGATATATTAATTTTATTTCTTTTTAAATCAGTATCAAGTTTAGTGGATGTTGGCATGGGTATTTTAGCAGTTGAAACATCTTCCAAATTAATTTATTTAAAAGATCTTTGATGTATTTTAATTGACTGATAGAAGTACCATCATTGGTTTGCTTAACCTGTAGACCTAAAAAGAAATTTAGTTCACCCATCACGCTCATATCATATCTACTTTTCATCAGTTTTAAGAATTTAGAACATAACTTCTCATTAGTAGAACCAAAAATAATATCATCTACATAGACTTGAACAAGTATTATGTCACCAGCATATTTTCTACGAAAAAGGGTTTTATCTACAATACCTCTTGTGAATTGATTTTCAAGTAAAAATTGAGATAAAGTATCATACCATTCTCTTGGTGTTTGTTTAAGTCCATAGAGTGTTTTGTCTAACTTGTACACATGATTAAGAAATTTTTGATCTTCAAAGCTAGGTGGTTGCTGGACATACGCCCCTTCTTGTAGTTTTCCATTTAGAAATGCACTCTACACATCCATCTGGTACACTTTGAAGTTTGCATGAGCAACATATTCAAGGAATATCCTGATTGCTTCCAATCTTGCTACTGGTGCAAAAGTTTCATCATAGTTAATCCCTTCTTCTTGTGAGTAATCTTTTGCAACAAGTCTGATCTTATTCCTTATCTCTGTACCAGTTTCATCTAACTTGTCTCTGAATATCCATTTAGTACCAATGATAGATTTATTCCTTGGATTTGACACTAGTTTTTAGACTTTATTTCTCACAAATTGATTAAGTTCCTCTTGCATAGCAATCACCCAATCAACATCCTTCAATGCCTCTTCAACTTTCTTAGATTCCATCTATGATAGAAAGTTGAGATAAAGACATTCATTTTGAGTAGCACTTTTGGTTTCAACACCTTCAGTTGGATCTCCTATGATCTGCTCCATACGATGATCTCTTGTCCATTTAATCTGTGAAGATAATTTTCTTGAAGAAGAAACTTCATTTGTTCTTTGTGTTAGAGTGTATGCCCTAGTGGCCAATTAAGTAATAATTGTGACACTATATTTATGATATGTTTTGGTTAAATGACAATTTCTTTTATTATATTTTATTTACTGCGTTATATCAATGTTAACATAATAAATGTTCTTAGAAGAATGATACTAATTATATGGATTCAAGTATGTAACTTGAATATAAGATCATAAAAGTATTTAATGTATCATTATTCTTAAATGTCCCTAGTCGAGTATCATTGTCACTGGGACAACAATAATACATTGTGTTAAGGTTAAACACTGATGATGATAGTTTAGTAATAAGTTGTGCAAATTGTATATACTTAAGGTGTTGTATAAACCTTGAAATAAGCACAAGTTTTGCATCCGCTGATGATAATAATATCCATCAGTGGATGATTTAGTTCTTCACAAGACAAGTCAGAAAATGGAACATTTGAAGGGCTTGGCTTCGTGGAGAAGAATGTCTGATGTTACTCAAACAGTCAAAGTATTACGCACATCAGATATTCTAAAAAGAGTTACATTGATTTCATACCATCAGGGGAATCCATCAGGGTGAACCTGTCAGGGGGAGCTCGTCAGGGGAACCCGTCAGGGGGAGCTCGTCAGGGGAACCAGTCAGGGGGAACCTGTCAGGGGGAGCTCGTCAAGGGAACCAGTCAGGAGAACCTATCAGGGGATGACGAAGGCAGACCAACCCATCAGGGGGACACTTCAAGATATGTCAGTGTCAGGCCAATTCATCAGGGTAACCTGTCGGGGGGATTGGTCAAACATGACATCAGTGGAAGCCATAAATGTATGCAGTCAGTCATAACCATCAGGATCTAGAAGCACTGAGTAAATCTCAACTGAAGAACGAAGCCCTGATCCAGTCAATATGCATCAGGGGGTCCAGAAGCACTGATCAAGATCCATCAGGGTTGACCATCAATGGATCGTTATGACAGCATACATCCGTCATCAGCATATACACGAAAATCAATGTAACTTGAACAGAGCAAGAGATATCAACTAGAAAGATATTTCTTGAAGTCTGTATCCATCCAATGAGAACTCTTGCGCATTAAATGCATACAGATCAGGGGAAGAAAAAGAAGCAACAAAGCATGCATCAGTCTGACACATTAGGCAGTGATGTGACATACTTGCGGCTAAGTTGAAAAAGGCAGCACGTCCCAAGCACGTGATTTTCAACCACTGATTTACATATATAAAGAAGGAGTTTTTATTGATGAAAGAGATAGAGACAAATAGAAGCACACAAAAACACTAGGAAGCTCTGTATTATTTCTTCAGAGATTTATTGTCAGAGAGAAATCTTTGTAGCTAGTGAGTGTGAGAAGCTGTGAATTTCATTCACAGAAATTATAGCTGTAATTCACATTTGTGATATTACAGATTTCCAGAAAAACACCAAGTTATAATACAACTATTTTAACTTGAATCTGAGTGTTATTATTTCACTGTTTTTCTGTTATCTTGCTATTTCTGGAAGGAGCTATCGAAGTTCAACAGAGCGAAAAAGTTTTGAGTGTTTGTATTCATCCCCCCCCCCC
>CM025784.1:5268830-5418846 GCA_014636745.2 Centella asiatica | reverse complement strand
CCCCCCCCCTTCTACAAACACTTGAGCTTATTTTGCTCTAACACATTGAGACTAGTATGTAGATAAATTGATGACCATATCTCATTGGTGATAAATATATACGAGATATATTAAGTTAATACATAGGTACATGTTAGGGAACATAGTACTAGACAGACCCACCATGAGAATTCTACATGGAGCGTTCTGCTATGTGTCATAAGTAATTCTCATAGTGACAATGATGTAATGGTCCTTCGACCTGAAGTCATGACATTTCTACATAAGGAATTATATGTTTTGACATTGCCAAAAGACACCTTTAACCTGGTGGACAATAAAAGTGATTGTTGGATGCGTGATGAGTTATGTGAGAAATGAGAATGATGTAGATGAAATTTAACCCTCCTAAAAATTAAGGGTGATATTTATACGCCTTTTGATTGAGTGAGACTATGAAATGCATGGTCATGCTCAAATAGAGATTTGTTTCGTATAGTCTACTCATTGATCAAGAAAACTGAGATTAAATTATGAAGAGGACGACACATCCATGGGTTGAATTTAATCTTAAATATCATGGTTAAAATGATTAAGTTACATTGAAACATTAGTCACGAAAGGTAACGTCGAATCTATGACTTTATTATTACTTAGGTAACAGTGATGTATTACTAGATGCCGCTCACTGTTTATAATTTTATAATATGATTTAAAATTATTGTCAACGTAATAATAACCTACATGGTCACACACAAAGAACATTCGTCAAGGAGATATAATTTAAATGTCAATGATTTTAATATATCAATAAGATTGATTTAATTAAATCATGACTTTAAATTATATATATATATATATATATATATGTAATCTATATGAAGTAGAGTCTTTTTGAAGGAAATACAAATATATATTTATTTGTACATATATATATTAATTAAGTGAGACTTAATTAAAAATATATATCTAATAAATATAAAATTTGGATTATAATTCTCCTAATTAGATTAGGTTTTGGAATTACTCTATAAAAGGCTATATATATGATATATCAGCGATTCTCTCAAAAAAAAAAAAATTTTACGTAGCCGCTCATAAGAGAGAGACTAGAGTTAAGAGAGATAGAGAAAAGAGATACAGATCATACAACTAGTATTGTAACTCTTCTTGTTCGAATCGTGAAACGGTTCGTGGGTGTTCGTGTGGATACCGTAGAGACGCTGTCTAGTTGGATTGCGTTAAAGATTTGGAGACGATCAACACCTTTACCAAAACTTCAGATTCGCACAATTAATCAGTAAAATTTTAAACTATCTGTATTAAATTGTTTCGCATAGATCTTTAGGTTTGAGTTTTGTTTTGTTTTATTTTAATCATATTTTTTCACTGGGTTTTGATGATACGAAACCCAACACTTTGTCCTCCATGGTGTATAGTGCTCTTAGTTTCTTGAGGAGCTACCCTTGAATCAATGGATATTTCTGAATTTGAGTTTGAGATATCCTCTAGTTCATTATCCATTAACAGTGGATTATCTACTGATACAGTATCCTCTAATGTAATATTATCCACTGATGCTGCATTATCCCTTGATAAAATTTTATCTATAAGAGATATGTTTGATTTGTAATATTATATGTTTTGTGTAATTGAATCAAATAAATGTGATTTTATTGGAGAGTGACCTTGATGACAACTAGTAACATGATTGTGTTACTATAAATATTAGTTTTCTTATCCTTAATTTTTAACTAAAATATGTTTATTTATGTTTTTGTTCAATTGAATGTCAGTTTTATTCATCTCTTTTATATCTATTTGGATATGCTTCTCAATTTTTGTTTCATCCTTTCTGTTACAAATTAATTTCATGGAATATAAATATCAAATAAAGAAATAGTAACATTTACTACAAATGCTATTATTTATATAATTTTGAAGTTACTGTTTGATATATTTTCTTGATCTTGTTTGACTTTAAAAAATAATTTAGAGTTATTTGAATTAAATGAATGTAGGTTTACTGAATAGTAATATGAAAAATAAATAGTATTAATGTCTACAGTATTAGAATGAACACAATTGCTATTAATATTAATCTTTTAAATCTTCTACGTCATTTTTGTTTTTGTTTGAAGTCCGTTTTAACATAATTTTTTTAATTGAATGTCATTTCCTTATATAATAACACTAAAGAAATAGAAAATGAAAACAATAACATCGAATACAATGAAAATATAAAGACAATACAGATATTTTGATGTTAAAAAACCGAAGAGACAAGATATCTACATTACTACAAAAAATCGAATTTTACAATAAATCGACCTGAAAAAGCTCCGAGAGTAGAAGTGCTTCGTCTCCTTTCTATACGCAATTCAATCAAACTGAAGTTGCCATTTTCTTTCTGATTTTTAATTACCAAATTTGGACCGTCCTAACCGGTTTGGACGATAGATTCATAATTATGATAACCGGATCGGTTAGCCTCCTATCCTCCATTTTACAGTTTAACCGGATCGGACCGAGTGGTCTGTCGAGGTTTTAAGACTGATTAATGTTCGTCTTCCGCGGTTCATTTAGGTCGAAATGTAGCGTTGAAAAATCAAAAGGAAATGGCATTTAAGAGAATCTCCGAAAAGGCGATCGATACCTTTTCAATACGAGCCTGACCCGTATAAATCCACAGAAAAATCAATTTAATTTCCCAATGAGCCGTGAAGTAGTGCTCACTCTTTCTGCTCTCAGCATCAGAGGTTTAGATATCTTTCTCTCTCCTCTCCTCTTCTCCTCTCTCTCTCTCTCTCTCTCTCTCTCTCTCTCTCTCTCTCCCCCTCCATCTATCCATCCACGAAGTATTTCTCTTAGATTCGGTATGAATTGTCTTCAGAATCTCCCAAGGTACTGCATGAACTTCAACCACTGCTTGTTTCACTTGATCTTGTATGATAATTTTGATGAATTTATACATGTTCAAAATTAATCACTTAAATTTGAGTGTCAGATCCTCAAATTTTCCAGTTCAAAGCTTCAAAGGTTATGCTAGAATTCCTCCATGCTATGTCAATGTACTGGTAATAATGCTTACTCTTACACGCACTGTATATCGTTACAATCATTTTTGCACAGGGAAAGAATGTATTGACCCTCGAAAATTCCTATAGTTTTGATTTTTTTTTTACTGGAAATGAATATATTGAAAATACTTATAATTTTGATCAATGCAGGGAGTTACGAATGCTGCGGATCTGCATCAGAATTTTTCTTTGAAGGTGAATTGATTCTTTCAAATGAGATTTTGATGCTGCGTGATTCTTATTTACCTCAAATATTAGTTTCCCTTATTCTTATGGACAGTAATTTGTTGTGTTATGCTATATGAAATTATAAACGCTCGACGATCTAGATTTTTTTATCATCAACTATATCTTATTCTGATGTATCATATATATTTCTAGTTTGTTAACTGCAATCTAATTATAGTATTTAACATGGACTCATGGAAAGCTATTCTGGATTCTACTGAACCACACAGCCCATCGCTGTTTTTGTTTATAAATCATATATAATTCTGGTTTCATGCTGTTGGCAGTTTCTCATATATCTGCTGCATCTATGATTATTTTGATTCATTATGCATCACTACAGGCAACATCTGGTTCTGCACCAAGTACCAGCATGGAAGGTGCTAAAGCAGAGGAGGAAAAGTCTGAGATATACAGTAGTAGCATGACTGAAGCTATGGGTGCTGGTAAGTATGTTTTCTGCTTCCGTTGAAATTTAAGCTTTTGGTAGTTTCTTATTCGAAAATTGTTTTATTCTTAGATACTAAAGGGTAAATTTTTTATCTAGAGTCTAACTTCAGCTAAAGATGTGGATAACTGAATAGTAACAATTAATATACAATCTAACTTGTGAGCCATGTGATGTGCTATCTACTCTGCTCTTCAAGTAATATAGATTGTTTTCTCTTTGTTAATATCTGATGCTAGATCTGGGATTTGCTTTTTATAGTACTAACATAAACTTTAAAAAGCTTAATTACATCAGCAGCTTTTCCTGCTTCAGCAGGTATCTTTTTAGCGTCTTATGTTTCACTAATGTGTTCTTTTGCTGATATATCCATAACAGTGTTGACATATAGGCATGAACTTGGAATGAACTACAACTTCATTCGTCCAGACTTAATTGTTGGCTCATGCCTGCAGGTGATATCCTTTTATCCTCTTGTTTTGACAACTAAATGTACATTGTCCAGAACATGACCTTATGACTTCTCTTTTACCTGGAATGCAGACTCCTGAGGATGTTGACAAGCTTCACGCAATTGGAGTGAAAACCATTTTTTGCTTGCAAAAGGATTCAGATCTTGAGTATCCTAGACATACTTACATATCATCTCCGCTCTGTCAGACTTGAAAATAATTTCGAAATGGGAACTATTTGTTGCGGGCTGGTGGTAACATAAGTTAAACAAGCTGTGTACCAGGACTGAATTAAGCAGTATGAGCATAATGTTAAGCCCTTAAACTCATCTTCAGATACTTTGGGGTTGATATCAAGGCCATTCAGAAATATGCCAGCACATTTGATGACATTCAACACTTACGCGCTGAAATAAGGTTGATTATGAAACAATTGTGGTGGTTCTAATTAAGAAACAGTTTGCAGTTTGCCTCTCTCTCTCTCTCTCTCTCTCTCTCTCTCTCACTCTCACTCTCTCTCTCACTCTCATTCTCTCTCTCCCCCTCTCTCACACACACATGCGTGTGCACACTTGCACACACACCCGCACACGCGCCCACCTTTTGATTAGGTTTATTGTTTTGAGGCATTGGCTCTCTAGAAAGACTTTGTCTTAGGTGTGAGCTTAGATTATGGGCATTATTCAGTGAAATTACTAACATAGGATAGAGACAAGAAAATTATGAGGACCTTGGTTCAACACTTCCTTATATCAAGTAAAACTGTAATAAATATCTTTAAATATGGGAAAACTTCAAATGGTATATGGTATCTGTATCCCCTTGCTTTAACTGATTCAGTTTTTACTAAACTGCCTTTTGCATTTTTGTATGAACATATCCTGGAGTTTAGGCTCATGAATACAATATGTGAACTTAATTTTTGGTGCAGGGACTTTGATGCATTTGATTTGAGATTGCGGCTTCCAGCTGTTGTCAGCAAATTACACAAGGCAATTAATCAAAACGGGGGTGTAACTTATATACATTGCACTGCTGGACTTGGAAGAGCTCCTGCAACAGCGGTACGGATGTTGGGTCTAAGGTCCTCTTACACGTAGTGTGGAGAATTTAATAAAGTGAGGCAAAAACATTGCAGGAGTAGCAGGTGTGGTGACCTTCAATAGGGAAGAAAAACAATAGACTAAAGTAAAAGTGGAATGAAAAAAGTTGGGAAAATGAATTATTTAATCCTTAAACTAATTTTGATTTATTATTTAGTCCCTAAACTATTTTTTGTTAATATTTATTCCTTAAACTAATTTTCTTAATACTTTTAAGGACTTTATGAACTTTGGTCCATTATATCTTATCTTACTTGGTTGTTAACTATTTTCTAATTTGTTAATTTTGCTTAAATGTATTTCTCATGTAGATATTTATGTACCACTCATGAAACTGCACATGCGAGCGGTGTAAATATTTTATTTTGGAGTTAATATCAAGTGTAACTCATATGGTAGATTTTGATGAGCAATTATGACACATAAATAACTATATGAAAAATGCTTTCCAACAAAATTTACAGATTAGAAAATAGTTAACAAACACATAAGATATGATATAGATTATAATGTATCAAAGTTGAGAAAATCCTTAAAAATATTATGAAAATTTGTTTAAGGACTAAATATTAACAAAAAATAGTTAAGGGATTAAGCAATAAACTGAAATTAGTTTAAAGACTAAATAATTAATTTTCCCAAAAAACTTCACCCTGTAGCTTATTCAATACTAAAAAAATGATGTCTTTTGTGGCCTTTTGCATGCTCTCTTTAACCAACACTATGTATATAGACATAGATATACATATAAACAAGTTTCCTGAACTCTTTCGTCTAATTTGCTGCATATCATTATGATATTGTGAAATTCTCACACCCTGATATGAACTTTCTGAAATTTGCATTTCCTGCATTCTAGGTAAGTGTTCGTATATACCACAAAGTACATTTGATGAGTATCATACAAAAACCTTCACTTCATATTTGTATCTTCATATCAGAAAATCTATTAGGTAATAGACTAATAGTTCTTGGCGTCCTTAATCCTCAATGATAGTTCACTTGTCAATTTGAAGTCACTCAACTAATATTTGTTGCATTTATGTGGTCCGTCTTCTTTTACATTCTTATTACACATGTTATATTAGTTTACAGCTCAGTTGTAGCCTATTGCTTTTATTTAAATAATCAAGCATTTACCCAAATATATAGTCTGGTCTCTTACTGGTAGCTTTGTGATTTGATGTAAAGTGCATAGATAAGTGAACAACATAATAATAAGATAAAATTGTATTGTCTTTCCATAGCTAAACCACTATATGGTCATAAGTCTAAGGGAGAATAGAAATTATGTCTTGTCTTGGGTATTTCTTACTTCTTACTATCTGGTATAGAGATCACCTGCCATAGATTGTACTGAAGGTTTTAATGAAATTTGTAGTTGGCATACATGTTTTGGGTTCAAGGCTATAAACTTGGTGAAGCGCACAACTTGTTATTGGTAATTTTTTTCCTCATCTGAGAATGGTTATCTTTCAGGTATTCATATATGACCTTAAGGAACAAGAGAAATGTTTCCCAATTGTAAAACTAATTTTATGTGAAAATTCCAAAAAAAAAAAAAAAAGAAAAGAAAAAAACCTTGTTTTGTTCCTTAGAACGAAGGTTCTTGGTTTTCAGCAAACCCCCATTGCTGTGAACAAGAACTTTCGCGCTGAAGTAATTGAATTTTGGGGATTGTGCAGAAATCAGTTACCTTTTACCTAGGAAGTCGAAGTATATTCAGTAATTTTTTAAAATACTGCAGGTGTTAGTTTTTCGGTAAAATTATTTCAGAAGATGCTCAAAATTCTTTCTTTTTCCTGCAGAGCAAGCGTCCTTGCTTCCCAAAACTTGAGGCAATTAAGAGTGCGACTGCCGACATAGTGAGCAAATTTTTCTTTATCCATTTATTAGCAACTGTCTGATATCTTACAATGTTAATATATTGAAGTGCTTAATCAAGAGTTTTCGGAACTATGGTTTTGTTTTTGTGCTTTTAGAATTTAAAATCTAAAATTCAGTTCTCTATCCTCTTTGTCATATTATGGTGAAGAGACAGATTTTTTACTGGCTGTAGTGGACCTTCCGACTCTAAAATTTTAAGATGAATAAAGCATTACACTTTAACTCTTTCAAATTGTTCAGGGACTAAATGGTGCATGGAATAATTTTTTCTTCTCCTCCTAGGAATATTTGTTTCATCGAACTGGGTCAAAAACAAAGGAAACTTGTCTGTGTGAAAACAACTGAATATATGTCCCTAGATTATCTAGGTATCTTGCAAAAATACACTTATGAACCAAAATGGATATGTAATAATGCTTTTTAATTGCACCAAGTATTTAGTTTGATGATAACTTTTAATCGAAATTAGTTGGGGATGTTGCTTCTTATCTAGAAAAGGCAAAATAGATTGATAAAATAACAAACTAATAAAAATAAATTTCTACATTAAAAGAGTAATTTTAATGACAACTGTATAAAAAAATTCCAGAAAGGGAAAAAATGAATGAAATACAATATTTGATGAAGTAAATAATAACATATAATAATAATAGTAAAATAAAACAAATGAAATACTCCATCCGTCCTGGTCCATTTGCAATACTTTCCTTTTCTGGATGTCTCATTCATTTGCGACAATTCCCTTTATTGAAAATTTCATCTTCTATTTATCTAAATTACCTTTCCAACATCTACTTTATGTCACTTCAATCTACTTGAACCATTTTGCTTTCTCACTACTTTTATTCATTTCAAATTAATTCATTCTCCTCCACTCATTTTAGAAGATAATATGGACATATAGATCAAAACTCAACTTGTTCTTTAATAATTGTGCAAAGTCAATGGTTGCAAATGACATGGGGGGAGTAGAAAATAAAAACAAAAATTAAAGCAAAAGTAAAATTCTAGTATTCCTTTCATATACTTAAAAATGGTGGAGAGTTAATTTTATTGATGTATAACCTGAAACAACAATATACATATATTTTTTTGAAATAATATTTTCATTATTATTTTGAGGTTATTTTCATAAAAAAATGCAGAATTTACGTCAACAGAATTACAAAAACTATAAGACAAACAAGAAATTGAGGATTACCTTCCGTGTGTTTTCATTCTTTTGTTTTTTGTTATGACGTAGTTAGAATTTTATTGTGATGTTAATATGTTATTCATAATACTGAAGTTGAGTAAATCATGTTCTATCAGTATAATTCATTTATCTACATTCCTTTTCTTATTGTTTGGATGGTTCAATATCCTGAATTCGGTATCTCTATTTCTTAAGCTTACAGGTCTAAAAAAGATACCTGTCACATTGAAATGGAATGGCAAAAATTGCTCAAGAGTGGAAATATCTGGGCTTGATATTGGATGGGGTCAGGTATAATCAAGTTCTCTATTTTGGGTTTTACCTATGTCTTTTACTCATTTTGGATTTTTTCAGTTCAACTTTTTCTGCATATACTAAAGGTTAGTATTACTTTTTGTTAGAGCCATTTAGATCATAGTTGTTTTAGGCGTACCCTCGCTCAAGGTCCATCCCATCCCACCATTTGCCCTCGCTTCGTATGAACCCTCCTCTTCAATAAGGCATGTGCCTTACAAGGTGAGCTACATTCAGCCACATTTGTTGCAGCCTTGTTCCGTTGTCCAACACCAACAAAAATGCCCCCTGGGTGGCCGGGGTGGGGCGCCATACGAGTGAGAACATTTTTAAGGGAGGGTAAGGACGAACAGATAGAATGTAGGGTTTGTAGAATGAAAATGCCTGCCTACCTTTCTCGAGGTTGTTCTTACTTTTTACAGGGGAGTTCGTTAGTTAGAACGTCATCTCACGTGATGAAACATGTAGGGATGCTCATAAGGTCTGTGGGCCCAAGGATTACATGGAGTGAGAGCCGTAGCCTCGAGGAAGTCATAATGCATGTGGTTCTTTTGACAGCAAAGGCTGCGGAGCTCATATATGACTCGGTCTGCAAGTGACTTCTACGAGGCTCAAGATATGATGCCCCCTTTAAGGATATATATTGTCAACTTTTGTTTGTATATTCACACACATAGAGAGAAAGAGAAAGAGAGAAAAGAGATCACTGGAACTTTAGGATTGTATTTTTCTATATCCTTACAATTTTCCATATATGTACAAGGCTTAAAGAGGTGCCATTTATAGGCACATAAACAACCTGCTGGTAAGTGTAAGTGTAGTTGATCACATACAATATCAGCTACACATGCTGATACCCAGCAGGTCACATGCTGACTCACCTATATTAGTTAATCTTACTCTTGCAGCTACACACATCAGCTCACATACAACAAGAGATGCTGATGTAATTTGACACTAATTCTAGCTACTCTTACAGCTACACATACATCTCACATACAACTAGTACAGCTTATGTACTTTGACACTCCCCTCAAGTTGGTGCATAGGTATCTCTCATGCTCAACTTGCAAATAATGGGCTGAAATGTCTTTGCACTTAACCCTTTAGTCAAGATATCAGCCAACTTGTCATTTGTCTTTACATAATGAACCTTGATGATTCCACTAATGAGTTTTTCTTTGATGAAGTTATGGTCAATCTCAATATACCTAGTCCTATCATGTTGGATTGGATCTTGAGCAATATTGATGGAAGCTTTATTATCACAGTATAACTTCATCGGGCGTCCCAGCACTATATCTTGCTACCATAGGTTGCTTCTTGCTGCGCCAAGTAACCAAGTTTCCATTGACAAAGGTGCAGTACCCTGAGGTGGACCATCTATTATCTATTGATCCAGCCCAATCTGCATTTGTAACTCTCCACACTAAGATATTCTCGTCCTTCATCTGCATAACTTTCCACAGTTAAGTGAACATGTTTTGTAAACATCATCCTTTCCCTGGAGCGGCTTTTAAGTAACGCAAGATTCAATAGTCTGCTTCTATGTGAGATTGGTGAGGATCATGCATATATTGACTAATCACTCCCACTGTATATGCTATGTCTGGTCGACTAAGAGAAAGATAAATAAGCCTTCTAACTAGCCTTTGCTACCTTTTCCTGTCAATTTTCTCATTGAAATTTCCACAAAGCTTGTGATTAGCTTCAATGGGAGGGCTGCAGCCTAACATACCAGTCTCATTCAGGAGATCAAGAGTATAGTTCCTTTGAGACAAGAAAATCCTGTGTGGTGATCTATAAACTTTAATCCCAAGAAAATACCTCAGTGGTCCCCAATCTTTAATTTCAAATTCGATAGCTAGATTCCTCTTTATAACAATTATTTCATAATTGTCATTTCCTGTCACAACAATATCAACATAAACAATTAAGATAGTAATCTTATTGCCATTTCTCTTGACAAACATCATTTGATCGACATTACCTTGCTTATAGCCAAATTTGACCATCACATTGTGGAACCTCCCAAACCACGTTCTTGGGGATTGCTTCAGATCGTACAATGCTTTTCTCAATTTACAACCCTTTTTGGTAGTTACTTGTGAAGAGAATCCCGGAGGAATGTCCATGTAAACTTCTTCGTACAAATCATATGAAATCACCATAAAGGAAAACATTTTTTAACATCTAAGCTGTTGGAGTTCCCATCCCAGATTTGCTGCACATGATATCAAAATTAATAGAACTCATTTTTGCGACTAGAGCAAATGTTTCTTGATAATTAACACCATAGGTCGGAGTATAACCTTTGACAACAAGTCTTCCTTTGTATCTATCAACTGTCCCATTTGGTATTTGTACAGTAAACACCCATTTACATCCAACTAATTTTTCTTCAGCTGGGAGAGAAACTAGTTCCCAAGCACTATTTTTCTTCGAGGCATTCATCTCCTCTATCATTGCATTCTCCCATTTAGGATCATTTATTGCATCTTGCCACCTTTAAGAAATTTAGACACCAGATAAAGAAGAGACAAAAAGACAAAACTATAGAGGGGGAAGACAAGGCTTTATATGAAATAAAGCTAGAAATGAGATGATTAATGCAAGAACGAACACCTTTCTTGTGCAATAGGAAGATCAAGATTACCCTCTTCTGAGGATTGTTTTCTAGATCTGCCTCGGGCTCGAACGGATCAGGTAAAGTGATGTTTTGTTGCCGTTGAGAATAGGTTAACAAATTTGGTTTGTTTAGTCTCATACCTGGGTCAAACTCAGGTTCCTCGTTAACACTAATAGAAGAAGGTACCCCTTCAGAGGAGAAGAGGGTCAAGGAGATGTCAAGAATCGAGGCAAGAAATATGGTGTAAAAGAAGAATCTTCCTCGTCTTCCTTTTCTAGATTATTAATCTCCCCGTGAAGAGATGACGATGGGCCTGGTGAAAGATGTGACACAGATTCCCAAAATGTGACATCATGACTTACAAAAACACGCCGAGATGGAGGGTGAAAGCATCTGTAAACTTTCTGAGTGGGTGAATATCTAATATACACAACGGAGTGCTCGAGGGTCAAGTTTACTTACTACGAGAAGGAGAGTGATTATGAACAAAAACAAACACTTCCAAAAGTGTGATGTGATAGAGGATGCGAGGATAAAGGAGGGACAAATGATATAAGTGTTTTAAACTGTAACACTTGAAAGAAGATGATTTATGAGAAATGTACATCCGTCAAGACTACACCCCAAAGATACCTTCGGGACATTCATGGTTAACATCAATGATCTACTAACTTCCATAAGATGACCGATTTTTCTCTCAGCTATCCCATTCTGTTGGGAGGTGTCGACATAAGTGGTTTGATGAATAATGCTACAAGAATTTAGGTAGGATTTGAAAGGACGGCTGATATACTCAGTACCATTGCCACTTCACGCAATATTTGTATTGAAGCATGAAATTGATTTTGTACCATTTGGTGGAATGTTTTAAAGCACTTGAAAACCTCATTTTTATGACAAAGTAAATGGATCTAAGTGAGCCTAAAGTGTCAATCAACGAAGACAACAAACCAACGATATCCATTATTAGTGGGTACCCGTGAAGGACCCCAAACATTTGTATGAATTATTGAAAAGAGTTTAGGACTTCTATAATTTTGGGCAGGATGACCTGACCGTTTATGTTTGGCCAACTCACAAGGTTCACACATAATAAATTCATCATAGTTACATCTTTAGTTAAATTTGGAAAAAGATGTTTTAGAACCCAAAAGATGGATGTCCTAAATAGCAATGCCATTGATAAAGAGACTTGAAGATAGGATTGGTAGAAGCATGGAGGGTTGGAGGGATTGAACCTAATTGACCCTCTAAGATGTACAAGCCATTGCTCACTTTACTATTACCAAGTTCCTTGCCCATTGCCTGATCCTGAAATACACAATGAAAAGGAAAAAAAGGTTGCTATAACATTTGAGAGCTTCGGTGATGCTCTGAACAAATAATAAGTTAGTCGGGAAAGAAGGAACATACAATACTGAAGTCAAAGGTAGCGTGAGAAGAATAAGAGGATCCTTGTCCAAGAATGGGGAAACGAGATCCATCAGCTATACAACCGCTATTTTGTTTAGATAAATATATATACGAATGAAGCAATTTAGAGGAGCCAATCATATGCTCATATGCTTCGGAATCAATGATTCAAGAATTGGCAGGTAATGTAGAACGAATAGAAGACATACCTGCGTGAGCATAATAAGAGGAAGATGAGGGAGTGAAGGTACCAGTATCCAGTTTAGTCATCATTTGGCGAAGTGAATTGAACTCGGATGCAGTTAAAGAACCTTCCTGAGGAGGGCATTGGCTTGTGTTTGTATCAAACTCATCAACCACAAAAATGTGAGCATTTAGATTACTACCTCTTTTTGGGCCACGACCGAAGGACATGTTGCTATAACCTTGTCTTGTTCCTCGACCACGTCCTTTACCCCTAAGTTCGGGGTGAAGGATGAAACAAGTTTCAAGAGTGTGATTAGGCCTTTGTAATTGTAACATTGGATTCGTTCCTTTTCTACAAGGTTGATTATTGTCTTTTGAATTGATGTCTTTGGCACAATCGGCTCACTAACAAGAGCAAAGCTTTGAGAATTTGAGGAATTAAGTATCATAATATGTCGGCGACGTTTCTCGTATTGGATTCAGGCATGGGCCTCTTGAAGAGTTGGAAAAGGATCCTGTCCGGGGAGTTCAGATTTGATATGATTATAATCAATAGATTATCCTGCCAAAAACTCAATTACGTGGTCTTCCTCCACCAACTTGAACTTTTGATATGCCTGGGTGTCCTCTACGCACTTGCCTTTGAACCCACTGTGGTGGTCTAGTTCTTGCCACAACGCGGTGAATTCAGAATAATACTGAGCCAATGTTTTGCTTCCTTGCGAGGATTCTTGCATCTTTTTCCGAATTTCATACCTCTTGGACATATTTCCAGAATGTGAGTAAGTTCGAGCCACAACATTCCAAATTTCCTCTGCAGCAACAAGAATCAAATAACTGTTTCGAATGTTGGCTTGCATCGAGTTAAATAGCCTGGTCTTGACCATGGCATGGCATTATCTGACTCCTGATCTTCCAAAGATGGATCCTTATCTTCTGGGTATTGGACTTGCCATTAATAAACCGTTGCATTTTATTGGCTTGAATAGATAACTTGCATGCTTGAGACCATGCCAAGTAATTAGTTCCATCTAGTTTTATAGGACTGATTACTAAAGAGGAGTTTGGACCATGGGAACCTCCACTGAAGATTTATCGAAGAATTAATAACTATGAAGGAAAGAGTTTTGAGTTCAAGTAGGCTGACAGTTTGGACCAAGAACAGCATAATAACAAAAAAACATCAGAAATGATTTTGAAGCTGTTCTCTTAGATCAGTACCAGACTGTTGCAAGATTATTGGAGAAATAAATACTCTAGCTTCCGCAGGCTGTCCATAGACAGCTCTTATACCATGTCAACTTTTGAATGCATATTCACACACACACACACACACACACACACACATATATATATATAGAGAGAGAGAGAGAGAGAGGGAGAGAGAGAGAAAGGAGATCACTGGAACTTCAGGATTGTATTTTTTTCTCTATCTCTAGAATTTTCCATATATCTACAAGGCTTAAAGAGGGGCCATTTATAGGCATATAAACAACCTGCTGGTAAGTGTAGCTGATCACATATAGCATCAGCTACACATGCTGATACCCAGCATGTCACATGCTGACTCACTTATTCTAGTTAATCTTACTCTCACAGCTGCACACATACAGCTCACGTACAACTAGAGATGCTGATGTACTTTGACACTAATTCTAGCTACTCTTACAGCTGCACATACAACTAGTACAGCTGATGTACTTTGACATACAACTCACATATATATGTGTGTGTGTGTGTGTGTGTGTGTGTGTGTATAGGGAGCTGATCCATAGTAAGGCCTGGGTAAGTACTTTTTGTCCTCCCAATCTTAACCGTTCGAAAACAAGAATGGGACGGTTAGATGGATGTTGATCACTATTTCGTCTACTACAAATTGTGGTGGACATAAATCCCAATTTATATGTCGGTTACAAATTGTGACATACATGAAAAAAGATTGGGACTTTTCTTCATTGTTGTGATATCTCCTTCATCGCCGTTGGCGGTCTCTATTGAAACTCTGGTGGGATACGGGGCTGGAACAACCAAAATTCTCACCCAAAAACTTTGTTCGAACTCACGAAACAATGATATGAATATTAATATTAATTTTCTGAATGAATCTTAGTGAAAATTGCATCCTTATTTACAATTCGAGTAAAGAGCTTTCATAATCAAACCAGTGTAGTTAAGATGTGCACCATGGCTAATGGCGTGGCGCAAATGGGTAGTGTCGCCGTGCCCTTATGATTCTGAAGGCTTTGAACAAAGGCGACCATGGCGATGCCATGGCACAACGGCGACGGTCAAAGGCGTGGTCAACAATGAAGATAGCCAAAAAATAAACAAAGGAAAAAGAAACCTAAAACAAAGATGGTGTTGCAGCACTTCAATTACAATTTAAAATGTGTGAAACATAATCACGTACCCTTCATCTCCATTGACCTAAGATTAATTTTTCTAAGTGTAATTTTTTTTAATACTTATTTACAATGTACATTACTCTTTTCATTTTTAATAAATACTTCATTTGGAATTATTTGTAATTTATATATTTACTAAAATTTTTTTTTTGGTATTCTAAGTATGGATTTCAGGTTGTCAAAATATTTTTGCTTAGGTTTTAAAAATAGAAATAGTTTAAAATTTTATATATTTTTTTGTATATTATTTATCGCCACAAGCCACGGCTCTTTTTCATGGTTGCACCGCAGTTGCGCGACTTGCCATTAACTACACTAAATCAAACTAGACTTGTAATTGGTAACATAATAATCAGAATAATAAATAATAATTAATAAACAAAGAAACTTGAATGTTTTTTTCCATAGGCCTTAACTTGGACTTTTTGGCTTAGTGAAATGATTCCAAAATTTCGCATATTGATCCCAAATTGTTTCTTTTCAGATTTGTCCTATTGTAGTCCTCCCCCTCTTAAAAGAACTCCACTATCACAGGAGGAACTTGGCATATCACCAAGGACTTCTTCACAAGTGTCAAATGAGGCATATCTGTCGCACAAGTGCAAGTGAGTGTATCTGTCGTCGTCCTTGATAATAGAGTAAGTATTAGCATGGGCAACATGACATGTATCTCAATCCCAAAGTCATGTGCGCCCTAAAATTATGTGGCATGCCTTGAGAAGTAAATATCACACATATCTGTGTTTGTGAGCTTGCCAACTGAAAATGTAACTAAGCATCTTTGAGTCACCTGTAGCTTTGTATTTGTGGTTCTTGGTCATGAAATGGGTTTTGAGTCTAGGTTATGAAAACGTGAAAAATTAGAGTCAAATTAAAGCTAAGCATCATATGAATCCTTTAAAAAAAAAAAGAAGGGATTTTGCTTGCGAAATGAAGGAGAATTCAAAGGTGAAAGTTGGCAAACTTCATGTTCTTCACTCTATTTCCAGATTTTTTGTTGTGCAGTCCTTATTTTAGCCTAAATGTAAAATATCATAACTCGATCTAGAGGTCCATTTCAAGTGTGGTTTGTTTATGTGCATTCTATGCCTCTAGAGCTAAGAAACACTAAAAACTAGTAAGAATCTGTAGAGATAATTACCTCCAAAGTTGGCTACATGCGCAGGCTGTTAGCAAGCAAGAACAGAGTGAATTTTGTCCAACTTTGAAAATTTGCAACTCGATCTCTAGATCTCCAAATCGAGTTCCAATTGTTCTTGGTTGTTGAATTCTATGTCTAGTTAGTATTTTAACAAAGTAATCGAAAAAATGAATATGGTTTGATAGTATTTGTTTCGCCCGGGAAATTTTGAAAAAATATGGGGTTGAGTTGTGAGACTGCTCATTTAAAAGTTTCTTCAAAAACCCTTTTGCAAAAGTTCGAGTTTTTTATAAATGTGACAGGATGATAAGATCATTTAAGACGAGTTGCCACCAAACAAATTTTACCTTTTTGAAAATTAATTTCAAGATGACTCTTAGATTATTCACGGCGAAACCAAGATACATCGAGTTCGTTGCTAGATTGAATAGGAGGAAGGTGTTAGGCACCCCCTATCCTCGTTATAACTAGTGACTGCTTTTTTTAGATTTTTTTTTTAATGAAATTATCTCTTAAAACCATGAAGTTGTCTTTGGAAGAAACATCAAAGTGCACGTGTGTGCCCATGTGTGTGTGTGTTCAATGTATTTCCATTATTTAGTTTGGATTAAATGCTACAAGAGCTAACTGGAGATAAAGAACCAGTCCTAAACAGCTATCAAACAACTTTTATCTCACACGAAATTTACAATGTTCTTTAGAAGTAAACCAACTTAAGACCAACAAATAAACTTTAACAAATGCTGGCTCTTGTACTGAAAATTCTTGGCTGGAGTCCATGCATCGTTGGCTCAGGCATGACACAGAAATAGAAGGTTAGAAAAGAAAACATAACTGTGTAGATATATACATATTGATAACATGATAAAAAGGAAACTATTTAGATTACATGATATAAACTGAAATCACACAGAAATCATGAAAGGATTATATGCATGTGTTTGAGAGATTAAATATAAGGGTGTTCCAAATAGATGTAGCCACGGACAAATCTATTCTAGACTGGAAACCGCCCTATTGTAGGAAAATGAACTAACCTTGATCAAAATAAAAGGGAGAGAGAAAGGGCGAGATAGATAAACAATTACAAACCAGGCTTCTCTTGGATTGATGTAGAATAAGGAGTTACAAGGATGATTTATGTATAAGGAAAATAGGGCCTTTTCCTTGGCTAAACTTTAAGAGGAAAAAAAAACTTTGAAACTTTCTCACAGTTCCCTCTCTCATTTCCAATCTCTTTCTTTTTCCGATTTTTTTCTCCTCTCCCACACTTTGTTGCTTGGGGCTCTATTTATAGGCCCAACTCCTTTGTCCTCCAGGCTTTATCCACAAGCTCTCTCTCAAAATATTTATGATATTTCTCGGTAATTGTAGCTGTCACATAACTTCCGTTTTTTAGATGGCCTTTTTTGCACGCCAAAACTGCTATGTGACATCCATTGCGGCTGGTTTCTTCCTATTGGACCACCCTCTTTTATTTTTATATTTTTTAGTTTTTCCGATTTATTGGAATGCTGGAGTCAGTTGTGTGTCATGCCATGTGTCACCCTCAATCTCTGATGACCATTTTATCTTTGGTGTAGTGACTTAAACAACAATCTCTGATGTGCCAATTTTCTTAGTATCTGATGAGCCAAAGCTTAGTCTCTGATGGGTTAATCCTCTAGTCTCCGATGAATCAGAGCTTAGTCTCCGATGGGCAAATCCCTAGTCTCTGGTAGTTTAGCTCTACAAGTAAGAGGTGAGGGTTGATCTAAAGCTTTCTTTTGCCAACACAGGACATCATCCCTTGAAGATATAATGCATTTTGGGAGGATAACATCCTCTGACGATGTCAGATATTTTAAAATGACATTATCTGTCACTGTACCATTTCTGCAAATTAGTTTCTGATGGGATAAAATTAGTCTCCGATAGTATGATTATCCCTTAACGCACTAGTCTCCGACAGTGTAATTACCCCCTGATGCGCTAGTCTCCGACAATGTAATTATCCCCTGATGCCGAGAAACATCCCTTGATACTAGACTTTGGTGCTAGGATGGATTTCCCGAAGACTTTGGCGATGACTAAAAATGACTTTGACGCTAGTCATTTTTTATCTCCTGATGCTAGACTTTGGCGTTGTTGTGGATTACCCCACGACTTTGGCACTGAGTAATTTATTCCTTGATGCTAGACTTTGGCGCTAGGATGGATTTCCCAAAGACTTTGGCGATGGCCAAAAATGACTTTGACACTAGTCATTTTATCCCCCTGATGCCCAGACTTTGGCACTAGTGTGGATTACTCGATGACTTTGGCGCTGAGTAATTTATCCTTTGATGGCCAAACTTTGGCGCTGAGTAATTTATCCCTTGATGGCCAAACTTTGGCGCTGAGTATGGATTACCTGACGACTTTGGCGCTGAGTAATTTATCCCCTGATGCTTAGACTTTGGCGCTAGTCATTTTTTTATCCCCTGATGCTAGTCTTTGGCGCTAGTGTGGGTTACTCGACGACTTTGGCGCTGAGTAATTTATCCCATGATGCCTAGCCTTTGGCGCTAGCATGGATTATCTCTATTCCTGCTTTATCAGGAATTGCGGTTATGAGCTCAATTCACTTCAAAGAGGAGACATTGTCAACCCTGTACTTAACACAAAATTAAATCTAACAAGCCTCATTCCATATTTTTATTACGTTAAGGCAAAACATAAATAAAATAAAAACCAAAATTGAGGTGTCAACAGTATCACTTACTCCTCAAGTTGCCAAGATGATCAAACATGAAGCTCCCAAGTGATGCAGCGGAATATGTGGTTGGATTGACGTTCCAACACAAACGTAGATAAATTCTTGTAAAACAAGATAAGAGCCGAAATCTCACAACCAGGGAGAAATTTGTATGTCAATATTATGAAAGTTCAACTACTCAAATACCCTTTACAAAACATGTATTTATAGTAGGAATAAATAAACCAAACTTAATTAGAGAACATATTAAAAACAGTCAAACGAAACAAGTCCAAATGGAAATAAGAAAGGGATTCTCGCACAAAGTCTAGGACGAGTCGCGGGCTGTGACAAGAGTCACAAACTGTGACTGAAAGGAACCGCCCCTCTGTCACGGGCTGTGACAACTCATGTGACAAGCTGTGACAGCTCCTGCATAACCAAATTCCTGTGAATTTTTCTTGACTTTATTTCTAGATCCGAACTTGTGCTTGATTTTTGGTTTTGGAGGTTTGGATAATGTTTTGATGGCTAGTTCATCACTTGCTATTTATTTGTAGGGTTCTAAGATTTTTTTTTTCTTTTTTTTTTTTTTTTTTTTTTTGCGTTTTCTAAATACTCCAAAAATGTACTAGTGTACTAATTTGTAATTTCCATTTTCTTTTCTTTTAATTTAATATTCTAGGAAACTTCCCTTTCTATTTTAAATTTCCCAGAATTTTAATGTTACCCATTTATGTTAGAAATTATTTAATAAACCATGCGTATGGCATAATTCGTGTATGCACACAAAACAACAGTTCTGCCCATTTTTCGTCACGTGTGTCGTTTTATTTTTGATTCCTCGTTTGTATATACCATTACTAAACATGTATTTGTACTTTTAAAAAATATCATAATTATTTACGTTCATTGATTTAATAATTGAAGCATGTACTTCTTTATGCGACGAAATTTCAGATTCGTCAATTGTTAAGTTACTCGCATGCTTACATAGTTGTAACATAATGTTAATAAACATTAAAAATACTTGGAAATATATTCTAAATTTTGGTTTCTCACAGTCAATATTGCATATTTTGGTTATTCCTTACCTTGGGACCAAATTGAGGACGGGCACATCGCTCCTTAAATAATTAGGGTTGAGATCAATGTTATGCTTTTATATATTTGAAGTTGTTAGCATAATATGTGAGTTTTGGAAGTATTCTTAAGTTAAATAGCTAATATATGTGATCTGGTCAATTTTAGATGATATGCATTAGGGGTGATAAGAAAAAGCTAATTCAGATCCATATAAATATGGTTGGTCCTACAGAAATTTTCTGTTGACATTTGTGTGGAATTTGTGTTGACATTTGGAAAATCAAAAGGGGCTCTTTTTGGTAAAACCTTCACTAAAACCATTGACAGTTACATAACATAAGCAATAAAATTCATGCTGATTGCAGAAACCAATATGATACATCAAGACATCTTGAAACCACCATTGGGAAGGAAAAAAAGGAAAAAAGAGAATAGAAATGAATAATAAGGAAAGAGAGATAGGAAATAACACTTTCTCTACATATCACTAAATATTTAAATATAGATAATTAAAGTAAAGTAGAAAGAAAAAAATGCAAGTGGCCTTAATGGAAAAATAAATCATTTAAGCTCAGGATTGTATTTGTGAAACTACATAGGATCTGTTTTCTGATTTTTACATACTCAAGTGAAATGAGAAACTAACTATTGGAGTTTATATTCAAATTCTAGATACTTACACAAGCTTTCAGAATGTGATAATAAGTGTTTCACAAAGTACACCTGTAACTGTAGAATTTGGGTTGTCAAGCTTTAGTTGTAGAATCGACGTACCAACCACCAATATTTTCACTCTTTAAGAATCTCTCTTAACTGAATAAAGAAATTACAGTATTGAACTAATACATTGACTTTTTTGACTTTAAACAGGTTATATACTTCTGATGTAAGATATTCAATACAAGAGAATTGCTCATTGCAACAATATTTATTTGGAAGTACGTCAAGTCAGTAGTTTGTTTCTAATCATTTTTTAATTTACCTTGTATCTTTTTCCAGACAATACCTCTGACATACGATGAGGAAGAAGGGTTGTGGATTCTGCGAAGGGATTTGCCTGTAAGAACTTTCTTTAGCATAAAACTGCATGATTTAACAGTGATAAGTTGATTCATGTAAAATTGTTATAGAGCTCTTTCGTTTTAATAACTGTTAGTAGTAACATATACACATGATGTGTAAAATGCTGCAAGTGCATAGTGCCCTTCATAGACATGGCAAGTGCAGGTACAGGTGGATCCACATAGATAAGTTAATTCATAAACATTCCTCAATTTTTATTTCAGATGAAAAAGAAAAAAATGAAAAAAGAATTTGAGTTAACTAAAAATTGAACAGAACAAACTTAATAAAAATATTAACTAAAATGCATACATAACCTTCTAACAAAAAAGATGTAAACATAATTAATTCGCAACCATGCATGTAATAATCAGATGAATCAAACAAAAGAGTTTCAACAACTGAAATTGAAAGCAAATGTTAATTTAATAATTAAAAGTGTAACTGCAATACATCTAAATGCATGGCACGACGAAGAAGAGCACTAGCGGCATAACGATTTGCGGAAACAGTAAAAATGAAAAATAAAAGCATAGAAACGAATAGTGAAATTAGAATATTAAACAACTCCATTCACAGCTTACTGTGTTGATAAATTGAAGAAACAAAATTATCATTGCTGGTGCTCATGAGTAGATAAAAGTAAATGAGAGAACTGCTTCGGGCAAAGTACAATAATTAAATAAACTGAATTAAACTATTTTCCTAAATCTACAGTCTCTTCAAAAGAGCACATCCAAAATAATATATCTTTTTAATATTTATGAGGAAACTATAAGAGTCCTCCAATTCTTCATTTCTATCTCTCCAAAGGTTAGATGAATGTATATGTTGAATTTATCAATTGTATATACTAAATTGGTACAAATAAAAGAGGATATATGGTCCCTATTTATATACAGTAGAAGATCAGGATGACTGCTATGATTAAGGGAATCCCTGATCTTATGCTAATATATTCCTAGGATATCCTAACTACTTCCACATATCATGGCATATCTACACAATTCTAGATACTTCCAACACTCCCCCTCAAGTTGGAGCATGTATATCATGCATGCCCAACTTGTTGCACATGTATTTTATTCTAGATGGTCCCAAAGCTTTGGTAAGGATATCACCTAGTTGTTCGCCCCTCTTCACATGACTCAGCACAATATTTCCATCCTCTTACTTTTTCGCACACAAAGTGGCAGTCAACTTCTATGTGTTTTGTGCGTTCATGGTATGCTAGATTTGAAGCAATATAAATAGCTGCCTAGTTGTCACCATAAAGACGCATGGGGACTAAATTATAAGTACCCAATTCTGTTAAAAGATGTTTTACCCACATCAATTCACCTGCCACATTAGCCATCACTCTATATTCTGATTCAGCGCTAGATCGAGACATGACACTTTGTTTCTTACTTTTCCACGAAACCAGATTTCCACCAATAAATACACAGTAAGATATCAGGCTGAGTCTCCGTAAGATAATTAAGTTTACCAACAAGTCTTCGATAACACTCGGGATTATCGAAGAGTTCACCATCAGTATCATTTAATTTCCAATTAGGATCCATAGGACTATCAACAGGTCTCGAGCCAAGTAGACTTGTCTCCGTGAGTAAATCCAATACATACTTCCTTTGGGAGAGAAAGATCTGATGGAGAAATGGAACACAGAAACAATGATAACAAAAGGCAAAAGGCAGCCTGGGAACTATGAAAATAAATTTGGAATGTTCCAGAAAGTTTATAAAAAGAGGGCTAAGTTAATTTCTGATAATTAATTAAGAAGTTGGAAAGACTTAGAAAATTAGTTAGTTCCAGGTTTTTGTGTCATGTAGTCTTCCTAAGTTGGTCAGTCTTAAGTTGGTCAGGTTTTTGTGTCATGTAGTCGGAAGCCTCTTGGTGTCCTATAAATATATGTATTTCATTATTTTATGGGCAGAGTGAATAAAATCAAGTTTCTCATATTATTTTAGATATGTGAGTCATCTTTCCTTAGGTGTGAGGCCTAGCTTATCCTTCTATTCGTTCTCTCCTTTTTATCATCAATTCCCCAAGTTCTCTTTTCTTTTAATGATCAGTACTGTCCAGATTTGAAACATCATCAAATCTGTCCAGAAACACTACATAATTTAGGGTGCTGTGATACAATCCTACATCAGATGATGGAGAAATGGAACACAGAAACAATGTTAACAAAAGGCAGCCTGGGAACTATGTAAATAAATCTGGAGTGTTCCAGAAAGTTTAAAAAAGGAGGGCTAAGGTTTATTTCTGCAGCTGATAATTAATCAAGAATTTGGAAAGACTTTGAAAATTAATTAGTTCCAGATTTTTGTGTCATTTAGTCTTCCCAAGTTGGTCAGTCAAATGGTCACTCATAAAGCATTTACTATGTGTGCTGGAAGCGTCTTTGGTGTCCTATAAATATATGTAATTGATTATTTTATGGGCAGAGTGAATAAAATCAAGTTTCTCATATTATTTTAGATGCGTGAGGCATCTTTCCTTAGGTGTGAGGCCTAGCTTATCCTTCTATTCTTTCTCTTCTTCTTCTTTTATTTGTTTATATAATCTGCCCAGATTCTCTCTCTTCTTAGTTCTGTCCAAAATAGGCAGATTATAGGTGCTGAAATTAAGATCCTGCATCAAGATCCCCTTACAAAAATGTGCCACCTCAATTCCTAAGAAATATAAATAATTCAGTTTCCCCAAATGCTTTGTAGCAAATCTCTGCATCAAGAATGACTTCAGCTCGCCAATTCCCTTGAAGTCATCACCAGTGACTACAATATCATCAACATAGACAATAAGTAAAATTGGAGCAGCTGGGCTCTCTCGATGAAACATAGAATGATCACAAGCACATCGTGACAACCCAAAGTCAAGTACAATCTCCGGAAACTTTTCAAACCATGCACGAGGAGAGAATGTCTCAGATCTCCATGTAAAAAAGCATTTTTAACATCTAGCTGGTACAACGGCCAATGATTAATAGCAGCACGATGCACGATGGTGTTTCCCGAACTGACAAGAGACACAATCTAAGCGAGATAGAGACTGAAAACTAGGTAACATCCTTTTAAGAACATGTAGGGAAGGATGGCCTAAACAACAATGAATTTGGAGAGGAGACACGAAACTTGAGCAGGCAGTGACTGGTGTAATGGGATCAAATGCATCAAACAGATACAACCCTCAAGATAAACGCCCTTTACCAATCATCTTCTTCGTCAAAAGATCCTGAAATACAAAAGAGTCAGGATAAAAGGTTACTGAACAATTATATTGTTTGGTTAACTTGCTGACTGAAAGTAAGTTAAATGGGAAATTAGGCAAATAGAGGGTGGATTTTAGGGAAAGAAAAGAACTCAAGGGGACAATACCAACACTACCAATTTTGAATGAACCATTCGCAACAGTGATATTAGAAACATTGGCAGTAGTATTAAAATCAGTGAGAATATGTGGCATACCTGTCAGATGATCAGATGCCCCTAATTCAATGACCCAAGAGTGAGTTGGGGTGAGACAAGCAGTAGCATTACCTGATTGAGGTAGAGTAGCCATGGAAGAAGAAGATTACTGGGAAACTTGAAACTGAGTAAAAGTTTCATATTTTTCTGGGGTCATTGTCACAGTCTTGGTCTTTGCTCGTGAAGGAGGCACCGTGTGACTATCAGCCAAGTGAGCACTCTTTTGATGGCCCTGATTTGTAAGAAAACAGCAAAACTTCTTCACATGTCCTTGCTCACCACAATGATAACAGACATCGTGAACCTGACTTGTCATTATTATTACTACCTCGTCCTTGCCACCCCGTGTATGTCCACCACGACCACCTCGATCGCCATCAGTATTACCTCTTCCTGCTCCTTTGGCTGACAAAGTAACTAAAGCTGCTTTATCAGACATATCCTGAGATGTACCAGTGTCTTGTGATCCCCTTAGAACACGAGAAAAAGTATCCTGAAGAGAAGGCACAGTAGTTCCACCCAAAATCTGAGAGGGAACTCTGTCAAATTCAGATCCAAGGCACCTAAGAAGCCCATAACTGCTAATTGTTCCTGCATTTTCTGGACATCAGCAGTTTGGGGTAATAGAGAATTCACCTCCCCATACATCTTCGTAAAATTTGCAAAAGACTGAGTGGACATCCATCACGACAGACACAAAAGAATTCCTGAGTAACATCATAAATTTTGGCTAATTTATTTTTCCCAGATAAAAGAACTTCTAAATAGTCTCATAAATCATTAGCAGTATCAATGTGTCACCAAGTCCACAAGACTCTCCATAGAATTAAATAGTTGATACGGAATACGAGCATCCACGATTTTCCAATTTGTGTCCTTGATTGTGGTTAAATGATCACCTTGACCCCAACTCACCAAAGCAAGGCATACAATCTTACGCCACTGTTGATGATTGTGAACACCATCTAATTTTTATCTGTAAGCTTGCTGGAAGACGATAAAACCTCGGTAACACCCAGCTGTTGTCCATCTGTAACAGTAGACGCGGGAACAACTCCAGTGCTGGTACTAATTTCTGACATCCTTAATTACCAACAATGAACAGAGCACAACAACCAAAATAACAACGAAATATGCTTATTCAAACTTAGAATCAGAAATAACAATGAAACAGATAACCAGAAAACTAGGCAGAGCCCAATTTTCATTTTCAAACAGAACTCTTAAAACGACAACGGCCCTGGTGAATTTTCCTTTTTCTTTTTCACCATATATTCTTTTCAGTTAAAAATAGTAATGCATTTATATTTCAAAGTTAATTTTTGCAATATTAATTTGAAAGTTAATATTAAGGTATCTAGTTTTACTAAATTAAGGAAAACCATTATATATTACTCTTTCCATTTCACTTAAAGAGTTTCATTTGGATTTGTTTTGCTTGAATTGTGAAACCTTAATATTCAAATTGTGATGAAATTTTGTAGAACTTTGAAATAGTCGAGTTTCCCATTATTGGAATATTTGCATAATATACAACAATTCTCTTTTTGAATCAAAATCAATGAATTATGTATAAAATTTAAATTTTAAAATTTTGTAAATATTTAGGAAATAGTCCCTCCGTTCTGGTCTATTTGCAACACTTTCTATTATAGATGTCAACTTCATTTGCAAAATTAACCTTTATAGAAAGTTTCATCTTTTAATTATCCAAAATTCCCTTCCAACGTCTACTTTATGCATATCACTCTACTTCAACCACTTTACGTTCCACTACTTTTACCTATTTTCAAATGAATTTCATTCTCCACCACTCATTTTAAAGGACAACATGAACATTTTGATCAAAACTCCACTTTTTTCTTAATAATTGTGGAAAGTCAATTACATATTAGACTGTTTGTACCAACATATTTTTCAATTTCAAAGTTAAGATAGAACTATCTAAATTTTGAATTTTAAAATTTTATAACTTTTGTGAAGTCTCCATTTATCTATACTTTTGAAACGGCTAAAATATATAATATTTATATCTAACTAAGAGAAAAGAGCTATAGCTTTGTTTGGAAAAAGAGGCTACAACACTGTATACGAATCAACAATTGTTTTGAAAAATTCCACTGTTTGGATTGAAAGAGAATCAAAAAGATAAAGGGGCATGCAAAATTGCTTTTTTATTTTTTTTATTTTTTATTGTGGTGTAATAACATGGCGTTTATAACCAAGTAAATTGGTATTTTTTGAAGGTAAAATTAGTATATTTTAAAGCTTAAAATGCATCGATTCTTATATGGTTATAAAAATAATGCAAAAGAGCTTGAAAGAAATAAAAAATTGTATTGTTTTTGGACGATCTTTTGATCCTTAAAGTTACACTTTTCAAAATTAAAAAAAAAACGTGGATTCATATATATGTTTACATATATGGAAAACAGGAATTGGGCTGCAGCATTAATTCCTTAATTTGGGTTGTACACGGAACGATGTTGTTTTAAATTGGGTTGAGAGCTTATTTCTTGGTTTCATACATTCATTAATAACTTGATTATTTTTAGATAATAGTAGTAGATAGAAACAATGCTTGTAAGGAAAATCAAGAAATATAGGCTTGTTTGCCATCCACACCAGAATAAGTAGAGTTCTCCGATAAAACCTCCTAGGGATAAGAGACCGTTTTGCCAACAAAGAAGTCATCCTTGACGATTTCACAATCTGATCTCCAAATATTGGCTTTCTTCCTCTGCATTCTTTTCAGCTTCAGGAGCCATGACCAAGCAAACACGTACCTCTGCAAACACTATTACAAATTGACGATGCCAATCTATTATAATATCACTACTTGCCTTTTTTACGAAACTTCTAACAAAATTCTACTGTCAACCATCTGAAATCATGAAATCAGTGGCCACCACCGAAAATACCACATTACCACTTGCGGACAATCATGATGATTCAGCCATTAATTTTTCAATTACAGCATTAGAAACAGATCTAGCACCAATATCTTAGATCCAAGACTAGACTTAATTTATTAATTTGTTGTGTTTCATTGGAGAACTCACAATAAAAAAGGGTGAGCAGGTCAGTGTATGGGGCAAGATTGGAGAGGACGTGGTGGGTTAATGGGGGTGGTACGGAGACGAGAGGTCATTGTAGAGATGGTATCATGTGGCGATGTTTTGTGAAGGAAGAAAAGAAGGGAGAGAAGAGTGCATGCCGACCACATCGAATAGAGCACACCAAAATCACAAAATCGGCAAAGTTTCTTCGTCCAGCCTAAAGTTATACTTTGGACTGCAGCCCACTTCTTGTTTTCTGTTTTCCCTATATGTATGTATGTATGTGTGTGTGTGTGTATATATATATATATATTATGTACATATATGAGAATAAGAAAATTGAGCTATAACTCACATTTCAAATCCTACCCACTAATTTATGGGTAATTTTATATCTATGAATTTATAGTCTATGTAAGAAATCCAACTGTATGGATTGAAAGATTATCAAACAATAGAGATGTATACAAATTTTTATATAATTTTGTTGTGTATAGCTTGATTTTTACAACCATGTAAAATTTGTATATTTTCAATGACTAAAATATATTATTTTTACATGTTTATAAAAACTATGTAAATAAACTCAAAAAAATTCTAAAAAATTACATATTGTTTATTTTTGCATGCTTTTTTAACATGTACGGTTAGATTGTTCTCATATATTTTGGAAACCAAAGCATAGCACGATTGCTCTTATATATTTTGAAAACCAAAGCATAGTACGAGTGGTAGTATTATAAAAATGAGCTATAACTCATTTCCCTTTTTCCCTATATATATGACAATACAAATGACTTTCCATGGAAAGAGTCTCATATGAAATTTTTACTAATCCATTGGAAGATCCTAAAATATTTACAATAGGTGTTAATTTATACTCCGATGTCCCAAGCCATTTGCACTAATTGACTTTGCACAATTATCAAGAAAGGAAGTGGAGTTTGATTAATGTATCTATTTATCCTTCCTTCAAAATTAGTGGCGGATAATGAATTAATGAATTAATTGATGAGTATGAATGGTGGCATCACAAATTTAAAATTTGATTGAACTGGGAAGTAAGGTGGGTGAATGTAATTTGATGTTACGTAAAAGTAGATGACGTAAAAGGGTAATTCAGACAAAAAAAGAGAATAAATTTTCTATCTTAGGAAATGTTGCAAACTAGTGGGATGGGAAAGTGTTGCGAATGGAGTGAAATGGGGGGGAGTATAATTTGATTATCGCAGAAGTTAATTAACTACTTGGAAAGTAATATCACGTAATTGTTAATCTGAACATATAATGGATTTAACGTAACACTTTGTCAAACCCTGGTTTTAAGATGAAATCAATCATGATTTCATAGTAGATGACTGCAGATGCTCGAATGCTTGGAAAATGGTTCTCATTCTGATGAATTTTCTCTCAAATAAGGATGTTATGTTGTCAAAGTATGTATATAAGTGTGTGCACACACACACACACGTGTGTTGACTGAAACAATTATATATATTATATTTACAAGTCTGATGGTGCTTTTATGTAAGCTGGGATACATGTTTAGGCAATGACCACTGGTTACCTCTTCACATGTTTTCTGTAGTAGAATTGCAAGGTTGATCAGCTATTGTTCCTAACCACAATACCAGCTCACTAACAGCTATACTTTATTTGACATATGTTAATAATTTCCAGTCTTGTTATTAACAGGAAGGAAGCTACGAGTACAAGTATGTTGTTGATGGGGAATGGTTGTACAATAAAGATGAACTTGTTACTCCAATGAACAAAGATGGCCACATCAACAATTATATTCTAGTAAGAGTGATGCTTTTCACCTATGAATCACTACGTAATTTACATCTAAATTCTTAAAGTTTGTGGAATGTTTTGTCAAGCTTAAACTCCAATATTCTCCCAATAGCAGCATGTTTAATAATTAGGTCTACAGTAATCTGGAAGTTCGCTGATAGTGACTCGATACGAAATTCATATAAGCATTTGTATCAATTTTATTTGTTTCTAACTTTTCTTTGGAATGTCTTTTGCACTTCTACCCATCTTCCATGGTCCTTAATCTGGCAGCTATCTTTTGTTGATGAGAAGGATTTATTTATTTATTTATATGTTTGTTTTAATAGAGAGACAATTAACACATTTCCCTCCACAAGCTTTTTAATGTCAAAGAGAGCCTTCTGTAATCTGTTTTAGAGATGTTGGAAAATGCTTTCATTGAAATTTCTTCCCTTGAGTAATAACCGAAATAACTTTCAATATGTGTTCCGTCTTACACTTTTATTTTATTTTTATATCTTGCATGGGCAGGTTGCAGATAATAATCCAAATAGCGTTACCGCCGAGTTGCGGAAGAGGTTGACTGCAGATGAACCTAATCTTACTAAGAATGAGCGACTCATAATACGTCAGTTTCTTGAAGCTTGTCCAGATGATGAGTGAGTTTCTAGTTGCATACGGATGGATTCAACGTAGACTCTTATACCTCCCTATAGTCTTAATAATTGTACCAAACTACAAGTATTTAAATTTGTTATGAACTATCATAGATGAAGCACTAAATAAGAGAAAATAATATTGTAAATGTTGGAAGTCATATTACGATCGTTGCTACTTGCATAAGAGCACCGTTGCCTGTAAGATAAACGTAAGCATGCAAAAACTCGGTATATTAGTAGAAAGTATGGTACTAGTACACGTATTATTATTATTAATTATTTGGGAACTTCCAGCCGTTGCAAATATAAAAAAGATCAAGATGAAAATTCAATAGATTAACATAAATAGTAACATTGTCTAATTATTAGACAGTAACATTACTCACGGTACTATACAAAACAATATTCACTTGATTCAAAACTACTCACGTTACTACGCAAAACAATATTCACTTGATTCAAATAACTTCAAATTATATTTTACAAATCAAACATCTCTTACTAAGAAATCTAAAATGGAAAAGAAGAGATGTTAGAGGATCTCAATAGTAAATTGATATTCGACAAAAAAAAAAAACATTTGGAGTAAATATTACTATTTCAAAAAATTAATCTCTAAAAATGTTATTATTCAAGAAAATGGCATTAAATTGATCAAAAAAACATATCTAAATATATTTCAAACAAAAGAAAAAGAATAAAAACACTCTTCATATTAATATTTGAGACAGTAATTTACTCGATCGTGTTACTATTTGCAATCAAAGGCACTTTGCAGAAAAATCATATTTGGTCGATCCAATAACTCTAAACATATATTTTTTTATAAATCAAACACATCTTTTTTGTATAATAAAAGAAATGAAAACGCATTTTATAATAAATTCAAAATTGATAAAAAGTAGTAATGTCAATAGCTAATGTTACAAATATGTTGTAACACTTCAAACAAAGAATTGAAATAAAAAAGAGAACCATACCTTAAAGGAAGGAACAAAAAGATAACTTTATACTAGAGTGATTCTTGGCAATTGAGAAGAAGACGTGCGATGAACAAAGAGATGTCAAAGGAGGATCTCAACAGTAAATTGATATTTGACCAAAAAAATAACATTTGGAGTAAATATTACTATTTCAAAAAATTAATCTCTAAAAATGTTACTATTCAAGAAAATGACATTAAATTGATCAAAAAACATATCTAAATATATTTCAAACAAAAGAAAATTATAAGAATAAAAACACTCTTTCATATTAATATTTTAGACAGTAACTTACTCTATTGTGTTACTATTTACAATTAAAGTACTTTGCAGTAAAATCACATTCAGTTGATCCAATAATTCAAAACATATATCCTTTGACAAATCAAACACATCTTTTTTATATAATAATAATAATAATAAAAGAAATGAAAACGCATTTTACGATAAAATCAAAATTGATAAAAAATAATAACGTCGATAGCTAATGTTACTATTTATGTAACACTTCAAACAAAAAAGAACTGAAAATAAAAAAGAGAACCAGATCTGAAAGAAAGGAACAAAAAGATAACTTTATGCTAATATAGGGAGTGATTCTTGGCGATTGAGGAGAAGACGCGCGATGAACAACACCGTCCGAGGAAGAAGAGCTATCCACCGAAGAGAGAGTCGGCCGATGAATGCAGATCTAATGGCAATAGCATTAGCTATGGCAGGAGTGACCGCAGATCTAGTAGAGATGATGGTAAATTTGGTAGATTTAGTGGCGGCGACGTAATATTGATGGTTGGAGCGGATTGCAACAACGGAAAAAACAAAGAGATACTGTGATAATGTTGAAGGAAGAGAAGGAGATATGACAGTGACTATGGTAGCCGGTGGTGGTGATGACAGCGACAGTTATAGATGGTGGAGGCGAAGGTAACGTTGGTTGAAGATGACAAAAATGGATGGAGATGGTGGTAGAGATAAATAAAAATTGTGCCTATGATCGAAGAATAAAAGGTTAATGGGTAGTTCTGGTAATAAATATAAATATATCACTTGTTGGAAATGTTTAAAAAATAACATCACTATTGTGGAATTTTATACTTTTTCATGGACTGGCGGAGAATTATCTCTATTTATTTTTGTCTATTGTTGGGGGTTGGTAGGGTGGTGGTGCTTTACTTTTTTTTTTTTTCATTTAATAAAATTTTGAGATTTAACTGATGCTAATAGAGGTAATTGAGAAATTGATTTATTATTTATTGATGTACCGGAAACTATTTGTATTGAAAGGCAACCCATCTTGATTTAGAATATTTAAATTTATTATTCGTGACTTATGTTACTATCTGTTAATGGTACAATCTCTGTGTTACTATATGTATTGTACATATAGCAATATTATTTTGTTTTGTTTCAACTTATTATTTTGGTTAATTTTACTTATCTATTTGAGAGATAATTTTCTTTTTTGATATTACTATAGTTTTCTTCTCTAATATGTTTGCTATTCTAAAATATGTTTGCATTTATTTATATACATTAAATAATTAACTTTGGGGATAGTAAAATTAGTTGTTCTTAAGAAAGCAAGGATTGTGTACTTATTTCAAGAGAAACAAGCCCTAGCTCACTTTTTTAATTATATGCAATGATTGAAATAACATAAAAGAATTATTTTTTATTTGTTTTTGATTGAATGAGAATGAGAACGAAATTTGTTATGATTATGAAAATTGGTTGAAACTTCCGTGTAGTAGTAATTCACATTGTAGTAATTTTCTAATATGTAAAGAAATGGAAGATTTCTATGCAATCAACATCCTTATGCAAACATAAGGTACAACCCACCATACAAAATTCAAGGACAAAGAAATTCTATATAAACTAGAATTTTGTATTGGGAAAGTTAGGGATCTAAGTGAGACAAGAATAAGTTGAAACTTTTGATATACCTAATTATATAACACATGGACCTTTGCTAAGCTAGAAGGAGAAATCAACCCATTTATCAGCTCCAACAAGTTTGGTACATGCAAGTGGGGATAAATTCCTAAATAAGATGTCTCTTATCGATCACATCCTGTTTTTGCCTCTTGTTCATGCTTAATAACCATGGTGTAGATGTAGATGAAGACTAATATGATGCATAGAGATCCCAACATAGTTGCACTAAAAAAAACATATATGAATCTCCACATGGGCCTACTTATGGTTGGTTTCTCATTTCTCCACTTACCCCAATGGCAGAAGATTTTCTATGTGAAATTAGTGGTGCACATGGATATGTGATATTATAACTATCTTGCTATGAGCTTTGCTAACGTGCATCTTGTTGACCTCTTTTAATAACCCTCTTGTTGGCATACCTCGGCCTCCCCGAACAAAGAGAGCAAGAAAGTTATTAGTGAAGATGAAATACGTTAAGCAACCACTTCATCTATCAACAAGACCAACTCCTACTAATGCACTATGTATTGCAACATATAAAATCAAGAAGTCCGCCAACAATCCTCTACGGAAAGTCGTCAATGGCCTTAAAGACTTTGTTGAGATAGCACCAAAGCTCAATTACTGAACCCCTGCTCCAACAGTGTCCATTGAACTTCTAGAAACATTTTGCTGACATTATGGAAGCAATTAACTTTCGTACTAATGATATTGAACATAAACAAGATGGTCTTCTGGAGTTAAAAAAAAAACTCAACGCTTCTCCCAATCATCACTGCTAATATCAAAAAGAGGAAGAAAGCTAATGAAGTACCAAGCATCAAAGAAAACAACTAGCCCTCAAAAAAAGGAGTAGCAAAGCCAAAAGTCACCTAAGAAGGAAAATCCCGATCAAAGTGTATGGCTATTTGGGTGGTGTAGGGTGTAAAATGCGAAAGAAGGGACTTAACACCCAAATGGGGGAACTATGTCCTTGAAAATCCTCTTTGGTCTCTCTCGATAGGAATGCCAAGCCACTAGGTATAACACCACCAAGATAAAGCCTCACAATTATGAGGATTTTTTAGAGTGAATTTTCTAGATAACAAAAGTTCTGGAGAGAAGTGAGAGCTCAAAAGAGTGTGAATTTCTCAACTCCTTGAAATGAAGAGGGTATGGGGTATTTATAGGCCTCCAAGAGGCCATGTGCAATGCATGTGACCTATTTGTCACTCATATTTATGTGGCTACAATATTTATTTCTACGTGCTTGCCATTTTTCCGGAGTCTATTTGGTCCTATGTTTTCAACCACCAATCCATAACCCTTGTCAAATCCCATTATTAGATAGACTTTCCAACCCTCTGTTGGTAGTAGGAAAGGCAGATCGACATTCCGATGAGTCGCTTCGTGTTGATGACTTGGTCATGATGTGATGTCATCATAAGGTGCAAATTATGTTGATGTCGTCACATGATGCATATTGGGCTTTATGTTGTAGATGAACTTTTTCATGTTGAGGTTACATTTCTCCATGCTGACTCCTTGGATTAGGCATGTTGGGGTAACTTGAAGCTTCACCAAGGTGCTTGTGCAAGACATTGTCCATGATTTCTAGGGAACATTTTAAGCATGTAGCGTTAACTTGCCCTTGCACGACTTCGAAGTGTTAAGATGCCTTGCCATATGGCCTTGTTGGGAAGTCAATAATGTAATGTTAAGATCAATCTTTGAATCCTTCGGTGTCATTTCAAGTTTTTTGCGAACAAAACATGCCAAAGCATAACGAATTATGGTGTGAGAAGTATTATCGCAATCTAGAACAATGCCACAACTAAAATTTGACTAAGTTTAGGGGGCCAAAGCACCCCCCCTGCCCCCCCCCACCCCTCCCTCCTATATGGGTGTTCCCCATTCTCTTTGTTTTGCTCCTTGGCTTGAATAGTCTTTACTTGATGTCTTCTAAGTGCCCATGAACATGGATAGAGGTTTGGAGAACTTTGACAATACGTGTAGGTGTACAAGGGCTTTAAGTGGCCAAAATTTGAGTAAGGCATGTTGTCCATAGGCTGCCCCTCATAAGGGACCACTCATTTCTTTGTCTCTCTTTGTAATTTTGGAATTCCATTAACGTCTTTAAGAAACACATGATTGAATCTTGAACATAGAACACCGTTGACAAAATTTGTAAAAGTTGATTAAACTGAGCAAAGTATTGGCGCCTAGAGGCCGCCCCCTATGTAGGGATACCCTCGAAGCTCCCTCTTAGCCACTATTTCTATGCTTGTTGTCTTCATTTAGGATGCCTTTGAACACCCCTAACTTGTTGTAGGACGTTGAGAATTCTGAGACCACCTTGTTAGGGAACAAGCGTATTAGGACAAAGATTAAAGAGCAAAAAAAATAGCTAAGCATTGAGTGGTAAAGGTGTTACGGTTTCGTATATAGAAACACATATAGTGTGAAAGAGATTGAAAATACTTTTCTTCATCTTTCTTTTGTCTAGTACCACGAAAGGGAAGTCGTCTATCTCCTCGTTTGACAGTACGCTCGTGTTGATTCCATAGAGGCCCAGTTATGTTGGATCGAGCTTGTGGTTCATCTCCATCTCCACCATTGTTCAAAATCTCCAGTTTGAATTAGTGACCCTAAGAATATCTTTATTTCCTATTTCGCATGGATTTGTTTTTAGGGTTTCGACTGTTTTTTATTTATTTTCTTTGCGTTTCTATTTACGAAACCCTAATAGTGGTATTAGAGCTACTTGTAAAACGTTAGTACAGATTTATGTGTGTTATTGTATTCGATATAGGATGCATATGTTGGAGTGTATGCCCTAGTGGCCAATTATGTAATGATTGTCCCTATATTTATGTTATGTTTTGGTTAAATGATAATTTCTTTTATTATGTTTTATTTACTGCGTTATATAAATGTTAACATAATAAATGTCCTTAGAAGAATGATATTAATTATATGGATTCAAGTATTTGTCTTGAATATGAGATCATATAAGTATGTTTTATATATCATTATTCTTAAATGTCCCTAGTCGAGTATTATTGTTAGTGGGACAACAATAATACATTGAGACTAATATGTGGATTGACTGATGACCACATCTTATTGGTCATAAATATATACGAGATATATTAAGTTGATGCATAGGTACATGTTAGAAAACAGTGTACTGAACAGACCTGCCATGAGAATTCTACATGGAGCGTTATACTATGTGTCATAAGTAATTCTCATAGTGACAATGATGTAATGGTCCTTAGACCTGAAGTCATGACATTTTTACATAAGGAGTTATGCGTTTTGACATTATCAAAAGTCACCTTTAACCGGGTGGACGATAAAGGTGATTGTTGGATGCATAATGAGTTATGTGAGAAATGAGAATGATGTAGATGAAATTTAACCCTCCTATAAATTAGGGGTGATATCTATAGGTCTCTTGATTGAGTGAGACTATGAAATGCATGACCATGCTCAAATAGAGATTTGTTTCATATAGTCTACTCATTGATCAAGAAAACTGAGATTAAATTGTGAAGAGGATGACACATCCATGCCTTGAATTTAATCTTAAATATCAAGGTTAAAAGGATTAAATTACATTGAAACATTGGTCACGAAAAGGTTGTGTCGAATCAACGACTTTATTATTACTTGGGTAACAGTGATGTATTACTAGATGTCACTCGCTGTTTATAATTTTATAATATGATTTAAAATTATTGCCAATGTAATAATAACCTACAGGGTCGTACACTAAGAACATTTATTAAGGAGATATAATTTAAATGTTAGTGATTTTAATATATCAATAAGATTGATTTTATTTAAATCATTACTTTAAATTGTATGTAATCTGTATATATATTAGAGTCCCTTAGAAGAAAATACGAATATATATTTATTTGACATATATATTAATTAAGTGAGACTTGGTTAAAATATATAATAAATTTAAAATTTGGATTTTATTCTCCTAATTAGATTAGGGTTTGGAATTACTCTATACACAGCTTTATATAGGATATACCAGTTGTTCTCTCTAATATACGTTTTCTGAAAAACCCTAGTCGCTCATAAGAGAGAGACTAGAGTTAAGAGAGAGAGAGAGAGAAGCAGATCCAGCATCTCATCAAAGCTTCGGATTATGCAGGTTTAATTAGTAAAATCTTAAACCATCTGTATTAAATTGTTTCGCATGGATCCTCGGGTTAGGGTTTCGTTTTGTTTTAAATCGTTTTTTTTTTCCAATGCGTTTTTTATCTGTCGAAACCCTACAGCATGTTTGTTGATCTATAAATTGGGTATATGATATTTTGGTTTAGGTATTCTAGAATTTTGAATTCTGTATAATATTTATATGCTTGATTGTTGGGTATTGGGAACATATAATGTTCTAACGATTGGAGTTTGGGACAGTGGTATAGCAGTTCAACCAGTGTTTTGATTTGATTGGAATACATGGTGAAGTATTAGAATATATGATAGTTTGTATATTTTGTCATGTCAATACTAGATTACAGGGGTAAATGCAATTCTAGAATTGTTCCATAAAATCATGGAGAAAATCCACAATACAGATTGTTAAGGATTAAAAATTTCTCCAGGAGGTACTTCCTCATTTCTTCCCCTGCTCACTAATCGGTCAGCAATACCACCGCCAGGGGTGATGCCCCTTAGACCCCACTAAGGTCCTCGTAACCCCTAGGACCTCGACAAGGGGGGAAGGGGTACCATGTTTAGAGGCTTATGCTATGATGATGGTGTACTACCTTAGATTGACTTTCAATCTTTTCATTAGCTTGAAAAGATTGTCATAGGATTGGACCATAACCATGACACATTTATTTTGCGTTTTATTTATGCATGTATGTGATATAATAAATAATATGCATGATTAATGTGATTAATAAATGGTGTGATCTTAAATTGTTAATTAAATACCTTATAAAATCATTAAGTCTAAGACATGATGCCTTCTAATATAAAACACCCATCAAAACCTTGATCGGTGGGTGTGAGATTTGCCTAAGCAAGGAACCCCATTTATCTTGGTAAGATGCGATTGGATAATTGTGATATCCAAATTGTTAAGATATTAGGCATAACTTAACTAAACTATCTCAATAGGATTGTGGGCTTCAAGATATAGAATTTGGTTAGAATCCATTAGATGGACCATAACAAATGTTGTTCACCAAATCATCCAAGAGTTATATATGATATAATTGACAAAGTGTTATTTACCTAAATAGTTATGATTTAAGTGATGAGCCAAAGCTAGCATAAATTATAATGAAATATGAATCTTGGCTCACTAGAAAGATTTAAAAGAAATGTTTTCCGAATTAATGGAGAGGGCTATTAAATTGAATAAAATAGTGGGAGGTATATTTTGAATGTGCCATTATCAACTACATAAATTAAAAAATTCTGCAAATTTACTTATTGTTTATGCATTTATAATTTGTAGATATTAATAGCAAACAACAACACAAGTAACCTTTCATTGCGATCAGTCCTTAAGAAGGACAAGTTGAATGGGATTAATTTTCTTGTCTAGCAAAAAAACTTGAGGATTGTCCTCAAACAAGAGCAAAAGCTCTATGTCCTAGATGCACCAGTTCCTATAGTACCTGCTAACATTGTACCTTGTGTGGAGAAAAATACTTACAAGAAGCATCAAAATGATGTTCTAGATGTGAGTTGTCTCATGATAGCAACCATGAACCCTGAGCTTCAGAGACAACATGACTTAATGGAGGCTTATGAGATGATCGACCACCTAAAGAAGTTGTTCGAAGGGCATGCTCGACATGAAAGGTATGTGTTAGAACAAAATAAGCTAACGTGTTTGTAGAAGGGGAGTTGAATACAAACACCACAACTTTTTCGCTCTTTAAAACTATAAACACGAAAACTGGAATAGCTACAAGTTTATCCCCTGATCTGGATGAACTTAGAAAAATAGTAAAATTATTTAAAATGAATACACAAAGATTCAAGTTAAAATAGTTGTATTATAACTTGGGTTTTTCTAGGAATCTGTATAATCACAAAGTGATTAAACAACTACAAATCTGAAAGTGAATACAGCTTCTTATTTCACACACTAGCTACAATTTCTCTTAAGAACTATTACAAAACTTCTCTCTAGTGTATATACTATATGGATATGTCTATGGTTGTATATTTCATTATTTTACAGTTTGTTACAAGCTTTACATATATAGGAAAACAGTGATTGAAACCATGTGCTTGTCATGCTTCTTTTTCAACATAGCCACAGTAAGTCTTACTAATGTGACAAGTGTCAGACCTCTGATGGCTATTGTTGTTTCTTTTTCACTCCTTGTTCTCCATAAGTCTTTGTACCGAAGGTTGCTATTGGACCTCCATATTTCAAGGAATATCTCCCCAGTTATACCCCTTACTTCTATGTTAAGTATCAGTGCATATCTTTTAATCCCTGATGACATGTGGACTAGGCCTTAACTATCCTTTAATAACATGCCCTGATGTTGACTTGGTCACTGCTTTTGGATCCCCTGATGTCATGCCCATATGTAGACTTGATCAACGCTTCATTATCCACTGATGTTAATCCCTAATATAGAATTAGATCAGTGTTTCTTGATTCCCTGATGTTAAGTCTCAGTGTGCTATCCATAGATATCATCTATTGATGCAGTGTTCAGGATATTCCTCAATGATATCCCCTGACAGTCAAGTTATCCACTGATAGTATCCCCTGACGGTCACATTGTCCTCTGATGGTATCCCTGACAGTCAAGTTGTCCCCTGATGGTATCCCCTGACAGTCAAGTTATCCACTAATGCCTTTTTGAATGCTAACATCTTGGATCACTAATACTTTGTTGCGTTTCATGAATGTTGAATGTGCATAATACTTGAACATTAAGCATAACCAAACATTCTTGGACACTATTAAGTCCTTTTAGATATCCACTGAAGACTTACCTAGTGCAGTTAAGGCTATCCCCTGACAGACTGAGTTGTCCATCAGTGAATGCTTATTTGTGCAAATATACTAAGACTTGGAAAATTCCTTGAGTATTTACAAGTGCAAAGTTATTAAATATAACACTCAAATCATCAACATCATAATACCTAACAATCTTCACCATATTTATGATTATCAATTGGATAACCATAAATCTAATTTATTTACTGATGATGATGTCAAAACCAAAACTATAAAGAATAAGAATGAGAAATGAAATTGCATTGATCTGTGTGTATTTGGACAAATAGAAAGAATAACTATTTACAAAATTTACAAATCTGAAACAAGTGTTTACCCCTTAGATTTCAAGATCATTCTGTTGCTAAGCTGTAACAAAGAGTAATGGATGACTTGATTCAATCAATTATGAGTCATTTCCAATGCCTTATTTCCTCTGGTCAGGATTTTGATCAGGAATCCTAAGTCTTTTGTCTTCCCCGCCAGCCTTCAATGTCTTGAACTCCTTTTGTAGCAATCTTCTAAAATTAACAATCTTGACGTTTGTGTTTTGTTCCAAAGCTTCAAGGACAGATCCAATCTCTTCCAAGTTGACTGTAGTAAGTTGTGACCAGTAAAAGGTGATGATCTCCCCTTTGGAATTTTTGAACTCAACACTCGTGGGGTTTGTGATCATCTTTGAATCCTTTTGTTGAGGGAACATCTCTTACAACTGCTGAGATCCTATCTTCAACTCTGGTTTCTTCAATTTTCTTCAACACTTTCTTGACAAGCATGACTCTGAACTTGATGACATGTTCATTCTTGTGATAAGCAATCTGGCTTAGAACATGCATCACCTCCTCATGATCAAGCTCATCAACATCCTTATCCCTTATATTCTTCTTTTGCCCATCAACAACTTTATAGTATAATTTCAAGGGTTTCTCCATGGTTGTGGGCAAGTTTCTGATGTCATTAATGGCTTTTCTCAGCTTCTCAAGTTCTCATCTCAAGTCTCTATTTAGTGACATTGTGTTGAGCACAACTTGCTTGGCTAGGGAAGTTGTTCAGCATCCATCCTCATGAACTAGTCAAAGGAGACTGTGAACTCTAACTTACTCTTCATTTGGATGACAATGACTTTCTCCTTGTTGCTCTTTACTCTGACATTTATGTTGTTAATGGAGTGCATATACGTCAGGCTTTTTAGTTTGTCGTCCCTTAGAAATTCAGCCAATGTAGGTGGTCCATATGTTACAGGAGGAGGAGTTTGAACTTTGGCTTAAGATAACTTGGGTTTGGTAATATCAGGGGATAATGAAGTTACCTGAGCGTCAGGCCTTTTTGATTTGTCTTTGTTTTTATCCCCCTGATGCACCTCTTGAGAGCTTAGTTTTCCTTGAGGTTTTTGGCTTGACACTTCTCTTCTCTTTTTCCTTATCCTTCTCCACAACCATTTTCTCTTCTTGTTGAAGTTGTTGTGCATAGAGTGCATCAGCTTCCACAAGCTTCTAGTCTTGAGGAAAAACAAACTCCACTTTCCCATCTATTAGAACTTCAATAGGTGTTGGGAAGTGAGTTGTCTTTATGGCATCTTTGAGTAGCTTGGGTTGTCCTTATTGAGTAAAATTCTTCTTTTTAGGTTCTTAAATCAAGATACTTTTGCCCTTGTCTTTTTCGGCCATTGGAACTTCTTGTGAAGAAGGAGCAATCATACCCCCTGATAGTAGTGCTTTGAGTTTCTCAACAACAACCCTTGATGAATTGTTTGAAGATTTCTCCCCCTTTTTGGCAACATCATCAGTGGAAGTTGAGAGTGGGGTCTTGACTTGAAGAATTTGTTGAAGGTTGTCAACCATTGTTTGTTGTAGAGCTTCCATCTTTGTCTTTCTTATGCTGTAAGAAGAGAGTTATTGGTCAACATTGTTTATCAGTTTCTTGAATATAAGGAATGAATGGTTGATAGTAAAGGTATCAACTTGTTTCTGTACATTATTTATTTTCTCACTGAAGGTAGTTTGGAGCTTGCGAAACTCAACGACCATAGATTTGCCTATCATGATCTGTGATTTCAAGACCTTGACTAAGACAGGATCTATTTTACATGAGAGCTCTTGTGTGAAAATTTTTATTGTATCTGTCATTGGGTTCTTCTGATAGTAATAATCAACTCCTATGTGTTGTAAAAATTCACCTATTGGAGTGTCATCTTTATCACTAGATGAATAACTGTTTGTATGTACATCAACAGAGTTTTCTCTTTGTTATTTATTATCAAGAATCTCATCCTTGCTTCCGTCTTGGTCTCCTTTTTTTGTGCCTTCTAAGGCATCTATCTATATCTCTCCTTTTTCATTGCCTTATAAGGTAGTACTCTCAGTCTCTCCTTTTGCCAAGGTTCTTTCAGGGAATTTACCTTGCCTCTCTTCACTAAGAATTCTCTCATCCTCACTTTGTATAGTCCTAATAGGGCTCCTATTGGTTAGGTTCTTATCAACTATGGACAACGTTAATAAAGCAACTACAAGAAGTGTGTCCACAGATGAGAGTTGAGGATAAAAAGGGGATTTATCTATATGTACAATGGGAGGAGTATAGGTACTTATGGAAGAAGTATTTACATTGGTACTTATGTCCCTTGATTGATCATCAGTGATTGGATCATTTACAAAAGAATCAACCATTAATAAGCCATGATTCTCAATCACTTAATCATTTCAAATTTCCTCCTCCATGAAGTGAGAAAGTGGAGGATCTGATGTCATGACACTTAGAGTTTGTGTCATGACATCTGAAGAAATTTGAGTTAAAGAGAAAAAAGGGAGAGGTGTAGAGGGGAGTGTTGGCTGGATCACAGAGTGAAGAGGTGATCCATCAAAAGATTTAGATAAAGAACTTGTGTGTGCACTTGTTGTGTTAGATATCTTCAAGTGTCTCTTAGAGACCCTGATCAGAGTTTCATCAGGGCCTGTGGTCAGTGTTTGTGCCTTATTCATGTCTGTCCCTGGTTGAGGACTATTTTCAATAACTGAATCCTTTTGGGAGGAATTAGCTAGAGATGTGTTAAGTTTCTTATCGATGTTAGTATCCTTTTGGGAGGATATTGTCTGGCTTGGTTTGGGGTCATCTCTCTTGGCTTTTTTCTTCTTCTTCTTCTCCTTCAAGCCAACCACTCTCTCTCCTTGCTCCCCTTCAGTTATTGTAGTTACTTTTGAGGTTTTTCTTTTAGTACCCTTAATCTTTTGGGAGACTAAAGTTTGGGCTATTGAGAGTTGTTGTTTAGAAGATGGTTGTACTACTTGGGTAGGCTAAGATATGGTAGTTGTCTCAGCCATTGTAGTAGAAGTACAAGAAATAGGAGGTTGAGAAGAGGATTAGTGTGCAGTTATTACCTGTGCCATATGTTGTGGAAGCACAAATGACTCGTTTGTGTATGCTGACTTGTTGATTTCAATGAACAATCTTTTGGTTTTCTTGAAGCATTGGACTGTCATATCATCATTCTCAACAGAAAGGTTAGGCAATTGGGCATTTACGAGCATAATAAGAAATCTTGCATAATAAACCTCTAGTTTCTTAGAGTTTTCTCACCTAATTTTATTACTAAGTCATCAGAAATAAGCTTGCCTATATTTATTTTAACATTTTTAATTATGGCATAAGCTATCTTAAGTGTAAGTTATGTGATGACTTCGAAAGTACTAGATTTACCAGAGAAAAATTTAGTTATAGTGTCAAAGAGATAAGATATTTCTCGTTTGACATTTATCCTTTTTAAGTCCTTAAACTTAAGGGTCTGAGGGTTTTTTGTTTTATAACCTAGTTCAATTAAAAAGTTCAATAACTATGAGACTGAGGGAATTTCTACAAACTCTGAGTTAGACAAATCTAGAGCAATATTTAGGTGAGAAGGAGAAATCTTACCCTTGTTGTGTCCTAGCACAATGAAGAACACGAACTTAACCTTACCAGTGTTGTAAGAAGAGTGTACGAGTTTGGCACTGCTCCATAAGTCCGAGATCACTTGCTAGTATACTGTTAGCTCTGAGAATATGGCTTTGCTATATGTAGAGTTCAACAGATATTACATCATTGGCATGTAGCACACATCCACATCATCTACAGCAAAAAACTCGACAAGGTTGGTTTGAGGAACAATGAGTCAACTTGACAATTCTGGAGTTGAAGATTTAGGAGCCATTGTTTTTATTGAGAGGTTAGGGTTTCTAAGAAAGAGAGAGAAGAGATCTCAGGCAATTGTTAGAAAAAGTGAAAATAAGCGTTTGGTATGTCATCAAGGAAAGAGAAATCACATATAAATAGCCTTTTCAATAAGTCCCTGATGCCACATCATCAGGGATTAGTATCTATTCTCAGATGCCACATCATCAAGGATTAAAGAATATCTCTGACGAGTGTCATCAGAGACTAGAGACTATCCCCTGATGAGTCTACATGCTAACACAACCCCTGATGACCAAAATTTTTTTTTATTAAACATATAAACACACAAATATTTTATTATCAGAGAATAAAATGAGAAATGAGAAGTTAGAGATACCAGTACATAAGCACATGTAGATTGAACAACTCCAACAGCTTATCTGGAACAACTTTATCAAGTTGATCAATTTTCACTTTAAATAATTCACTATTCTCAGCTCTCCCTCTAGATTGTTGAAGGTAGCTTCATCTAGAGCCTTGGTGAAGGTGTCTACCAACTACTTGTGAATTCGTACAAAATGTAGTTCAATAGTCTCATTCATGACATGTTCCCTGATAAAGTGATATTTGATCTCTATATGCTTGGTTCTGGAATGTTGCACAGGATTCTCAATAATGGCTATGGCACTTGTGTTGTCACACAAAATTGGAATTTTGTTGTATGTCAGGCCATAGTCCATTAATTGATTTCTCATCCATAAGATCTGTGCACAACAACTTCCAACTGTAATGTATTCGACCTCAGTAGTAGATGTTGAAATTGATTGCTACTTTTTGTTGAACCAAGATATAAGCATTCCTCCTAGAAATTGACAGGTCCCTATGGTACTCTTTCTATTAATTTTGCATCCTCCAAAGTCAGCATCAGAATATCCAATCAATTCACAACTAGACTCCTTTGGATACCAAAGCCACCAAAGCCCTAACTCAACAGCGCCCTTGATGTACATCAAGATTCTCTTCACTGCAATGAGATGAGACTCCCTTGGGTCAGCTTGATATCTTGCACAAAGACATGTTGCAAACATAATATCAGGCCTACTTACTGTCAAGTACAATAGTCAACCAATAATTCCCCTATAAGTCTTTAGGACAACTTTCTTTCTATTCTTATGAGGGTCAATCTTGGTTGATGTGCCCATAGGTGTCTCTGCTACTTTAGAGTCCTCTATGTCAAATTTCTTGAGAAGTTCTTTGGCATATTTTGACTGATGAATGTATATACCATCAGTGGCTTGTTTAACTTGAAGTCCCAAGAAATAAGACAACTCACCCATCATGCTCATTTCATATTTTTTTTGCATGAGCATGGAAAACTTCTCACACAGCTTAGTATCAGTGGATTCAAAAATGATATCATCAACATAAATTTGTACCAAGATAAGATGACCTTGGTGTTGTCTAAAGAATAATGTTTTGTCAATGATACCTCTTGTAAACTTGTTTCCACTAAAAACTTAGACAGTGTGTCATATCGAGCTTTAGGAGCTTGCTTCAATCCATAAAGTTCTTTCTCTAGCTTAAAAACATGATTTGGGAACTTAGAATTTTCAAAAAAATTGGAGGTTGTTGGACTTACACTTCTTGTTCTAATTTCCCATTGAGAAAAGCACTTTTCACAACTATTTCATAAAACTTGAAGTTTGAATGTGTTGTATAGGCTAAGAAAATTCTTGTAGTCTCAAGTCTGGCCACTAGTGCAAAGGTCTCATCAAAGTCAATCTCTTCCTCTTGTAGATATCCCTTTGCCACCAGTCTTGCCTTGTTTCTGATGACAATGCCAGCTTTATCCATCTTGTTCCTGAATACCCACTTAGTGCCAATGATAATTTTATCTTTAGTCTTAGCCATCAGCTTCCATACTTGATTTCTCTCAAATTGATTTAACTATTCTTGCATTGCCATGATCTGATTAGCATCTTGCATGGCTTCTTTGAATTTCTTTGGTTCATTTTGAGAAAGAAAACAAGCATATATGCATTCACTAGATATAGCTCTTTTGGTTTGCACTCTTTAGCTTGGATCACCAATAATCAATTCTGTTGTGTGGCTCCTAAATAATTTGGGCTTAAGGGGGAGTCTGGATGAACTTGTATGAACCTCATTTCCTCCCCCTAAACATGTGCTACTAGCTTCTAAGAAAACTTCCCTTGAATTTGTGCTCAAATCAGGGATTAAGTTATCCCCTGATGGTGCATTCTCTAATAGATTGTGCCCTGATAGAGAATTTCATGATCTGTTGTCTAGGTAATTAACTCTATCCACTTAAGGGGCTTTGTTAGAGTTAATTGATGATGATGATGTTTAGAGAATAAATTGTGCATCTATAAATACTTAAGGTACTTTATAAACCTTAATATCAGCACAAGTTTTGCATCCACTGATGATAAACTTATTCATCAGGGGATGATCAAACACTTCACAAGACAAGTCGTAAAATGGATCATCTAAAGGACTTGACAAAGTGAAGAGGGATGTCTGTTGTTACTCTAAAAAGATTGAAGTATTCCGCACATCAGATATTCCAAACAAAGCTTTAATGGTTAAGAATCATTAGGGAAACCCGTCAGGGGAACCCATCAAGGGATGACTGAGGCTGACCAAACTCATCAGGGGGAAAGCGTCAGGGCATGATCAAGTCATGTCATCTGTCAGGGTAAAACTTGAGGGTATGACAGTGTCAGGCTAAGCCATCAGGGGGAAAGCTCAACACTACATCAGTGGAAGCCATCAGTGTATGTCACAGGGCATAACATCAGTGGATCAAAGAAGCACTAAGTAAAACTCAAGTGAAGGTTGAAGCCCTGATCCAGACTTTAACAGGACTTGTCATTAGGGGATCCAAGAAGCACTGATCAAGTTCATCAGGGCTTGTTGTCAGTGGATGGTTATGACTGCATACACCCGTCATCAGGACTTACACTCAAATCAACGAAGCTTGTTATAGAAGCAAGAAATATTAACTGGAAAGATATTTGTTGAAGTTTTTTTTGGTCCAATAAGAACTCTCGAACATTAAATGCACACAGACCAGGGGAAGAAAAAGAAGCAACAAAAGTAGCAGCAGTCTGACACATAGTTTCCAAAGGACAACGATATGACATATATGCGGCTAAGTTGAAAAGAGAAGCACGTCTTCGCATGTGGTTTCAACCACTGATCTTCTATATATGCAAAGGAGTTCTCATTACACAAAGTGAGGGAAAAATCCAATAGATCAACAAACACATCGAAGCACACAAATCACTAGAGCAGTTTTGTAATATATCTTGAGAGAAATATTTCAAAGAAAGATTAGAAGCTAGTGAGTGTGAATTTGAAGCTGTAATTTTATTACAGATCTTGTAGCTGTTTAATCACATTTTTTATTATACAGATTTTCAGAAAAACATCAAGTTTTAATACAACTATTTTAACTTGAATCTATGTGTTCATATCTTATAGTTTTTCTATTTCTTGTAGCTATTTCCAGTCAGTGTCAACTAAAGTTTAAAAAGAGCAAAAAAAGTTTGTAGTGTTTGTATTCTTCCCCCCCCCCCCCCCCCACCCCCCCTTCTACAAACACTTGAGCTTATATTGTTCTAACAGGCTTCTTGGTTGCTTGGCTTGACATCAGGGATGTCTAGATCCTCCATTTCATTACACACATCAGCTTCTTTATTTTGATCATCAAAATCATCTTATCCTCACACTGGATAGGCTCTATGGGAATTTAAAAACATATGAACTCGAAGTAAAGCAACGACAACGCATGCATGGCAGGGACAAAGGAGCTGCGTTGATGGTTGAGACAAGAAAGTCTCAAGATAAGCTTGATAAGGAATCTTCCAATGTTAGCTCAACTGATCAGGAAGATGAACTGGACACTGATGATAACATAGAGGAATTCATGTCATTCATGGTCAAACAGTTCAAGAAATTTAGGGCCAGCAGGAAAGGAAGAAAATCGTTAAGGAAGCCTAACCCTAAACGTGAAGGTCAAAAAGTCACCTTCGACTTAAAGAAGATAAGATGTTACAATTGTGATGGGTTAGGGCACTTTGCCAATGAGTGCAGGAAGCCGAGATCTAGTGATAGATCTAAGGATGAAAAATCAAGGAAAGGGAATGACTTTGCTGACAAGAAAGCCAAATCAAAGAGCAAAGCCTTGATTACTGAGGTTAAAGATTAGATTGAGAGCGACTCTGATGAAGAAGTTGTCAACTTTGCCTTGATGGCTCGAAGTGACGAGTCAAGTGATTCTACAAAGGTATGTGATGCAAATCAGAATTTTAATGTGCTTGATTTACTTGACACGTCTAGCATTGAAAGCATACAAAAAGATATGTCTGATTTGCATGTTAGTTTTAGATCTTTAACTATTGAATATACCAATGTGAAAGAATCACGTGACAGTCTCTTGAAAAGAAATAAGTTTCTTGAAGAGAGATTGGTACAGTTTGACACCATCAAATCTGACTTAAACAAAGCTCATCATATGATTGATGCTTTGAAAAAGAGGGAATATTACTTAGTAGAGCAACTTGAAAATGCTCAAGCTAAGATTAAACAATGGAATACTTTCTCTAAAAAGTTGACAGACTTGGTAGAGTGTCAAACAATAGGTCAAAAATCTAGACTAGGTTATAATGAAAATTTAGACAAGAGTTCAGATTTAGATGATCTATTTGAAGCTGCTAACTTCACTATAAGTAAGCCAAATGTTTTAAAAAGAATTGATTTTGTCCCTCCTGTTATTGAACCCATAATTATCAACACTCAAGATCAACAAGTTACTGCAATATCAGAAATTGATCAAAAGACAGTAAATGTTGTTGAAAAGAGTAAAAATAAAAGATTAAATATTTGGTTCATGACAAAGACACAGTTAAGTAAAAAATTGGAAAATCTTCCAGATAAAAAGGCTGAAACAACAGTGGAATCAAGCAGGAATAAGAAAAATAGGAATGGAAAGATAGGCATTAATAAATATACGAATTATGCTAGAATGCCTGATGCTCCTAGAAAGACATGTCATATATGTGGTAACCCCAACCACATAGCTGTTAACTGTAGGAGCAAAAATAAAATTCCTATAATTGAGCCTGCATCTTCAAAGAGAATAAAAGATAAATCACCTGTAAAAAGGTTAAATAATCTTTGCATTAACAATGAAAAACCTAAGCTTGACAGTCTCTCACAAACAAGTAACAAGACTAATGATTGTCCAATTAAAGTCAAAACTGCTAAAAGACAATCAACTCAATCTGAGTCAAGTCTTGAATCTATGACTAGTGAGAAAGGACCCAAGAAAGTCTAGGTCCCAAAAATCTCAAACTAGTTACTCTCTACCGTGCAGGGCAAAAAGAAGAAAACATGGTACTTGGACAGTGGCTGTTCAAGGCACATGACTGGAGATAAGTCCCTGCTAAAACAGTATGAAGAGAAAAGTGGCCCAAAAGTCACTTTTGGAGATGACAACAAAGGCCATACGAGGGGATATGACAATGTTGAACATGGAGATGTCATCTTCACTGAAGTAGCACTAGTTGATGGCTTAAAGCACAATTTACTGAGTGTGAGTCAACTATGTGATAAGAGATTCAATGTCACCTTCAAAGAAGATCAATGTTTGGTGTGTGACAAAGAATCTGATAATGTGATATTGACAGGGAAAAGAAAATGAAATTTGTATGTTGCAAATCTTATTTCTTTTACTGATCAAATCACATGTCTCTATAGCAAAGCTTCAACTGATGAAAGTTGGCTTTGGCATAAGAAGCTTTCCCACTTGAATTTCAAGAACATCAACAAGCTTGTGAGGAAAGGACTGGTAGCTGGCATTCCACAATTGGAATTTTCACAAGATGGATTGTGTGATTCATGCCAGAAAGGGAAACAAAGAAGTGTGTCATTCAAAAGCAAACCAACAACATCAATCACTGACCCTTTACAGTTGTTACACATGGATTTATTTGGTCAAGTGAATGTGATGTCTATCTTAAGGAATAGATATGCACTGGTTATTGTGTATGATCACATGAGGTATACTTGGGTAAAATACCTCTACACAAAAGATGAAGCTGCTCAGTTGATAATTGATCATGTCAAGAAGATAGAAACTGAGTCAGGAAAAACAGTAAGAGTGATAAGGAGTGATAGAGGAACAAAATTCAAGAATTCCCAAGTTATTGAATTCTGCACTGAAAAAGGAATAACTCACCAATTCTCTGCTCCAAGAACCCCTTAACAAAATGGAGTTGTTGAGAGGAAAAATAGAACTCTTATTGAAGCAACAAGAACTATGTTACAAGAAGCTAAGCTTCCTACTTATTTTTGGGAGGAAGCAATTAGCACAACTTGCTTTACACAGAATAGATCATTGATAAACAAAGCATACAACAAAACACCTTATGAATTGATGACTGGGAGAAAACCAACTCTCAAGTTTTTACATGTGTTTGGTTGTAAGTGCTTTGTATTGAGAGATTCATCAGAGACGAGAGGAAAATTTGATAACAAGTCTGATGAAGCAATCTTCTTAGGTTATGCTCTGTCAAGTAAGGCATACAGAGTATATAATCTAAGAACAAAAGTCATTGTGGAATTAATTCAAGTTGTATTTGATGACAGAAAAATTCCAGGAATGATTGGACAAGGATTGCATGAACCTCTCAGTTTTGAGAATGAATTGGATGCATGGGAATATCCATCAGAGACTACTGAAAAACCCCAAGACAGCAATGATCCCTACATAATTGAGGGGGAGTGAACTGTTGTGCATGAAGTACCAAGAACTAATACTCTATCAGAGACTAGAGTATTAGATGAAACTCAAGAGACTGGTGACATTAGTATTCCATCGGAGACTAATGGTTCACCAGAGACTAGAGTCACTGATGCACAATCAGAGACTATATTGACACCAGAGACTATAAAGATAAACAGCTCAGGGGGAGCTAATAATGAAGAAGTCAATAGTTTAGGGGGAGCAGTCTCTAATCATGCAGCTATATTGGACAACATCAATCTAGAAAATGAAGCCTCCACTTCAAGGTAAAATCTGCCACGTGCAATTCCATGGTTGAGAGACCACACACCAGATTTGATTTTTGGAAGTCTAGGGGATGGAGTCAAGACTAGAAGTGCAACTCAAAATGAATGCTTATATCTCAGTTTTCTCTCAAAGATTGAGCCAAAGAAAATTGAGGAAGCACTTCAAGATCCTGACTGGATAATTTCCATGCAAGAGGAATTAAACCAATTCACTCGAAACAAGGTCTGGAGACTAGTACACAAACCAAGGAATAGATCAATAATTGGTGCCAAGTGGGTCTTCAGAAATAAATTGGATGAAACTGGTACAATTAAAAGAAATAAAGCAAGACTGGTTGCAAAAGGATATTCTCAAGAAGAAGGAATAAACTATGATGAAACTTTTGTACCAGTAGCAAGACTTGAAGCAATCAGAATCTTCTTGGCATATGCAACCTACAAGAACTTCAAGGTGTACCAGATGGATGTCAAAAGTGCTTTTTTGAATGGAAAATTGGAAGAAGAAGTCTATGTTTGCCAACCCCCAGGTTTTGTGGACTCCAAACTTCCAAATCATGTCTACAGGTTAGACAAAGCACTTTATGGCTTAAAACAAGCACCAAAACCCTAGTATGATACTCTATCTCAATTTTTGCTTGAAAATAAATTTGTTAGAGGTATCATAGATAAAACTTTATTTTATAGAAAGCAAGGCTCTGACATTATATTGGTGCAAATATATGTAGATGATATTATATTTGGGTCTACAAATGAGAAACTTTATGAAAAATTTTCAAAACTCATGCAGTTTAGATATGAAATGAGTATGATGGGAGAATTAACATTTTTCGTAGGATTGCAAATAAAACAATCAACTGATGGAATTTTTATCAGTCAATCCAAGTATATCAAAGACTTATTGAAAAAATATGATTTGGTTGATTGTATACTACAAAAACACCCATGCCTACTGCCACTAAGCTAAATAAAGATTTAAAAGGAAAGAAAATTGATATTACTAGCTATAGAGGCATGATAGGCTCTCTTTTATATCTAACTGCAAGTAGACCAGATATAATGTTTGCTACATGTTTATGTGCTAGATTTCAAGCTAACCCTAGAAAGTCACATTTGATTGCTATAAAAAGAATACTCAGATATCTAAAGGGTACCCCAAACCTTGGTTTATGGTATCCCAAAGAATCTGATTTTAAACTAATTGGTTATTCAGATGCTGACTGTGCAGGGTGAAAGCTTGACAGGAAAAGCACAAGTGGAAGCTGCCAACTTCTTGGAGGCAGACTTGTTTCTTGGTTTAGCAAGAAACAAAATTCAGTTTCTACTTCAACAGCAGAAGCTGAATATATTGCAGCTGGGAGTTGCTGTGCTCAGATCTTGTGGATCAAAAATCAACTCCTAGACTATGGTATGTCATTATCCAAAATTCCTATCTATTGTGATAATACTAGTGCCATAGCAATAACAAAAAATCCAGTGCAACATTCAAGAACAAAACATATAGATTTTAGATATCACTTCATAAGAGAAAATGTAAGTGAAGGTAATATCGAATTACACTGGGTTACAACTGATAAAAAACTTGCAGACATATTCACAAAACCTTTCGATGAATCTACTTTCACTAGATTAGTCTATGAGTTAGGAATGTTGAATTATACCTCTAAAAATTGATTAAATTTTGAAAACAAGTTGTTTAGTTGTGAGAAGCTAGAAATTTTATTTCTGGATTGAAGCAATTCTTTGTGAACAAAATTTTTAAAAGCTAGAATTTAATTTCTTGAATGTAGTTGTTATCAAATAACAAAATTTATGAAGCTAATGATCATTAAATTGATTGTTGGAAATGTTTTGAAAAACAAAATTGTAGCAGGGACTACATTTTCTTTAGTCCCTGAAAGCTTTGAAGTAAGAGATTATCTTAGTCCCTGATAGTAGTTTTTAATTAGTCCCCAACTCAATTAAAAATGAACTATCGGAGACTAGCTTAGTCCCCGATAGTAGTTTTTAATTAGTCTCCGACTCAATTAAAAATGAACTATCGGAGACTACCTTAGTCCCCGACAATGTTTTTAATTAGTCCCTGACTAAATTAAAAATTGAACTATCGGAGACTACCTTAGTCCCCGACTAAATTAAAAATTGCAAACGTTTGTAATACTTTGCTAAAAGTAAAATCAAACACATTTGCAATCACAATCTCTCAAAGCTTTGAAATTATTTTCTCTCTGCAAATACTCTGCAATTTAACCCTTTTCAAAGTTTCTTCAAAGTTCACAGATCTCTTCCAATGGCCGCTAAAACAGTCTGTTTCCAGTTTGGAGATTTCGATTTCATCAAGACTAACCATGTAGGGGTGGCTAACAAGCATGAATTTGAAGCCCAGTACCACCCCTTCGTGGATTTTCTTCAAAACTCCACACCATCCTATTCCATTTATGAAGCTTCCGTCTAAGCTGCTGAAGTCATCACGGCTATGTGGACCACTTCAACCATTCAGGGTGAGAATACTAACTCTCCTGTGGTAAGTTTCAGGTATGATAATACTGTTTATAATATCGACCATACCATTGTTAATAATGCTTTACACTTACCTGTGTATGAAAACTTTGATTCCCCTGCCTCTGATGAAGAACTTCTTTCTATGTTTAAAAACTTACATTATTCTGCTGAAATTAGTTCTGTTGGGTCTATTACACGACCCTCATCTAAGGCAAGAGTGGTCATTGTTCTTTGATATAATAACTAAAGCATTTACTTCAAAATGCAGTGGCTATGATGCTATCACTACACTTACACAACAAATTGTTTTTAGTGTGTTGTATGATAGACATCTAAACATTGGGCTTTTAATTCTGCAAAATCTTTTAGTAAAACTGAAATCTGGTAATAAAAATAAAATTTATTATGCTAGGTTTTTTATGATGATTGCTTATTATCTAATCCCTAACCTTAATATTACTGGATTGCAAGTTGTAACAACTGTTTTGCAGAGCAAAAGAATATTTACTGATGTGAAGCATAAATCTGCAAAGGTAAAGGTTCCCTTATTTTTCCCTCCTGTCATGAGATCTATTCCCATTGACAGGCTTCCAAACCTGTATTCTTTGCAATTATTTGAGGATACTAAAACCTTAAACTCTATTAATCCTCCAACCACTTCACAACAACAATCCATAGCCCCCTCCATAGTTTTCCAAAAGACTGTGGTTGTAAAAACAAAGACAGTCACAAAGCTCCCAATAAAAAGAAAAATAATTGAGGGAGTAAGTGAAGATGAGGGAGAACAAGAAGCTGAAGTACCACTTCAGAGAAAGAAGAGAATAATAACCTTTAGCCAAAAGCAATTCATTGCTTCCCAACAAGCAATGGAGGTTATAAGGAAAAATAGTAAACTGTCACCATCCTCCCAAAAGGATGTTGACATTGAAGAAAGTTCTCAACCAAGAACACCCTATACAGAGTCTGCACAACCTCTTGTTCACCAACAAGAGGAACCTCAAAGAGAGATAATAAAAGAAAAGAGTGACACCAGGAGTGCACACACAGAGTTGTCAATTGATATTCCTCAATTTTCAATGTCTGAGGAACAGCTCACACTCCACACTGTACATTCTACTCCTTCTTCTCCCATACTTGATTCTTTTGAAATTACACATTTAAATTCTCTTGATTTTTCCTAAGAGGAGCCAATAATCGAGACAAGCTCTCAAACATATTCCATGGATAGATCCCTAGCCCAAGATACACAAAGGGAACCCCCTATCCATGCAGTCACAAGTACTTCTCAAACCCCCACTTCTGTAGGACAAAGTGCACCTATCCATATGAGTGAGGATGTGAGAATAAATAGTGAGAGTCAAGCTCCTGACCTAGAAAAGGAGAGAATATAAACAAACAAGAGAGTCAAGCTTTAGAAAGCTTGGAAAAAGGAGAGCAAGAGAAGTTGGGTGCCCAACCCCAGGCAAAAGGAGAGGGTGTGAGCAAGGATGAGATCCTTAAACAAAACAAAAGAGAGAAATTTTTAGCAAGTGCTTTTTTACAACCTGTTGAAACCAACTCACAAGAAGCTCAAGTTTCTTCTGCTCCCTCCACCAATATCCAAACAGAAGAAACTGGGAAAAGTTCAAGCACAGGGGATGCAACATTAACTGTAATATCAGAGATGTCTAATGCAGACTTTGAGATTTTATATGGTCTACAGCAACGACAAGATCATATGTCTGCATTGAAGACACGGCTTGCAGATGGAACTGTGCCTAAAGAACCTGCAAAGACAAATGTTGATGAATGGCTTGATGCCACATACTTAAACACTCTGGAGGAAGCAGCCGCCCATTTAAGGCAGGATTATGTGACCAATATAAGGTCAACGACAGTTGTACCATCAATTAAAGATATTCTTGAAGAAGTAACCAAGGTGGATAAGAAACATACAAAGTTTCATCACTTCTTGGTTACTAGCATAAATGGGGTAGTAAAGAAAATGGAGGAAAGGATGGAGTTGGAAAATGAAAAGATTAGAAGATGCCATGAAGGACACTTGCCAAGGAGGACTATTTCTGCCATTGATATACTTATCAAAGATAAGTCCAAGACTGACAGTCGACTTCAAGCCCTAGAAGCCAATATCCAACTCCTGATCCAAAATCAAGACAGAATGGAGCAGCTATAGATGAAGGCAATTCCACATTTGGCCACCTCCTCTCACCCTAAAGATGCTTGTTGGTCCAAAATAAGCTCAGGAGTTTGTAGAAGGGGGGGGAGGGTGAATACAAACACCACAAACTTTTCGCTCTTTTTATCTTTTAAAAGTACTTGCCAGAAACAGCTGCACAGAGCAGAAAAACTATGTAATATGAACACACAAATTCAAGTTAAAATAGTTATATTAAAACTTGGGGTTTTTCTGGAAATCTGTATAATCACAACTATGATTTACAGCTACAAATTCTATGTTTAAATACACAGCTTCTCACACTCACTAGCTTCAAAAACTTTTCTCTGTAAAAATAAATCTCTCAAGAAATATAATACAGAGCTTCCTAGTGTTGTGTGCTTCTTTGTTTGTTTGATCTGTTGGAAAGATTCAATCTCTGTGTATTATATTGTTGTAATGAGAACTCCGTTGCTTATATGTTGATCAGTGGATGAAATCACGTGCTTGAGACGTGCTGCTTTTCTCAACTTAGCCGCAAGTATGTCACATCGTAGCCCTATGTGTCAGACTGCTGCATGCTTTGTTGCTACTTTTTCTTCCCCTGATCTGTGTGCATTTAATGTGTGAGAGTTCTCATTGGATCAAGAACAAACTTCAAGAAATATCTTTCCAGTTGATATTTCTTGCTTCTGTAACACGTTACGTTGATTTCTGTGTAAGTACTGATGACGGGTGCATGCTGTCATAACGATCCACTGACTACCAGCCCTGATGGACTTTGATCAGTGCTTCTGGATCCCCTGATGATTATTGACTGGATTAGGGCTTCAACCTTCACTTGAGATTCACTCAGTGCTACTTGACCCTGATGGTTATGACTGACGGCATATACTGATGGCTTCCACTGATGTCATGTTGGTCATTCCCCCTAATGGGTTTGCCTAACACTGACATGTCCTGAAGTGTTTTCCTGACGGGTTGGTCTATCTTCGTCATCCCCTGACAGGTTTCCTTTGATGGGTTCCCCTGATGAGTTCCCCTTGATGGGTTCCCCTGATTGGTTCCCCTGATGAGTTTCCCTGATTGATTCCCCTCATGAGTTCCCCCTGATGGGTTCCCCCTGATGAGTTCCCCTGACGGAACTTAATCAACGTAACTTTGTTTAAAATATCTGATGTGCAAAATATTTTGACTTGTAACAAGTAACATTAGACATTCTTCTTCACTTTGTCAAGTACTTTGGATGTTCCATTTTCTGACTTGCCTTGTGAAGTTATTAACCATCCACTGAAGAATAAGTTCATCATCAATTGATGCAAAACATGTGCTGATCTTAAGGTTTATAAAATACCTCAAGTATTTACAGTTGCACAAATTATTACATAATCATCATCATCATTTAACTCTAACAATCTCCCCCTATTTATGTTTATCTATTTGATAACCATAAATCCCTAGATGCACTGATGATGATGTCAAAACCAATACTAAATTCATGAAAGAATTTTGAATTTACTAATAAAAGAATTTTTGTACAAGTGTTTTCCTATAACTATTACAAAAAGAATGTTGTATTAGACATCAGGATCCCTTTTCCTTTTTGCTGAGACAAAGGGCAATGGATGACTTGATTCCATCGGTTGGGAGTCACTTCCAAGGCCTTGTCTTCTTTGATCTGGGTTTTGATCAGGAATCCTTAGTCTGTTGTCTTCTCCTCCTGCTTCCAGTTGCTCCAGCTCCCTTTGAAGAAGTTTTCTGAAGTTGACAATGTTTACATTGCTGCTGGATTCCAAGGCTTCAAGGACAGATTTTATTTCTTGAACATTGGCTGCAGCAAGTTGTGACCAGTAGAAGGTAATGATCTCCCCCTTTTTATCTTTGAATTGAACACCCATGGGGCTAGTGATCATTTTTGGATATTCTTTAAATCCCTTCACTGGTGGCACATCCCTTACTGCAGTGTTCCCATCATCAGCCTTGGTTTCTTCAATCTCCTTCAATACTTTCTGAGTCAGCAGGAATCTGAACTGGATGACATGTTCATTTTTGTGATAAGCTATTTGGCTTAGAACATGCATCTTTTCCTCCAGGTCGAGACCATCAACGTCTTTGATCCTTATGCTTTTCTCCTGCCCATCAGTGGATCTATAGAATAATTTCAGTGGTCTTTCCAAGGCTGTGGGCAGGCTCTTTTCATCGTTGATGGCTCTCCTCAGCTTGTTGATCATCCCCCTCAAGTCTCTGTTAGCCTTTGTAGATTTCGAGATCAGGTTTAGGATCAGTCCTAATTGTTCAACATCCATTCTCCTAAACTAGTCCATTGTAACATTGAATTCTGACCCACTCTTTAGTTGTACTGTTATCAGCTGATCCCTTTTATTGTTGAACCTGACATCTATACTTTTTATGGAGAACATAAATGTCAGGTTTTTGCGCCTTTCTTCTTTGAGAGATTAAGCTAAAGTGGGTGGACCATATTCTTTTGTAATAGGAGAAGGTGCTTTGTCATTGGCTTCAGATGACTTCGGTTTGGTGGCATCAGGGTCTTCGGTTTTGTCTTGATTTTTATCCCCTGATGCACCTTTAGGGTTCTGAGATCTTTTTGGCTGAGGTTTCCTGGAGGTCCTGGGCCTGAGACTCTTCTTCTTCTTTGCTTCCTCATGTTCCTTTGCCATTTCCCTCTCTTCATCTTCTTGAAGTTGTTGTACAAATAGTGCATCAGCTTCCACTAGCTTTTTATCTTGAGGGTAGACCAACTCCACTTTCCCATCAATTACAGCTTCAATGGGTGTTGGAAAGTGGGTTATCTTCATGGCATCTCCAAGTAGCTTAGGCATTGATTGAGTATTTGATTTCTTCTTTGGTTCCTCAATCAGGATACCCTTGCCTTTATCCTTGGATTTTGGAGCAGGAACAGGAGCAGTCACATCCCCTGATGGTTGACTTGATTTCTCAGCAACATCCCTGACGACTGCTTGGTAGATTTCTCCCCCTTTTTAACAGCATCATCAGTGGGAGTTGAGAGTCGGGATGTGACTTGAAGAACTTGTTGCAAAGTGCCAGCCATGGAATGTTGCAAAGTTTCCATGCTGGTCAGTTGGAAAGTGAGATCAGCAAGCTTCTTGTCTACCGTGTCAGCTTGTTTCTTCATTCGGAGTAAAGTCTGTCTGGTGACAAGGGAGTCGACAACTTGCTGTACATTTTGTATCTTTGATGAAAAATGTGTATACAATTTTTGATTTTCTATATCTATTGACTGACCAATCATGATCTGTGACTTTAACACTTTGATCAAGATGGGATCAGTGGTCCTAGCTAACTCTTGCTTTAACAACTGTACAGTGTCCGACATTTGATTCCGCTAAAAGTACAAATCAACTCTGATGAACTGGGAAAAATCATCATGTGGAGCATCATCTTCATCACTTTCAGTGCTTGAAGTAGTATATACAGTAACTGTGTTTTCTCTCTGTTCTTTATTTACAAGGATCTCATCCTTATCTCTCTCATCCTCTCCTTTTCCTTTGCCTACTAAGGCATCACTCTCATTCTCTCCTTTTTTTTTTTGCCTACTAAGGCAGTACTCTCTTGCTCTCCTTTTGCCAAAGTCCTCTCAAGGGATTGACTTTGCCTCTCTGCACTAAGTATTCTCTCAGTCTCACTTAAAATTGTCCTAGAGGGGCTCCTATGGGCTTGGAAAGCATCAACTGTGGCCAGTTCAAGTGATGTATGTACAGATTCTAGTTCCACAGTTGTGATAGGAGTAGGAGAAGAAGTAAAGTGTGTATGTATAATTGGAGTATGTTTCTATAGAGGAAGTATATACAATTGGGGGTACATAAAGAGTTATTGTTGTAGTATGTACAGTGGAGTGTATGTCCCTTGTCTGATCATCAGTGTTTGTATCAAGTAAAAATGAGTCAACCATTTGAGAGTGTTGACTACCAAACACTGTGTCAGAGAATGTTGGCTCCTCCACGTATTGAAAATGTGGAGAATCTGATTGTATGACACTTAATGTTTGTGTCATTATATCTGAAGAAATTTAAGGAACAGAGAAAGAAGGAAGTGTTGTAGATGGGAGTGTTGGCTGAATCACTGAACGAGGAGGTGATTCATCAAAAGATGCTATAGAAGAATGCTTATGACTCATGTTGATCTTATTGAGAAGCTTCTGAACTACAACATCTTGAGTGGTGTGTGCACTCACTGTGTCAGATATCTGCAAGTGGCTCTTAGAGACCCTGATGGTAGGTTCATCAGTGTCTATGGTCAGTGTATGTGCCTCACTCAACTGTGTCCCTAGTTGGGGACTATTTTCAATAACTAATTCCTTTTGAGAGGAACTAGTTAGAAATATGTTTAATTCCTTATCAAAAGCAGCATCCTTTTGAGAGGATACTTCCTGGTCAGGCTATTGGGTAACACTCGCGGCTCCCTTCTTCTTCTTACGCCTGTAGCCAATCACTCTCTCTCCTTGCTCCCCCTCAGTTGATGTGGTAACTTCACTGGGTTTTCTTTTAATCCCAATAGTCTTTTGGGAGACTATGGGTTGGGCTATTAAGAATGGTTGGGAATAAATTGGTTGTTCTACTTGGGTAGCCAGAGAGGTGGTTGTTTTCTCTGCCGTAGTAGATGAAGGTGAAGAATGTACAGTTTGAGAAGTAGAAGGTGAAGAATTTACTATCTGTACCATATGCTGCGGAAGTGCAAATGGTTCGGTTGTATATAATTTCTTCATTATTTCTACAAACAATTTCTTTGTTTGCTTGTATGTCTGTACAGGTATATCATTCTCAAAAGAAAAATTAGTAATTTGGTCTTTAATAATCATAAACAAAAATCTTGCATAATATACTTCAGTTTTCCTATTATTAAAATTACCTAATTTATTTACAAGGTCATCAAAGATTATTTTACCTACATTTATATTTACATTATTAATCATGGTGTATGCTATTTTCAAGGTTAAGGAGGTAATAACCTCAAAGTTAGAACACTTACCAGAGAACGCCTTGGTAATTGTATCAAACAGGTAAGAGATCTCCCGCTTAACATTCACCCTCTTGAGGTCTTTGAACTTTAACACTGCGTTGGGAGCAGCGTTATAGCCCAATTCCCTCAAGAAATCCAGTAGGTCTGCATCACTGGGTGCGTCCACCAGATCTTGAGTAGGTAGTCCCAAAGCAGAGTTAAGTCTGGAGGGGTTATTTTCCCTTTCTCAGAGGAAACTTTGAATGAGATTCCCTTGACCGCATCAGGCCTAGTGGTGGAGTACATGAACTTGGCACTCGTCCATAGTTGAGACAGTGCTTCCCCCGACATTTCTTCATCGGTAAAGATGGCTTTACTATACTCTAAGTTGAGTAGATAGTTTATTATTGGTTTAAAGCATTCATTCACCTCATCAATGTCAGAGAAACCCACATAGTTTGTGGGTAGGACTGTCAAGTTGCTCGGAATCTGTTGGCGTGCCATTGATGCTTTGAAGATTTGAAGTTCTAGGGTTTCTGTGAAAACGAGAGAGAAAAAAAAAAAGAAAACTCGAGCAAATATCAGATAAAGATTAAATGTTTTGGGGAGTTTTAAAAAGTAGGAGAGATAGAGTATTAATACCCGCCTATTGACGTTCGAAAACTTCTCCTGAAAACACACCATCAAGGTGTCAGCTCAGTTTTTGTGATGATACGTCATCAGTGAGAGTAAATCTTAGTAATGAGTTGTCATCACTTAACTGACCGTGAATCCCGATGAAAAAAAATTTAAACTTACCCTGATTATTTACTGTAAGTACATACCCTGACCCTGATGCACAAGACGAACACCCTGATCCTGACGCACAGATCAGACACCCTGACCCTGACGTACGAGTCGAACACCCTGACCCTGACGAGAGAGCCGGACACCCTGATCCTGATGCATCCTTAAGGAAGCCCTGCCCCTGATACATCAGTCAAAACAAAAACAAAACAGCAAAATGCAGAATATACAAGTATATACATATTTACAATTTGAACATATATAACCACATATCAATTGATTTTATCAAGAACTTATGAAATGAGTTAGAAATACCAGAACTTAGGAATTTGACTCTGACCCTGACACATAGTTCACCATTCCTAGCTCTCCCACAAGATTTGAAAACGTGGCTTCATCAAAAGATTTGGTGAATATGTCTGTCAGCTGCTGATTTGAAGGTACAAACTGTAGTTCAATATTCCCATTCATAACATGTTCCCTGATAAAATGATATCTGATTTCCATATGCTTGGTTCTAGAATGTTGCACTGGATTTTCAGCAATGGCAATGGCACTTGTGTTATCACACCTTATTGGAATCTTGGAATAGTTCAGACCATAATCCATTAGCTGATTTTTCATCCATAGAATTTGTGCACAACAACTTCCAGCTGCAATATATTCAGCTTCAGTAGTAGATGTAGAGATTGAGTGTTGCTTTTTGCTGAACCAAGATACAAGCCTTCCTCCTAGAAATTGACAGCTTCCCGTTGTACTCTTTCTGTCAATCCTGCATCCTCCAAAGTCAGCATCAGAATATCCTAGTAATTCAAATCCAGACTCCTTTGGATACCAAAGTCCTAACTTTGTAGTGCCCTTGACATATCTCAAGATCCTTTTCACTGTGATGAGATGAGATTCCTTTGGATCAGCTTGATATCTTGCACAAAGACATGTTGCAAACATTATGTCTGGCCTGCTTGCTGTCAGATACAGCAATGATCCAATCATTCCCCTGTAAGTCTTCAAATCAACTTTCTTTCTATTCTTATCAAGGTCAATCTTGGTTGCAATGGCCATAGGTGTCTTTACTACTTTTGAGTCCTCCATATCAAATTTCTTGAGAAGTTCCTTGGCATATTTTGTCTGATGAATGTAGATTCCATCAGAGGCTTGTTTAACTTGCAATCCCAAAAATTAAGATAACTCACCCATCAAGCTCATTTCATATTTGCTTTGCATGAGTTTGGAGAACTTTTCACACATTCTTGTGTCAGTGGATCCAAAAATAATATCATCAACATAAATTTGAACCAAAATCAGATGACCTTGGTGTTGTCTAAAGAACAATGTTTTGTCAAGGATACCTCTTGAAAACTTGTTTTCCACCAGAAACTTTGACAGTGTGTCATACCAAGCTCTAGGTGCTTGCTTCAGTCCATAAAGTGTCTTTTCCAGTTTGTAAACATGATTTGGAAACTTTGAGCATTCAAACCCTGAAGGTTGTTGGACATACACCTCCTGCTCCAATTTCCCATTTAGAAAAGCACTTTTCACATCCATTTGATATACTTTAAAATTTGAATGTGTTGCATAGGCTAAGAAAATTCTTATAGCCTCAAGTCTGGCTACTGGTGCAAAGGTCTCATCAAAGTCAATCCCTTCTTCTTGAAGATATCCTTTTGCAACCAGTCTTGCTTTGTTTCTTACAACAATGCCAGCTTCATCCATCTTATTTCTGAATACCCACTTAGTACCTATTATAATTCTTTCTTTGGGTTTAGGTACAAGCTTCCATACTTGATTTCTTTTAAATTGATTTAGCTCTTCCTGCATAGCCAAGATCCAGTCTGCATCTTGAATAGCTTCTTCAAATTTCTTTGGTTAAATTTGAGAAAGAAAGCAAGCATATAGGCATTCATTAGATGTTGCTTTCCTGGTCTGCACTCTCTTGCTTAGGTTACCAATAATCAGATCTGTTGAGTGACTTCTGGCCCATTTAGGATTAGAGATGTGTCTTGATGAGCTTGCTTGACTATCATCTCCTCCCCCTAAGCCTGTGCTCCCAGCTTCTGAAAACTCTTCCCCTGAATTAGTGGATAATTCAAGGTTCAAGTTATCCCTTGATGGTGCATGTCCTGATGAATGATCCCCTGATGAAGTATCTCTTGATCTGTTGTCTAGGAAGTTAACTTTATCTGCTGAAAGGGCTTCTACATTGTTTGGATTGACATCAGGAACGGATAAGTTCTCCATTTGTCTGCACCCATCGGCTTCAGTCTCTTGATAATCATTTTTATCTTCATTTTCAAACTTGAGTTCTTCATGAAAACCAGGGTCTTCAAGTCCAGAAATCTCTTGATCATCAAAAGCTACATTTATAGACTCCATCACCACCTGAAGTCTTTTGTTGTAAACTCTGTAGGCCTTGGATGACAGAGAATAACCTAAGAAAATTGCTTCATCAGCTTTTGGATCAAATTTTCCTAAGTTCTCACCAAAATTCCTCAAAATGAAACATTTGCATCCAAAGACATGGAGAAACTTGATGCTTGGCTTTCTCCCTGTCATTAGCTCATATGGTGTCTTGTTGTGAGCTTTGTTAATTAAGGATCTATTTTGAGTGAAGCAAGCAATGGAAATTGCCTCAGCCCAAAAATAGGTGGGAATCCTTACCTCTGCTAGCATTGATCTAGCAGCTTCTATCAGGGTTCTATTCTTTATTTCCACTACACCATTCTGTTGAGGAGTCCTTGGAGCAGAAAATGTATGATTTATGCCTTTCTCCACACAAAATCCCTCAACAGCTGCATTCTTGAACTCAGTTCCATTGTTTGTTCTCAACATTCTAACCACTGACCCTGATTCTGTTTCCACCTTCTTGATTTGGTCAATGATTTGTTGAGGCACTTCTGATTTAGCATGTTGAAACTTTACCCAAGTGTATCTGGTGTAGTCATCCACAATGATCATTGCAAATCTTTTCTTTGACACTAACATAATGTTGACAGGGCCAAAGAGATCCATATGTAACAATTGAATTGGATCTTTGATCATGGTGGCTTCCTTGCTGACAAAGGATGATTTCCTTTGCTTCCCTTGTTGACATGTTGAACATAATCCTTCTTGGATAAACTCCATTTGGGGTAGTCCAGTTACTAACTCTCTCTTCACTAGATCATTAATTGTCTTGAAATTCAAATGAGAGAGCTTCTTGTGCCATAGCCTACATTCATCAGGAGTTGCCTTGCTGTAGAAACATGATTCTCCACTTACTGAATTAAAATCCGCAACATAGAGATCTCTTTTTCTTATCCCTGACAAAACTAGCTTCCCATCACTTTCATTTGAGATTAGGCACTGATCTCTTTGAAGGAAGTGATGAATCCTTTTTCACTTAGTTGACTTATGCTTAGCAAATTGTGCTTGAGCCTATCAACCAGTGCTACATTTTCAAATGAGACATTCCCATTTGCTGCTTTACCATAACCAAGAGTTAGTCCTTTGCTGTTATCACCAAATGAAATTACTGGACCAGCCTTTTCTTGGAATTCTGTAAGCAGGGCTTTATTTCATGTCATGTGTCTTAAGCAGCCACTGTCTAGAAACCAGTTTTGACTGCTTTTGACCTTTCCCTGCACACAAGAAAACATTTAAATTGTTTTTGTACCCAATTGGCTTTGGGTCCTCTAGGTTTAGTCACAGTAATAGGTAAAACAGCTTTATCTTTATTGGAGGCTTTTGGTTTTGGCAAATTTAAAACTTTCTCCATTTTAGGAGCTTCAACATATGCTTTTGATTTCTCAACAGTTATCTTGCCTTTATCCTTGGAGGAGCAGACTTTAACAGTTGGTAAATCATCAGCATATAAAATTGTGCCAGTCAAATTTTGTGGTTTTTCTTTGCATTGAAAAGATAAATGATTACAGTTACCACAATTCCAGCACACTTTTCTAGGGGCTTCATGAACAGAAGAATAATTGCTAGTTTTATTAACACCTAGCTTACCATTTCTATTCTTTTTGCTTTCCCCTGACAGGCCTTTTTCCCTTGACGGGCAATAACGGCCTGATGCACTCTTTCCCCCTGACGACTGTGTATCCACTGATGCACAGTCTACTTCTTTCCTAACTGGAGGATTGAGTGCTTTGGCAAGAATACGTTTCTTGCCTCTCCCACCACTAGTGGAAGCTTCACTCACTGGGAAAACATTCCCTGATTCTAGCTTTGTGTCTGCCTTAACAAACTTGATAGGTTGTATTGGCCTTTTTCCAAAGCTAGCTGTCATCTCAACCTCAATGGGAGGTTGCTGCACAAGAGTCTCTTCATAGCCTAAACTAGATTTTGGATCAAATTTCTAACTTTTTAAACGATCCTCCAGTTTCCTGCTAGACTCACTCCATCTCTTAATGACTTCCCTTTCTTGACTAAGAAGATTCGAGGTCCATTCCTCTCTTTTGATAGCACAGTCAAGAAGATTTTTAGTCCTTGAGAGTTCTTTTTCAAGACTCTCAAGTCTGAAGTTTTCTGATTCTAAAAGAGTGTTCCTAGCAGATAACTGTTCATTTATTTTCTACACTCTTTCAGTTTCAGCTACAGCACTCCTTAGGGTGTCATAGAGATCCTTTATCTCACAGGCCATTTCCTTAACAGTTTTAACACAATCAGTTTTAGACATGTTAGAGGAAATTTCGAGGCTTACCTGCGAGCTGCTACTGTCAGTGGATGAGGCCATCAGGGCTAGGTTGACATACTTTTCATTTTCTTCTTCATCAGAGTCAGCCCAGTCCTTTCCCTCTACAATGTATATTTTTCCCTTCTTATTGGCATTGAGAAGGTCAAATTATTTCTTTTTGTAGTCCACAACAGATTCTTTGTTTCTGGATTCACCATCTTTTATGGCCTTGCGGCACTCATTTGCAAAGTGGCCCAGCTCATTGCATTTATAGCATTTTATTCTTGATTTGTCAATAAAGTTATTCGTGCTACTAGGTTTCCTTGCTGAAAATCTTTTAGACCCCGCAGGCTTTTGGAATTTCAGCTTGGAAAACCTTTTTGCAAGAAAGGCCATGGTTTCATCCAACTCCTCTAACTCTTCCGGAGTATATTCTTCCTCCTTGGAGTCAGCTTCTTTGTCCCCTTCTAAGTCAACATCTTCTAGTTGCTACTTCATCAAGACACTTGGTCTTGCTTCTTGTTTGTCCTTCGTGGCAGCCATCAGGGCTACAGATTTAAGCTTTCTGGCATCCCCTGACATTTCAGATCTTTGTTGAACCTCTAGTTCATATGTCTTGAGAGTACCATACAGCCTATCCAAGTCTAGAAGATTCATGTCCTTGGATTCCCTGATGGCTGTTGTCTTAGGATCCCATGATATGGGAAGGGCTCTCATGAACTTTCTGTTCACATCCTTGTTAGCATATGCCTTCCCATATAATCTCAGATCATTTACCAACATGTTAAATCTGTCGAACATTTCAGTGAGTGTTTCACCATTTTTCATTGTGAACCACTCATACTGTTGTGTTAACAGCTGCAATTTATTTTCCTTTACTTCCTCAGTACCATCACAAAGGATTTATATGGTATCCCATATAGATTTAGACGTTGTAAGATTCATGATACTATTCAGCATATCATCGTCTAAACCATTATATAGGATCCTAGTGACTTTAAGATCCTTTTTCACCTTTTCTCTTTCCTCTATCGTCATTTCATCAGTTGTCTTTGGGACAAGCTTTTCAGGAATACTGACTCCATTAACGACTTCTATAGGAATGAGCTTCTTGGGAACGTGAGGTCCTTCTTCTAGAATCTGCAAAAATTCATCATCAATAGCTCTTAAATGAACTATCATTCTTTGTCTCCACAAACTTTTCGCTCTTTTTATCTTTTAAAAGTACTTGCCAGAAATAGCTGCACAGAGCAGAAAAACTATGTAATATGAACACACAAATTCAAGTTAAAATAGTTATATTAAAACTTGGGGTTTTTCTGGAAATCTGTATAATCACAACTGTGATTTACAGCTACAAATTCTATGTTTAAATACACAGCTTCTCACACTCACTAGCTTCAAAAACTTTTCTCTGAAAAAATAAATCTCTCAAGAAATATATTACAGAGCTTCCTAGTGTTGTGTGCTTCTTTGTTTGTTTGATATGTTAGAAAGATTCAATCTATGTGTATTATATTGTTGTAATGAGAACTCCGTTGCTTATATGTTGATCAGTGGATGAAATCACGTGCTTGAGACGTGCTGCTTTTCTCAACTTAGCCGCAAGTATGTCACATCGTAGCCCTATGTGTCAGACTGCTGCATGCTTTGTTGCTACTTTTTCTTCCCCTGATCTGTGTGCATTTAATGCGTGAGAGTTCTCATTGGATCAAGAACAAACTTCAAGAAATATCTTTCCAGTTGATATTTCTTGCTTCTGTAACACGTTACGTTGATTTCCGTGTAAGTACTGATGACGGGTGCATGCTGTCATAACGATCCACTAACTACCAGCCCTGATGGACTTTGATCAGTGCTTTTGGATCCCTTGATGCTTATTGACTGGATCAAGGCTTCAACCTTCACTTGAGATTCACTCAGTGCTACTTGACCCTGATGGTTATGACTGACGGCATACACTGATGGCTTCCACTGATGTCATGTTGGTCATTCCCCCTGATGGGTTACCCTAATGGGTTGGCCTGACACTGACATGTCCTGAATTGTTTCCCTGACGGGTTGGTCTATCTTCGTCATCCCCTGACAGGTTTCCCTTGATTGGTTCCCCTGATGAGTTCCCCTTGATGGGTTCCCCCTGATTGGTTCCCCTGATGAGTTCTCCCTGATTGGTTCCCCTGATGAGTTCCCCCTGATGGGTTCCCCTGACGGTACTTAATCAACGTAACTTTGTTTAGAATATCTGATGTGCGGAATACTTTGACTTTTAACAAGTAACATCAGACATTCTTCTTCACTTTGTCAAGTACTTTGGATGTTCCATTTTCTGACTTGCCTTGTAAAGTTATTGATCATCCACTGATGAATAAGTTCATTATCAGTTGATGCAAAACATGTGCTAATCTTAAGGTTTATAAAATACCTCAAGTATTTACAGTTGCACAAATTATTACATAATCATCATCATCATCATCATTTAACTCTAACAGATGTTGATGTCAAAAAGGGGGAGAGTGGTCAACATATCAAACCTGTAAAACAACAATCAAAAACTGTTCCAATTTAAATACCTACTCCATCAAAACTTCCAAGCTCTGATGAGCTACAAGTAATGATGGACAGGATATTGAAAAAGCATGCAGATCTTCAAGCAGCAACAACAAAGTCAACAACAACAACATAACTTCCAACAACAACAACAACAATAGCAGCAACAGCAATAGCAGCATCTCCTTCTTCCACTGTACAAGCCCCAAAACAAAAAGACAAAGGCAAAGGTGTCATGGTTGAAGATCCAAAGAAGCAAACTACTACTCAACCAGGACAGCCTAAGCTAATGGGGGATGCTATGAAGACTGTTCACTTTCCCACTCCAGTTGAACTGATAGTGGATGGGAAAGTGGAGTTGGTCTATCCTCAAGAACAGAAACTGATAGAATCTGATGCACTACTAGCTCAAAAACTTCAAGAGGAGGAGGATATGGCAGCAACTAAGGAGGAGGAGGAGGCAAAGAAGAAGAAAATCTATACAAGGAGATCAAGTGCACAGAAAGCAGTCATAACCAAAAAGAAAAATAAAGATATGGAAGAGGCAGAGAAGAAATCAAGAAGGAAACCTTTGGTCCAGGAATCTACAAAGAAACCTGTGATCAAAGCACTTATCAAGAAGCCTACCTCTCAAGATCCTCCAAGGTCAACTGAGATTGCTTTGGTGGCTATGAGTGGATCAACAAAGCCACAAATAGTTTCATCAAAGAAGTCTTACAAGGTTGAAATGGCAAGTACTGAAGAAATAATCAAAGCCCTGAAGAAAAGTACAAAGAAGATAGATCTGATAAAGGGTAAAGATAACAAAGAACTCCTCCATGTCTTTTTAAAGGATGGAGAGTCTTTGAATTTTGAAAAGCCAGCCTTGGAGGGACAAGTCAAAGAAAATTTGGAGTGGTTGCTGACTGTTGTGCTTGAGACTTCTAATCTCAACATGAATTTTCGAAGCCAAATTCAGAAGGTGATGAAGGTGAAGCATAAGGTGGATACAGTGCCAGAAGCTAATCCTAAGCCTCTTGGATTATGGTATGAGAATTTTCATGGAGATAAAGTTTTCTTCAACTACAACATAGATATCAACAGTGTCAATGAGAGACATATTGAAGGCTTTATTAGTCTACTCAAGGATGCTGAAGATAAAATGGAGATTATCTTGAGAAAGCTGTTGATAGAAAGGCTGGATGTGCTGAAGAAAAATAAAAGATGAAGTTGTTGAAGTTGGAGGTATGTTGTTTGTTGAAATAAGCTATAATTTTTATTTTTGAAGCCAGACTTATAGGATTTAAACCTGAGTCTTGGTGGAAGCTGAACAACAAATCAAATATCTTAGTTCAGAATACATTTGTAGTTAGCAATTCTTTATTCCTTTTCTAAGTAATTATAATGTTAAGTTTTGACATCATCATCAACCTTGAAATTATGCTTATCATTCTGATATTTATAATTAGGGGGAGATTGTTAGGTTTTAGAAAATTTGATGATGATTGTCTTTAGATTACTTAGCGTACAAATGTATAGAAAGTGTTAATTAGTAACACTGAAGTTTTGTAGCTAGTAGTTATCTCTTTGTTTGTAATTCATTCATTCTTTGTAAAGAGATATAATTATTTCTTATTTGTAAGTAACTGCTGGAATGGAGTATCAAAGCTTCAGCAAGTCAAAATGTGTATTTGATCCGTTGGAGTTTATAAAAAGGCTTGTCGGAGACTAGGAAAACTTGTCAGAGACTAAGGATTTTATCTATCAGAGACTAGTTTTGCCTATCGGAGACTAAAGCTTACGTCATCAGAGATAAGTCTAAAAGAGTCAGAGACTAAAGCTTATGTCATCGGAGACTAAAGTTAAAAGCATCAAAGACTAAGCTGACGTCATCAGAGACTGAGCCTTAAAGCATCGGAGACTAAATAACTCCATCGGAGACTACACAATCTGACGTCATCAAGGACTAAAAGTACTAGAGACTAGTGATGACGTCACCAGAGACTAAAGATGAAGCGTCAGGGACTAATCGTGATTTATTTCCTGAGAGATACAGAGTTCGAATTAAAAAAGGAATGTCTTCCACGTAGTTCAAGATATTATTGAAGACGTAGCTGGTAAGGAAACAAGCCAGAAATCTGTTCATATCAAAAAGGAAAGATTATATTTGATTCGAATAAGGAAGCTGAATCAATTTTGATTTAGAATAGGAAAACTGAGAATTCAGTTTTGAATAGAAGTTGTATAGGTTTTTCATAGTTTGTATCTTTTCCTATACAGAATATAAAAGAAGCTGACGATTACATTGTTGTGATTGTTAGAATTTGTATTCAATTGTTAAAATCAATAGAAGCAATTGTTTATAAATTGATTCGTGTTCTTGTTCTTTATTTCCGCAAGTTATAATTAATTTCTTGAAGAACAAGTAATCGAAAAGATTTCAAAGAACTTGTATTCAACCCCCCCCCCCCCCCCCTTCTACAAGTTCTCGGCTATCTCACTGGGAAAACATTTTTGGATCCCTTGATATGGGAAGTACCTTCATGAATTTTCTATTTACGTCCTTGTTGGCATGTCTTCCCATACATTTTCAGGTCATTTACCAACCTGTTAAATCTGTCAAACATTTCAGAGAGTGATTCACCAGATTTCATTGTGAACCACTCATATTGTTATGTTAACAGTTGTAGCTTGTTCTCTCTAACATCCTCTATACCGTCAGATAGGATCTGGATGGTATCCCATATTGACTTAGATGTGGTGAGATTCATGATGTTGTACACCCTGTTACATAAAGACCTTCTTCTAAAACTTGTAAATATTCATCATCAATGGATCTAAGATGAACGATCATTCCTTATCTCCAGAAGAAGTACTTCCCACGTTCCAACATGGGAACCTTACTATTTTTAACTTTGTTAGCCATAGATAAATGTAGATACCTCAATTTTGGGTTTTATTTTTATTTATGTTTCGCCTTGATGTAATAAAATATGGAATAAGGCTTGGTGGATTTAATTTTGTGTTGAGTACAGGATTGACAATTTCTCCTCTTTGAAGTGAATGAAGTTCATAACCGAAGCCCCTGATGGACCAGGAATAAAGATGCATGAACAAAATGCCAGGATAGTGTGCTCAAAAAAATCTACACATCCGAGGATCTTGTCGAGCAAGAGCTAGAGTGGATAAGATGCTAAGAAACGTGGAACAAAGCAAGGTGGCAGTAGGGGCATCAGGGGATGTTTCTCGGCATCAGGGGATATTTCTCGCCATCAACAGATGAAAATGACTAGCGCCAAAGTCGTTCTCGGCCATCACCAAAGTCGTCAGGTAATCCAATCCATCACCAAACCCGTCGGGAGATACGCTATCGCTAAAGTCTAGACATCAAGGCCAATTGCTCGGCGCCAAACCCTTTGGACAATCCAATTCATCGTCAAACTCTGGGCATCAGGGGAAACATGTTTCTCGACGTCAGGACATGCATCTCTCGGCATTAGGGGATTCATTTTTGAGCATCAGAGGATGCATTTTTTAGCATCACAGGATGTTTTTGCGTTAGAGCATGTATTTCTCGGCAACAAGGGAAGTGTCTAAACATTAGGGGATGTTTCTAAGCATCAAAGACTAGAGCGTCAGAGGATAAATTACACCATCGGAGACTAGCACGTCAGGAGATAAATTGCACTGTCGGAGACTAATTTTATCCCATCAGAGACTAAGTATTCGTTCACCAGAGACTAAAATTAGCCGTCAGGGACTAATTTTATCCCATCAAAGGCTGTTGTTGGGATTATATGAGAACTCCTCACTACATCAGAGATAAAAGTGACATGTGGGATGACACACGACTGACCACCCCAGCAATTCACTAAATTAGCAGAGCTAAAAAATAGAGAAATAAAGAAGGTGGTTCAATAGGAAAAGACCAGCCACAATGGATGTCACATAGCAGTTTTGGCGTGCAAGAAAGCCATATGAAAAACGAAAGTTACGTGACAGAGCTACAATTATCGGAGTAATATCAGAAATATCTTGAAAGATAGCTTGTGCAGGAAGCCTGGAGGACAAAGGAGCTAGGCCTATAAATAGATACCTCGGGGGCGAAGACAAAAACGTAGACACGGGAGAAACAGACGAGAGATAGAAGAAAAAGAGAGATACACAGGGACACAATGAGAGATACAGAGAAGGAAAAGTGAACTGTAAGAGAGCTTCAAATTCTTTTTCTTAGAGTTTAGCTAAGGGGAAGACCCTATTTGCTTACACAAAAATCCTCCTTGTATTTTCCTGTACTGTATCAATCGAAAAACCAAGGCTTACTGAATTGTTTATTTATCTTGTGCCCCTGTCCCCCTATCGTTTGCTCCGATCAAGGTTAGTTCACATTCCTATAATAGGGTGATTTCCAGTAAAGAATAGCTTTGTCCATAGCTACCTCTATTGGGAACACCCTTATACTTCGTCTCATATACCTACATATCATCCAATCTCACACTTTGTCATAAATACACTTGTCTTGTCATGATTTATGGTTGATTTCAGTTTATATAAAGTAACTTAAATGGTTTGATTTTTATTCTGTTATCTACATGTATATATTTGCACAGTTATGACTTCTTTTCTAACCTTTTGTTCTGTGTCATACCTAAGCTAATGATTCATGGAATTCAAACCCTTCTTGGATGACAGCAGAGAGTCTAAAATAAAGGAGCCAACGTTCATTGAGATTCATCTTGTTTAGTTTTAAGATAGCTAATTTTTTACCTAAACAATGTTGTAAGTTTTGGCTTGCTTCGGGCAGGAATAGTTTTGTTTTTTGGACTGGTCCTTCACTTCTAGTTTATATATGTAACCAAAACTAAATAATGGAAATGTAGAAGCACACACATACACTGACACACACACCTGCATTGCTAATGGATTTGTTCTGCTTTTAAACAACTTTAGGTTTTAAGAGATGATTTCATGGAAACAAAATTTAAAAAGCAACCACTATTTATAGTGAGGATAGGGGGTGCCTAACACCTTCCCCCTATTCAACCTAGCAACGAACTTAGTTTTTCTTGGTTTCGCCTTGGCCATAATTTAAGAGTCACCTTAAAATCATTTTTTTTCAAAAAAAAAATAATAAAGATTAGAAAGGTGTCCTAACACTCTCAGATTTTGTTAGATGGCGACGCATTTTGAAAATACTCTCATCACCCCGTCTCATTTCTAAAAACTCGGACTTTTGGAAAAGGGTTTTAAGAAACTTTTTAAAAAAGAATCTCACAATTCAACCCCCATATTTTCAAAAAATTCTCAGGCGCGACAACTGGCGACTCCGCTAGGGACCAGCTTAAGCTTTTTAGAATATTTTTTTTTCAAAATCATCTAAAGTAAAAGGAAATTTAAAAAAGAAACTGCGTGTTTAATTAATTTTGTTTTCAGTTTACATTTTCATTTGAATTATATTTTGTGATCCTATATCTTGCAAACACACCCTTTAGAAAGGTGTCTTGATTACCATACCCCCAAAGGCCGCTCCTTTGGTAAGGTGATGGGAAATAGCACCGCTTGGATCCGCTCCAAGGATGATCCAGGAACCTCCATGCGATTATAGGAAGCCCAAAACAGCTAAACGCACACGCTATAGGAATCACTTGATAAATAAACTACTGACATGTATTTCTTCTCGCAGGGTTTTTAGACTACTTGTTTCTACTTTTCCTTATTGCATTAGTCATTTCTGTCAACAACCATAAAATTCACATATCTCTACATTTTAATGTGTGACATTTCCCATTTACAAATTGTCAACCTGTTGCATAACTGACGTTGCTTAGCCCTATGTATATAATCTTATAAATTGTATTTTTTTCGTCCATCGCATCATTCATTGAAACCTTTTGGGAAACCAAGAAGAATACAAAAATTCCATAAACAAAAACAAAAAAAAAAAGAAAAAAAACAGAAAGGGTACTAAATGAATGAATGTATCAGGTATGGTTCTTTCGTGTGAGCCATATGACAAGCTGCCCAAAGGTTTGGGATCCGACATGGCATTGATGGACCTCATGAAGCAGTGACACAGATTATTGTTAAAAGAAGAGCAGGACAACAACAGCCAAATGATCGGTTTTACAAAAGAGCTTTTGGGATTCAAAATCCCCATGGGATTCTTCCAAGCATTTCTGAAATTTTGGGATCATCAAAGATCAATTTGTCATATTGGAGGGCTAGAGATGATTTCGTCCATTGAAGAATATGCAAAGCTATCTGGTTTAACATGGGAAGCACAGTGTGCTCACACTTTTCTTGGGAGCACGTTGAATGTCTTCATAATTGTGTTTAAGGTTGAGGAAGAAAGCTGTGATACCACATCTCAAGCAAAGGACCACATTACCAATTAGATATCTAATTCAGCAGTTTACAACACTGTAAGGTTTTGGAAAACATAAAGGGGATTTCCAGGGAGACATGGACACTGAACAATGGATGGCAACAAGAAAAGATGCTTACCTAATGGCATTGATCGCCTTGGTATATTTCCCAAGAGGGATGGATCGGCTTGACATATCCATGGCCAATGTCGTTGAAGAAATAAAGAGGGGACGAACGATAGTACCTATAATGATAGCGGAGACCCTTAGTTCATTGTCACACTACCGACAAAATCCCAATGCACAATCTTTAAGGAGCCCGGCTTTGCTGTACACATGGACTATGGAACACCTCACACCTCTAAATGGAAGAATGAAGGAATGGTGGTTCAAGAGGGATATATCAAACAAATTTCAAAAATGACCCTGGTATTGCACGAATCAAGGGAAATGGGAATCTTTCTTTGGCATGGTAACAAAAGAAGATATAATCAGTTACACTTATTGGAGCTGTTCGGGAGAGGCTTTGTGGAAAGTACCAGATTTGGAGTTCATTCCATTGGTAGGGTTGAAAATAATGGTGCCATACTTTGGATCATCAATCAAGACTCAATTTGGAATGGTACAAACAATCCCAAAATTGGAAATAAATAAGGATTACAAAGGGGAGATCAGCACATGAAAAATGACTTTCTTGCACAAAGCTTACAAACTATGGGATGACAAAATTCAAGCTATTGAAGAGATCAACCCGCAGCACTATGAAGCCTCTCAGAAATATCAAGAGTGGATCCACTAATAGTTCAATATATGGAAAGGATACGGAAAGCCAAGAGGAGAACCAAAGTCGGAGGAAGAGCCAGGGGAAGAAGATAGTCTAGAAGAAACAGTCAAAGATTTAAAGGCACAACTAGAAAGGATGACTCAAGAAAGAGACAAAGTTGTCCTCATCATTTAGAAACTAGGAGATAACCTCAGGATGTTCGAGAGTACCATGGCCAACGATTACCCAGAACCCTTTAAGAATTTTGGGATAAAAATCTTAAATTGGGTCATGGAGACTATTAGATGTATAAACCCTGACAAATGATATGAAAATAAGACTTTTGAAATGTTTTGGAAATTTTGATTCTATGTTTCCCAAAAATTTTCACTCCTGCATACATATAGGACATGGATCTGATTACGCAGTAAATTTTTTGCTTAAAGCCTTGCTTTGCTTCGATCAAGGTAAACAAAAGAAATCAAGATTGCGCCAACCACTCGATCACAAGCCGGAAAGCTGGGAGGAATGGAGAAACCATCCACCTCCGAGGGGGTGACCAGGGAAGAGTTCAATAAATTAGAGGACCAGCTGGAGGAGATCAAAATGATGATGGCACAGATGACAACATTCATCTGCAATTCAGAGGATAAGAGAGAAGAAGGAGAGGCCTCCAGAGAAAGGAAAAATGAAATAATAGAGTCAACTGATAAAAAGGAAGAGAAGCAGACGGAAAATAGTGAAAAGAAGATAATCAAAGAAACCATCATCGACAAGAAGATTCAGACCTTGGAGCAAAGCGTAAAACACATGAAATGAGTGAAAGGATCCAGGGGAATAGATCAAGCGGAGCTGTACCTCTTCTCAGAAACTAATTTTCCTGAAAACTTCAAAATGCCAGAATTTACAAAATATATTGGATCGGGTCTTCCACTGTAACACTTGATCATGTACAGGACACAGTTGGGGCCATACGGAAAGGATGAGGGAATGAAGGTCAACTTGTTCTCCTTGAGCCTTCCAGGACCCGCTCTACATTGGTACACTCAACTGGACAAATCCAAGGTGAAGACTTGGGAAGCTCTAGCCGACATGTTCTTGGAGCAATATAGCTTCAAGGAGGAACTTGTGCCAGACCGATGGGAGTTGGGACAATTGAAGAAAAAACCCAATGAATCTTTTAGGGAGTTCGGACAGTGTTTCCGAGAAATGGCAGCAATGATAAACCCCCCAATCAACGGGAAAGAAATGGTGAAAATTTTCATCGAAGGACAAGAGCCTCCTTTTTATGAAAAACTACTAAAAAAGAAGAATTCTAGCTTTCCAGAAGTAATAGCACATGCCATGGACGTAGAAAAAGCTTTGAAGTCAGGGAAAATGGTGGATCTTGCAGCTTTAAGAGAGGTGACAGAGCAAATTCAAACCGGTTCATACCATAAAAAAGGAGGCAAGAAGGCAAGAAGGCTAAGAACGAGATTGCATTTGTGGTGGCAAGTCAGGGCCCCCCAGAGAAGCCTTTTTCGACGCCAACTAGTTCAAAGCCCAACTTCAATGATCGGCAACAAGGTGCACAATACCAATCAAGGAGACCTAAACCGAGGAAATTTACTCCTTTAGGAGAGCCGTTAGCCAATATCCTTCAAGCTTTGTCAAAACCAAGGAATGATCAAAAAATCGACACAGGTGGCCGATCGAAATAGCAGAGGATACAATCTAGACGAAAAATGTGCATACCATTGCGATTAACCAGAGCATGATACTGAGAAATGTTGGGGGTTGAAGTATCAGATACAAGACCTAAGCGATCAAGGAGATGTCGTGATTGAGGGAATGCAAAGCACGGTGGTGATGTAAACATGATAAGAGTCGAAGAAAGGGTGGATGCAAAAGTCAAATACATATTCCCGATAGCAGAAGGAGAAGACATGGTAGGAACAATCAACCAAAACCTGCCAAGGATAGTTATCAAAGGGCCAGAAGAACCAAGCAAGAAGGTTATAACCATCAGAGGGCAATCCATAAGAAATGACCCAGAAGAATAAACCCAGGTACTAAAGCCAGCCAAAACAATGATAATCCAAATTCTGAAACAAGATCCAATAAAAGATCTGAAGGCAGTACCGTGGAGATACGAGATAAAATACTCCAATGCAGAGGAGCTGAGATAGCATGGAATACACAACAGGAGAAGGTGGTAAGCCATATAAAAGGAAACCAGAGAAAAATCAAGCAACCAATCGAAATATCCGATGAAGCATCAAAGGAATTTCTGGAGAAAATTAGCCACTTGGAATATAAAGTCATCAAGGACTTGGAGCACGAACTAGAAAAAACGTCAATGTTTGATGTAATCATGGAGTCAGAAAGACATCGAAAAGTGTTAATGGAAGCTTTGGCGGGAACCTATGTCCAGAAGAGCTTGACTAAAGAGCAGTTCAAAAACATAGTGGGATATGTCATGTCAAATGACGTGATCATGTTTTCTGAAAATGACATTCCTACCGAAGGCCGAGGACATAGAAAGGCTTTAAATATAGTCGTTCAATGTTGTGGCTTCATTGTTGGAGGGGTACTGGTAGATGGAGGTTCTGTTTTAAATATTTGTCCTTCCAAGACCCTGGGAAGGTTAGGAATTCACAAGGAAAGGATGCGTAGAAGTGGAATTATTGTCAGAGCTTTTGATTGATCAAGAAGGGAAGTAATGGGCGAGATTGAGTTGCCAATAGATATTGGACCACATACGTTCATGGTGAATTTTCAAGTCTTGGAGATCAACTCGGGATACAACTTTTTGTTGGGTCATCCGTGGATCCATACCGAAGGGGCAGTCCCATCAACCCTCCACCAACAGATCAAATACATCATAGACAAAGAGCTCATTACGATCATAGTTGAAAATGGGATGAAAAAGGGAAACGTGTCATGCATCGAACTAGATTCGGAAATAACCCCTACATCTTATAACGCCTTGGAGGTGATCCCCATGAATCACCATCAGGTTAACCCACCAATCAGATTCTCCCGGGAAGTCATGAACATGGCGAAAGAAATGATATCTCATGGTTTTAAAAATGGTAGGGGTCTCGGTTGGAGTCTACAAGGAGAAACTCAACCGATCCATCTTCCAACCTAAAGAAATAAGGCGGGTTTAGGGAAGATGAGGGAAAAAGAGAAAGCAGGGATCCTGGAAACTCCACTAATTAATCAAACCTTCATCAGTGATGGAATCGTTCAGAAGGAAAGAGATTTATTGCATCCAGATAAGGCAGGCGTAGATAATCAGGAGACATTAAGCATACGTCTTTCAAAGATCGACTGGAACTCTATCGACACCTCCCAATTATTTGAAGAGCCAGGAGTAGAAAAAATGGTTGTCCTGATAAAAGGGAATGAAGATGAAATAAACTTCGAAATAGCCCCATGTCAGCCAGAAGGATTGAATAACTGGACCATTGAACCACTGTCCGGTGTTGAGGCATCCCGATACCTGGGATGTTAAAGGGTTATGGAAAATTTCTGTTTTACTTGTTATGTAACTTGTTTACTTCGTATTTTGCTTAAAAAATGGAGATCCACATTCTAGAATGGAGTTACTGATCAAATAAATGCTTTAGGATCGCCAAATTTTGGGATGTCTTTTATTTAATTATACGCTTGAATTATGATTGATTTCTATAAACTCATTGTTGTGTTTTGACTTTATAGGGGAACCCTTCGTTGTGCTAAAAAGGTCACCTCTTCGCCAAATATTGAAATCGATGATTATGATCAGAGCAACGGATTGAATTTTGAACTCATGAAAATCAAGTCTAAAGAGCCTTTCGATAATGAGGAGATTCCAAAAGAAATCAAAAGAATGTCCAAAGAAGTCCCCAAACCAAATCTAGACCAAACCATCAAAGTGAATCTAAGAACGAAGACCGATCCCAAAGAGGTAAAAATTAGGGCAGGGCTGATAAAGGAACAACAAAAAGAATTAACAGGATTCCTCAGAGCCAATATTGAAGTGTTTGCATGGTCCCAAAGAGATATGGTGGGATTGTCTAGCAGCATCATAACTCATAAACTGTCGATCAAAGCAGGTTATGCATCGCTAAAGCAGAAGCTCAGAAAGCTAAAACCCAAATGGAGCCTAAAAGTGAAGGAAGAGGTCGTTAAACAATTTGAAGCAGGGGTTATAATGGTGGCTACATACCATGAATGGCTTGCCATTATAGTACCCGTACTAAAGCCTGAAAGAAAGGTAAGGGTATGCGTGGATTACCGAGACTTAAACAGAGAAAGTCAAAAGGAAGACAGGGAAAAGACTGCATTCATTACGCCTTGGGGAACTTTCTGTTATTGCAGACTACCTTTCGGACTAATCAACGTTGGGGCCACCTACAACCGAGCAACGATGGAAATACTACATGACTTAATGCATAAGGAGATAGAAGTATATGTGGACGACATCATAGTAAAGTCCAGGAAGAAAGAAGACCATTTGTGCAACTTGGAAAAGCTGTTTGGTCGATTGAGGAAATACAACTTGAAGCTCAATCTAGCTAAATCTGCGTTCGGAGTTACCGCTGGGAAATTGTTGGGTTTCCTGGTAAGCAGCAGAGGTATTGAGATTGACCCTGCCAAGGTCAAAGCAATTGTTGAGATGCCACCTCCTAAGACAGAAAAGGAGATTAGAGGATTTTTGGGGAGGATTAATTTCATTAGAAGATTTATCTCACATTTGACAAGCACTCTAGAAACTGTGTTTAGGTTATTAAGGAAGAACTTTTCAAAAGGGTGGAATGAGGATTGTCAAATGGCGTTTGAAGCTATAAAGCAACAATTACTAGAAGTACCAGTGTTGGTGCCTCCCACACCGGGAATGCCTTTATTTCTATACCTGACAGTAAATGGAGATGCCATCGGATGCATGTTGGGCCAGAAAGACGAACAGAACAAAGAAAGAGCCATCTACTATTTGAGCAAAAGATTCGCTCAAAGTGAGCAGAAATATTCATCGATTGAAAAGGCATGTTGCGCCTTGGCATAGGCAGCCAACCATCTCCAACATTACCTTTATAGCCATACAACTTATATGATTTCCAGGATGGATCCATTGTGATATATGCTGGATAAACCCACTGTGAATTGTCGACTTTCAAAATGGCAATTAATACTTCAACAGTTCAATATCATCTACGTATCTCACACAACGGTCAAGGGCAAGTTATTGTTAATTAGTTAGTTGAAGCATCATCAACCAAAGTGGAACCTTTCGAGGCAAAATTTCCCGACGAAAGCTCAATGTTGATACATGTCATAGAATACCCAATCCCATTTTGGAGTTTATATTTTGATGGAGCTATGAACACCACTGGTGCTGGGGCATGAGCGGTTTTGGTATCTATAACATGGAAGCAGTACCCAACGACAGCTAAACCCCAATTCTACAATTCCAACAATACGACAGAGTACGAAGCATGTATCATGGGATTGCAAATGGCTATGAAAATGGGCATAAAAAATTTGACCGTATTTGGAGATTCAGAGTTGGTAATCCGACAATCGAAGAAAGTCTACATCACGAAGGAATTTCAACTTCTCCCATATCATCAACATGTCTTGCAGTTAAATAAGCATTTTGAAGAAGTGAAATTTGAACACATACCACGGGATAGGAATGACTTTTTCAATGCCCTCGCAACCATCGCTTCTCTAATCTATACTTCAAGGCGAAAAATTCTGTCGCCTGTGGGAATTGAATTAAAGGACAAACCAGCATATTGTTGTCAAATTGAAGAAGGAATTCCCATGACAGGAAGAACATGGATTCAAGATATGAAGAACTTTCTGGAGAGTGGATCCTTACCTAATGATGCAGATCCGGTGCAAAAAAGGAGAATACAACTAATGGCCATTCATTTTTTCCTAAACGGAGACGTGTTATATAAGAAAAATCTAGAAGCAGGGGCACTAGTTTTTCTGGAGGAAAGAGAGACATTGAAGTTAATGTAAGAAGCCCATGGAGGAGTTTGTGGACCACACATGAATGGTGATATGTTAGCCAAGAAAATTAAAAGAACGGGCCACTGGTGGATCAGTCTAAAGGCAGATTGTGAGAAACATGTCAGGAAATGTTATCAGTGCCAAGTCCATGCCAATGCACTCCACACTCCGCCAACTGAGTTACATTGTATGGTATCTCCGTGGCCATTTGCGATGTGGGGTATGGATGTAATCGGTCCGATCACACCCAAAAGATCAAATGGACATCGTTTCATTTTTGTAGTCATCGACTACTTTACAAAGTGGGTGGAGGCAACATCTTCAGCAAAGTTACGAAGGAAGTAATCTGCGCTTTTATTTGAAATAATATTGTATGTAGGTACGGACAACCCGAAGTACTAATGTCAGACAATGCTCAGAATTTGAACAATGACATGATGCAACAACAATGTAAATTATTCAACATCAAACATCTCAACTCAGCCATTTACCGCCCAAAAATGAATGGGGCTGTGGAAGCTACAAATAAGAATATCAAGAAGATCATTGAGAAGATGGTGGGTAACCATAGGGGATGGCCTAAATTGTTACCATTATCATTATTAGCATATCGGACATCTGTTCGGACATCAACCGGGTTAACGTTGTATTCATTGGTATATGGAATGGAGGCAGTTCTTCCGATTGAAATAGAAATACCATCACTATGGGTTTTGGTGGAATCAAACTTACCAGAGGTGGATTGGATCCAAGTTCGACACGACCATTTGTCATTGATTGATGAAAAAAGGATACAAGCTGTTTCTTATGGCGAATTATATAGACAGAGGATTTCAAGGGCATACAACAAGAAGGTCCAACCCAGTTCCTTTAAAGAGAATGATTTGGTGCTAAAAAGGATTCTATCTTGCCAAGATGAAGCAAAAGGAAAATTCGCACCAAATTGGCAAGGACCGTTCGTGGTAAAGAAAGTCTTGTCAGGAGGAGCCCTCATCTTGCAAGAAATGGATGGTGAGATCTTTCCTTAACCCATAAACTCGGATACAGTAAAGAGATTTTATGCGTAAATTATTTGATATTCGTGATGGGTAAAATGATATTTGTTTTGGGGAATCAATTAGTCTCTTTGCCTTTTATACCTCCTCTTCATCTGCCCTACCTTGAGCCGTTTTACCTTTTTATCAGCCAAAAAGATTCTTCCATGAAAAACTTGCCTACACATGTATTTGATGCCAAAAAAAAAAAAATATACAACAACAACAAAGGATCAGACTAGAATTACGTTTTGACTTGATCTCCTTCAAGGGAGTACGTAGGCAGCCTAACTATGGCACGGTTCAAATCATGAAAATATCCTCATGGGGTCAAAACCTTAAAATACTTTGAATCATTTCCCCGTTATCTGGGAAACATCTCTTCAAAATTAAGAAAGATCTAATCATGATTGACATATCACCCCAAGATCAACCTTCTAACCCAAAAACCATATGTCTCACAAATCATGTCACCCAATAAAAGAATATTTGATTCCCCGAAAGAAAAAGTCATGATATTCATCGAAAATTCCCAAATCGTTTGTGCATATAGAATCTTTATCAAGAGATTGATGGGATTGATACATAAAGAAGCAGCAGTTGTCATGATTTCCAAGGATAATATTGTATTTATACTGGGAAAAAAAAATTAAGCAGCGTGATCTGAGGGGTGTTGCGAAAACCTGAAAGGGCACAACGAGTAAGAACGTAGGGTCATGGCAAGATACAAAACTATCGACCTACTGAAAACCAGAAATGGCAGGGAGATGCAACAAAGACAGTACCGGGTCTAGCGAAAACCCAGAAATGGGCGTTAAAAGTAAAAAAGTGAGAAGAAAAAAAAGAAGAAGAAGAAAAACCTACTTACGATAGATATGGGAGGAGTACAAATGAAGCACCGACGGGATGTCTGGGGAGCCAGGAAAATGAAGTCGATTAAATCAAAATCGAGAGAATCAAAGGATTTGATCAAATAGTGAGACCTCAAGACGTTGATCAATGTATAATCATTGATTTCAATGGAGGCGAGGAGTGGCCATCCTAGACAACAAATTTAGTGTTTCAGGTGGAAAAATCCAACAAATAGGTGGAACCAAGGAAGGACTGTGACGACCTGGAAAATTTATTTATCTATAAATAATTTATTCACTCATTTTTTTGTTTTCATATTAACATGTATAGTTAATATTATGATTTTGGATGTTTGATTATTTGGAACCATCAAAGGGTTATGACGTTTAGATGTTTGATATGAGGACAAGAAATTTATGTATATATTTTGTTGGTGAAATTTGTAAAGTACTTTAAGGATACAAGTGCAAAGACTAGTAGGTTCATTCAGAATAGTTTGAATGGCTTACGTAAGAATGACTACCTCATAAGTACGTAGGTTAAGTTGATTAATAATTTGCTTGTGTGTCATTAGTGGATAAAGCGTATGTGCATGAACGACAGCAACTGCTTATTTCATGTATCAGCTGTTAAGAATCATGATGAGTAGCCATTTTATTAACCAATGATTTTATTTCAAAGCTTAATCTCAGCCTACTATAAATACCTCATTCTGAGGTAACATTTCAATCTCTTTTCTAAAGATTCTCTCTCCTAAAGTTCTTCTTTAAAACTACCATCTCCATATAATTTCAAGTTCTCTCTTCTGGGTGATTACTTCCAGACAAGCTTTGTATTTCTCTTGTCAAGTTAAGAGGCAAGAATTTTATGTTCTCCTCTGCTTTCATTTTTTTACGTAGTATCCGAAAGTATTCACTGTTTATGCTAAGTCTTTAGGAACGAATAAAGTTGTTAAGAGTATGGTGTTTTGAGTTAATGAAAGGATGATTTTGCATCTTAGATTTAGTTTGTTTATCACTAGATTTCATTCGTGATCATGGAAGACTTCCTTTTATCAGAGACTAGTTCTATGATTAGTCTCTGATGAGATAATGTTAGTCTCTGACAAGATAATATCAATCTCTGATGAGTTAAAGTTAATCTCCAATCACATCAGCTTTAGTCCCCGATGGGTTAAAATGACGTCATCAGTCTCTGGTAAGTTAACATTAGTCTCTGATGAGTTAATGTTAGTCTCTGATGAGTTAAAGTTAGTCTCCGATAGGCTAAAACTATTAGTCTTCGATGAAGGAATTTCTTAATCTCTGATGACGTCATCCTTAGTCTCCGACAGGATAAGTTTAGTCCCTGATGACGTCATCTGTAGTCTCTGATGACTAAAGTTCTTAGTCCCCGATGAGTTTGGCGAAGAACAAGATTATCCCCTGATGGATGATTTATCCCTTGACAGGCATGCATCCCCTGATGGGTAATGTATCCCCTGACAAGTAAATTTTTCCCTGATGGGCAACTTCAAGCCCTGATAACCATTTTCTATTCTGAATAGTCATCTTTCAAAGTATAGATTTCTTATGTTATACCAACAATGATGTTTTACAGAACCCTTTTGCAACCAGTATAGTGAATTTAGCTAAGGACCAAGGCAAGTATATACTCATTCCACTTTCTTTCTTACTGATTACATAGAATCATTATTTTGATTTACGTAAATGAATGATGTTAACGCCTATACAAGATGATGATTTCTTTTTATGATTAAGTAACGTACGATCATTGATTCGATGTACGTGAAAAGATGTTGATGATTGAACTATGTGTTATTGGGTGTTTGCTAGTTATTTAAAGTCCCTAGCACACCAAAAGATGATGAAGATGATGTAAGGGTGTTGCAAGTCGTGATCTTGTATGCACACCCGAACAGCTCCCGTATGGATATATAGTTACGCTATTGGCCGACACTGCTTTTATTTGTTGAGCACGCCAATGTTGCTGGCAGTCGCTGCTTTTAATTGTTAAGCATGCCAAGACTATTCAAAATGAGAAAATGTTTTCAAAAAGATATATCCATATAGGAGGTTAAGGGGTTGTTGAATGCTTTCGCCTGGTATTTTGGCCAATGATGATAGGGAATGAGAGACCGAGGCATCGGTAATCAGACCCACGTAGATTAATTGGTTTCTGCAAGTGACTACGTATGTCGAATGATGGAATCAAACGACCAGGCTGACCAGCTGGGATGAAATTTGATTGTTAAAGGAAGTCAGATAATGATCAGTCTGGTCAGGTGATGCATTATCTAACGAAGAGAGGGTGAATCATGATTTATTGTAAGAGGGTCAACCTTTGATATCACTCGGGAACCTTAAATGACACATGTTTGTTGATTTATCAGTAGGCTCGGGCATTGTTTCGCCCACCCTTAATGAATATTAAAGCTTTTGAATTATATGTCCTTCTAGCTTATGAATATATACTTGTTGAGCGTAAACGCTCATGTGGAATGTTTTGAAATTTTTTACAGGTTATGTCAAGAAAGCTGAGTCGCCTTGTAAGGGAAAAGAGAAAATGGCATAGTGAGAGCTTTTTGATTTCTCTCCTATGGTTGGCCTTTAGAGGGAAAGTGCAATGGAAGGCCATCATAGAAATGTTTAGGTTGTAAGGCCAGATGGGCCATCTAAAGTTAGTTTCCGCTGCAACTTGTTTATTTCCAAGCTTTGAAGTTTTGTAAGAAGAAGTGAACCTTAAGATTTTATTATGATGTTTTGAGATTATATGTTTCTTTCAGTTAATGTAAATACTTGGCTATGATGTGTCTGTCTTGGTTGTATGGTTTTATATTTTATTTTCTGGCAGGGCCCGGGGTTCCAGCCTGGGAATCTTGTGGGCTGTCATCCAAATTGTTAACAGTGCCTGAGGCCCAGCTCGGGGGATTTTTCAGGGCCGCCACAGTTGGTATCAGAGCCAAGCACCAGTTATAAGACATGTTCTCTGCTGGAAAATAGAATTTGGGATTTAGTAGGATAAGGAAATGATTGTACGAAGAATAGGAAATAGATGTCTAGGCTGATTCTCGATTGTTTGTAGGCTAGGCTGATTCTCGGTTGTTTGTAGGCTATTAGATTAAATGTAATATAAGGCAATGAGATAGGATAATTTACTTTGAATATATTGTACACCCTGTTACAGTATTAGTATTTATGTTAAATCCTCATTATAAATTTTAAGTTGATATTAATTTAAGCTATGTTCCTTTATAGATGAACCCACCTACTCTAGGACATGTAGATAAGGGCAAGGCACCTATGATTAAAAGCTTAGAGAATGAGCATACCTCTGGTAGATGCATCTTTTAAATGTTAATCATGGGAGATCAGGTGCATGTTGGCGAGTGACTCCTCGCAAAAAAGTAAATAAACCAACTCAGGTTTTTCATTTTGAAATACCCTGAGGTTCTGATAAAAATGATGAAAACTCTACAGATCCTGAAGGAAATAAACAGAACCCAACCAATCCGTTTGAGGGGTCAAGTTTCTCAGTTCATATGAAGAGTCCTTCCTCACCCCATAATCAAACAGATTCTTCACCCTTGGGTCCTTCTCAAATAAGAGTTTCCCCTGTTGATAGGCACACACTACCTACGGTGTCAATCACTCCACATGCTGTCTGCAAAACCTCTTGTTCACCAACAAGAGGAACCACATAGAGAGAAAATACAAGAAAAGAGTGACACTAGGAGTGCACACACAAAGTTATCTATTGATGTTCCTCAATTTTCAATTTCTGAGGAACAACCAACACTCCAAACTGTACATTCTTCTCCTTTCTCTCTCATTCTTGATTCTTTTGATACTACAAATTTACATCTTCTTGATTTTTCCCCAGAGGAGCCAATACTCGAGAAAAGCTCTCAGACTTATTCCATGGAGAGATCCCTAGCCCCTGAAATAGAAAGGGAACCCACTCTCCATGCAGTCACAAGTAATTCTCCTTTACCCCTCACTTCTTTAGGACAGAGTGTACATATCATATAAGTGAGGATGTGAGAATAATTAGTGAGAGTCAGGCTCCTAACCTAGAAAAATGAGAGGACATACACATACAAGAGAGTCAAGCTTTAGATAGCTTGGAAAAAGGAGAGATAAAGAAGCTGGGTGTCCAACCTCAGGCAAAAAGAGAGGGTGTGAGCAAGGATGAGATCCTTGAAGAAAATAAAAGAGAGAAATTTTCAACAGGTGCATTTTTAAAACCTGTTGAAACCATCACACCAGCAACTCAAGTTTCTTCTGCTCCTTCCATTACAATCCAAACAGAAGAAGCTGGGACAAGCTCCAGAACAGGGGATGCATCATTACATGTATTATCTGAAATGTCCAATGCAGACTTTGAAATATTATATGGTCTACAACAAACTCAAGACAATATTTCTGAATTGAAGACAAGGCTAGCAGATGAACCTGTTCTTGAAGAAATTGAAGAAGAGAATGTGGATGTTTGGTTTGATGCAAACTTCACAAATTCTCTGGAGGATGCAGCTGCCCAACTCAGGCAGGACTATGTGACCAACATTGGGTCAAATGCAGTTGCACCATCCCTCAAGGATATGTAACCAAGGTGGATAAGAAACATACAAAGTTTCACCACTTCTTGGTTACTGGAATAAATGGTGCAGTAAAAAGAATGGAGGAAAAGATGGAGTTGGAAACAGAAAAGATAAGGAAGTGCTATGAAGGACACTTGCCAAGGAAGACTATCACTTCAATTGATACAATCATCAAAGACAAGTCCAAGAATGACAGTAGAGTTCAAGCCCTTGAATCCAATGTCCAACTCCTCCTTCAAAAACAAGATCGAATGGAACAATTCTTGCTACAGGCAATTCCACACTTGGCCACCTCCTCTCCACCTAACGATGTTGATGTCAAAAAGGGGGAGAGTGGTCATTCCAAACCTGCTCCTGTACCAAAATCGCAATCAAAATTTATTCCAGTCCTTGATGCAGAATTGCAGGCAATGATGGACAGAATTTTGAAGAAACATTCTGATCTTGAAGCAGCTACAAAATCAACAATAACAATACAACCACCACCACCAACAACAACAACAATACTAGCAGTAACAACAGCAGTTCCTCCTTCCACTGCAATAGCCCCAAGCACTCACAAAGATAAAGGCAAGGGAGTCATGACTGAAGAATCAAAGAAGCAAATTTCTTCTCAACCAGGACAACCCAAGCTATTGGGGGATGCCATAAAGACTGCTCACTTTCCCACTCCAGTTGAATTGATAGTGGATGGGAAAGTAGAGTTAGTTTATCCTCAAGAACATAAACTAATTGAAGTTGATGCTTTACTAGCTCAGAAACTACAAGAGGAGGAGGACATGGCAGCAGCAAGGGAGGAGGAGGAGGCAAAGAAAAAGAAAATCTCTGCAAAGAAGATTAAGTGCACAGAAAGCAGCCACCACCAAAAAGAAAAATAAAGAAATGGAAGAGGCAAAGAAGAAATCTAGAAGAAGATCTTTGGTCCAGGAATCTGCAAAGAAACCTATGACTAAAGAGTCTATCAAGAAGCCTGCATCTCAAGAATCTCCAAGGCCAACCGAGACTACCTTAGTGGTTGTGAGTGGACCAACAAAGCCACGAACAGTTCCATCAATGAAATCTTATAAGGTTGAGATGGCTAGCACAAAAGGAATTATCAAAGCCCTGAAAAGGAGTACAAAGTATATAAACTTGATCAAGGGTAAAAATAACAAAGAACTGCTCCATGTCTTTTTAAAAGATGGAGAGTCTTTAAAATTTGAGAGGCCAGCCTTGGAAAGACAAACTAAAGAAAATTTGGAGTGGTTGCTGACTGTAGTGCTTGAGACTTTTGATCTCAACAAGGATTTTCGAGGCCAAATTCAGAAGGTGATGAAGGTGAAACATAACTTGGACACAATGCCAGAAGTTGATCCTAAGCCTCTTGGATTATGGTATGAGACTTTCCATGGAGAGAAAGTTTTCTTCAACTATAACAGAGATATCAACAGTGTAACTGAGAGACATATTGAAGGATTTATCAGTCTTTTCAAGGATGCAGAAAAAGAAACAGAGATTATTCTAAGGAAGCTGTTGATAGAAAGGCTGGAAATGCTGAGGAAAAACAGGAAATAAAGTTGTTGGGTTGGAAGGTATGTTGATTGTTAAATAAGCTGTAATTTTTTTTTTTAAAGCCAGACTTAAAGGATTTAAACCTGAGTCTTGGTGGAAGCTGAATGACAGATCAAAGATCTTAATTCAGATACATTTGTAATTAGTAATTCTTTATTCTTTTTCTAAGTAATACTTGTAATTTTGAGTTTTGACATCATCATCAACCTTGAAATTATACTTATCATTCTGATATTCATAATTAGGGGGAGACTGTTAGGTTTTATAACATTTGATGATGATCGTCTTTAGATTACTTAGTTATACAAATGTATAGAAAGTGTTAATTAGTAACACTGAAGTTTTGTAGCCAGTAATTATCTCTTTGGTTGTAATTTATTTATTCTTTGTAAAGAGATAAAGTCGCTCTTTATTTGTAAGTAACTGCTGAAAAATGTATCAAAACTTCAACAAGTCAAAGTGTGTATTTGATCCATCGGAGATTACAAAAAGGCTTATCGGAGACTAGGAAACTTGTCAGAGACTAAGGATTTTGCTACCAGAGACTAAGTTTTGCCTATTAAAGACTAATGTTTACATCATCAAAGACTAAATCTAAAGCATCAGAGACTAAGCTGACGTCATCGGAGACTAAGCCTAAAAGCATTGGAGATTAATAACTCTATCGGAGACTATACAACCTGACGTCATCAGAGACTAAAAGACCAGAGACTAAATGATGACTTGATCAGGGACTAAAGCTGAAGCCGTCAGGGACTAGTCGTGACTTATTCCCTGATGAGATACAAAGTTCGAATTGAATAAGGAATGTCTTCCACGTAGATCAAGATATTATTAAAGACGTAGCTGGTAAGGAAACAAGCCAGAAATCTGTTCCTAATCAAAAAGGAAAGATCGTGTTTGATTTGAATAAGGAAGTTGAATCATTATTGATTTAAAAAAAGAAAACTGAGTTGAATGAAAAAAAATCAGTTTTTGAGAAGATGTAATTAGGTTTACAGAATTGTAATTCGAAGCTGTATAGGTTTTCATAGTTTTTGTATCTTTACTATACAGAAAAGAAAAGAAGCTGATGCTCATATTGTTGTGATTGTTAGAATTTGTATTCAATTGTTAAAATCAATAAAAGCAATTGTTTATAAATTGATTTGAGTTCTTGTTCTTTATATTCCGCAAGAAAAGTTAATTTCTTAAAGAACAAGTAATCGAAAAGAATTCAAAGAACTTGTATTCAACCCCCCCCCCCCTTCTACAAGTTCTCGGCTATCTCACTGGGAAAACAACTCGAAAAAATTCAAGAACCACAAGATATCATTGAACTTGATGTGGAACGTGAGCAGGAATCACAAGTCGTTGTGGAGACTGAACCTGCTCAAGTAACATAAGGCCTTCGTAGATCTGGTAGGACACACGAAGAGCCTAAAAGTTATTATGGATTTCTTGTGACTATGAATGGTGATGTGATGCTCATGGATCAATATGAACCTACTTCCTACCAAGAAGCTATAAATGGACCAGAATTTGAAAGATGGCTGGAAGCCATGAAATCTGAGATGGACTCCATCTATAACAACCAAGTATGGACCTTGGTTGGACCTTGGTTAATCCACCTGAAGGACTAAAACCAATTGGGTGCAAGTGGGTTTTCAAAAAGAAAACTGACATGGATGGTAATGTACATACCTATAAAGGGTGACTGGTAGCTAAAGGTTTCAAACAAGTACATGGTATTGACTGTAATGAAATTTATTCTCCAATAGCGATGTCCAAATCCATCAGGATTTTACTTGCTATTACAGCCTTTTATGATTACAAAATCTGGCAGATAGATGTCAAACCATATTTCCTTAATAGAAATCATTTTGAGGATGTATACATGACACAACCTGAGGGTTTTGTTGATTCAAAGGATGCTTAAAAAATATGTAAGTTGCAGTGATCCATTTATGGATTAAAGCAAGCCTCTAGGAGCTGGAATCTTCTTTTTAATGACGCAGTCAAAGAGTTTTGTTTTCTCAAAAATGAAGTCGAACCTTGTGTATACAAGAAGGTCAGTGGAGTTATATTGTATTTCTAGTATTATATGTCGATAACATATTGCCTATTGGAAATGACATTTCTTCCTTGCAGAGCATAAAGACATGGTTAGGAAAATGTTTATTTATAAAGGACATGCATGATGCTGCCTATATTCTTCTAAGCATCAAAACCTATAGAGATAGATTAAGAAGATTTCTCAGATTAAGTAAAAGTATATACATTGAAAATGTGTTGCAACGGTTCAACATACAAGAGGCTAAGAGATTATATATACCAATGTCTCATGGTATATCCCTCTCTAAAGCCCAAAGGCCAACATCGCAAGGTGATAGGAATCGTATGAGTAAAATTCCATATGTTTCAGCAATTGGATCTATTATGTACGCAATGTTACGTACTCGTCCTGATGTATCGTATATTTTGAGCATGACGAGTAGATAGTAGTCAGATCTAAGTGAAAGTCACTGGATAACCGTTAAGAATATCCTAAAGTACCTAAAAAGGACTAAGGATTCATTCTTGATATGTGGAAGTGAAAAGGAATTGGCAGTAAAGGGTTACACAGATACAAGTTTTCAGGCTGATAAGGATGACTACCGATCACAGTCAAGTTATGTGTTTTGCATTAATGGTGGTGGTGTGAGCTGGAAGAGTTCAAAGCAAGATATAGTTGTCGATTCTACAACAGAGGTTAAGTATATAGTTGTTTCAAACGCAACCTAGGAGGATGTATAGATTAGGAAGTTTATCACTGAACTTGATGTTGTTCTAACCATTGTTGATCCAGTCAATCTCTACTGCGACAACAATGGAGCCATTGCACTTGGCAAGGAACCTAAATCTCACCAGTGATCCAAGCATATACTTAGACGATTCTATTTGTTAGAACAAAATAAGTTCAAGTGTTTGTAGAGGGGGGGAGGGGGGGGGGGTTGAATACAAACACTACAAACTTTTTGCTCCTTTAAAACTTGTTTAGCACAGGCTGGAATAGCTACCAAAACTAGAAAAACTTTAACAAAATTAAGATGAATACACAAGCATTCAAGTTAAAATAGTTGTATTAAAACTTGGTATTTTTCTGGAAATCTGTTGAATCAAAATCGTGATTAATAGCTACAACTATGTAATAAGATACAGTTTCTCTGTAATAAATTACAGCTTCTTTTTCACTCTCTCACTAGCTACATTTTTCTTTGAATATATCTCTCAAGATCTATTATAAAGCTTCCTTCTAGTGTTTGAGTGTTGTGGTTTGTTTGCTTCGTTTTCCGTGTAACAACTCTTTTTGTATGTATAGCAGATTAGTTAGTGAACCCACGTGCTAGACATGCTTCAAGTTTCAACACAGTCGCAGTATGTCACATCAAGGTCCTTTAGGAATGGTGTGTCAGACTGTTGTTTGCTTTTGTTACTTCTTTTTCATCCCCTGATATGCATGTATTAATGCTCGAGAGTTGTTATTGGATAACCAAACTTCAAGGAATATCTTTTTAGTTATACCCCTTGCTTCTGTGCCAAGTATCAATGATTTGCATGTAAGTCCTGATGATGTGTGGATTAGGTCATAACGATCCACTAATGTCAAGCCCTGATAAAGATTTGATCAGTGCTTCTGGATCCATTGATGGCAAGTTACTGGTGACAACTTGATCAGTGCTTCATTATTCACCGATGTCAAGCACTGATGGAGACTTGATCAATGCTTCATTATTCACCGATGTCAAGCCCTGATGGAAACTTGATCAATGCTTCATTTATCTATTGATGTTATGACCTGCTTGTTATCCACCAAAGGGTTCCACTGACGAGTTGATCTTTTGTCATCGCCAAACTTGTCGGGCAATCTAAGTCATCGCCAAACTCGTTGGGCAATTTAAGTCATCGCCAAACTTGTCGTCAGTGGGTAAAAATGACTATCGCCAAAGTCATTGTTAGCCATTGCCAAACTCGTTGCGAGATAAACTATCACCAAAGTGATTGATAGCCATAACCAAACTCATCAGGAGGTATATTGTCGCCAAAGTCTGGACATTAGAGTGTTTCCCCTGATGGGTTCCCTTGACGGGTTCCCCTGACGAGGTCATCCCCTGATGCCTTCCCCTGATTAGGTCATCCCCTGACAGCTTCCCCTGACGAGTTCATCGCCTGACGAGTTCCCCTGATGGCTTCCCCTAATGAAGTCATCACCTGACGGGTTCCCCTGATGGCTTCCCCTAACGAAGTCATCCCCTAATGGGTTCCCCTGATGGCTTCCCCTAACGAGTTCCCCTGATGGCTTCCCCTAATGAAGTCATCCCCTAACACAGTATTTTTAGGCTTCCCCTGATGGGTTCTTCTTACTGATGCCCTTAAAAATACTTGTCCTTTTGATCATCGATACTTCGTTGGCTTAACCTGGAATGTCTGTCGTGCGGAATACTTATCTTCTTTTAAGTAACAACAGCCATTCCTTGACACTGTTGAGTCCGTTCAAGTTAACACTGATGACTCACCAAATGCAGTGAAGTCCATCCCTGTTGATTAAGTCGACCATCAGTGGATGCAAAACTTGTGCAGATATAGTAAGGTTTATAGAATACCTTGAATATTTACAGATGCACATTTATTCCCTTAAACATCATCATCATCATTTATATCTAACACTATCTCATCCGCAAAATCATTGACAAAGGAGATGTACATATATGCAGAACCAACGGATGATAATGATGCAGATCCACTTACTAAGGCTCTACCGCAAGCATGATGGTCACACTAGATCGATTAGTATTAGATACATAATGATTGACTCTAATACAAGTGGGAGACTGTTAGAGTGTATGCCCTAGTAGCCAATTATTTGTAATTGCATACTTGACATTATGTTTTCATTTAATAAATAATGTTTTTGTTTATTATGCTTTAATTTACTGTGTGTCGTAATTGTTACAAAAATAAACGTCCTTAAAATAATGAATACAAACTATATGAGTTAAAGAATGTGACTTGGAACATGAGATCATGTAGTTACTAAATGTGTCACTATTCTTAAACATATCACTATTCTTAAATATCTCTAGTCAAGTATTATTGTTAATGGAATAACAATTATACATTTAGACTAGTATATGGATTGACTGATGACCAAATCACATTGATCATAGATATGTGAGATATTAAGTCAACATATAGGTACATGTTAGAGAACATTGTATTGGATTGACCCACCATGAGAATTCTACATGTATGTGAAGTGTCATAAGATATTCTCATAGTGACAATAATGTAATAGTCCTTCGACCTAAGGTTATTACATTTTTACACGGGGATTCATATAGTTTGATATCACCAAAAGTCACCTTTAATAGGGTGGACCATAAAGATCATTGTTGGCTATATTATGAGTCGTGTGAGGAGTGTAAATGATCTAGATAGGATTTGACCCTCCTATATATTAGGAGTGATATCTCTGAGCATCTTGATTGGGTAGGATTATGAAATGCATGATCATGCTCAAATAGTGATTTGTCTCTTATAGTTTACTCATCGATCAAGAAAACAAAGTTTAAATTATAAAGAGGATGACACACTGCATGTCTTGAGTTTAAACTAGGATATCAAGGACAAAAAGTATTATTTTACGTTGAAACATTAGTTGTAAGAAAATGTTAAGTTGAATCATCAACCTTATTATTATTTGGCTAACAGTGATTTATTACTAAATGTCGCTTACTGTTTATAATTTTATAATATGATTTTAAAATTATTGCCAACGTAGAGCGTAATTAAAAAGATAATTAATTTGGGTATTAAATTTTAAATAAGTGAATATGATTGACGTATTTAAATTTGTAATTTAGAAATAATATGAGTTTAATATAAATTAACTAAGAGACTTATTGAAATAAGGGTTTCACGTTCAACCAGATAATTTTCTGCACTTGTTTCAATAGAGTAAAAATTAACACAAAACTCTAGCCACTCAAAAAGAGGCCATAGTGAGAGAGAGATCAAAAAGACGGTTATTCGTTTTCCTTTTGACTAGTACCATGAAAGGGAGGCCGTCTATCTCCTTGTTTGATAGTACACTTGTTTGGATTCCGTTGAGGTCCAGTTCTATTGGATCGAGCTTGTAGTTTGTCTCCATCTCCACCATCGTTCAGAATCTCTAGTTTGAATTAGTAACCCTCTAAAAATATTTGTATTTTTTGTTTTCCATGGATCCGTTTTTAGAGTTTTGACTATTTTTTATTTATTTTCGATGCATTTCTATGTAGAAACCCTAACACCTACAAGCATCGGTAGCATCTTGGCCATGACCTGCCTATACTCTATGCCTCATGGCTCGCCTCTACTATCGATTTGCCCATTTGGCTATCCCATCAACATGAGTGTAGTGGCATCTCCGACATCTTGACCTCTTGCTCTCATTGGGTCGAGCCCATTGCCACGTCTAACTCTAGGACTTCCTTGCCTCCATTTTGCCCATAACACATTTCTCACATCTTAGCCTCATCCACACATGACCATATCCATTTGGCCCTCATGACCGGTTGGCAATGATATCTTGCACTTGATGATCCTCTAACAACCCACAAATTACCTATACGCCCCATTCAAATGGTCCGCCCTTAATGACCAAATCAACACATGACACATTTCAAGCCTTTAAATATTTTTTTTATTTTTTTTGTACAGCCCATAACTTTTGATTCATGACTCAAAAAAAAAAAAAAAAACCTAAATTCACCATTTTTCGAGCTGAGACTCATGTTAAACGTTACAAGTTTAAGATATCTCTTATATCCCTCTTTAAATACTAGCATAAATCTTCCCTTTTTTTTTCTTGCAATAACTTCTCATTTCCAATTTTTTTTGCTCTTAAAAATAATACGGATGATAATAATTCACAACGTTCCCCTTTCCCATATGTTTTTGGTGTATTTTCACGGATGCTATCGCATTTTCAGTTGTAATGCTCGAAATAAAATTATGGAAGTTTATTATTAATAATATGGATTTAAATTCAATTTTCCATAAAATAATTGAATTGAATTATTTTTTAATTTTATTTACATTATTTAAATTATGTAATAGTTTCATATAATCAAATGTTTATATTCATTTCATTACGTTGTAATTTCACAAAATATCATTAATAACACTAAAAAAAATTAAGGAATTAATATAGTAATTATTATCGAAATGTGCAAAAAAAATTTTAAAATTTAATATAACGACTATATAAAATAATCATTTGTAATAATTAATTATGAAATTTAAAATTAAATTTCGTTATTTATTTGTGATTAAAAATAATGTAGTTACATACAATGGCCGACTTGATAACTATTTGCTGAGAAGGTTCAAGGACTCTGATCCAAATTTTTGATAAATCATGTTTATGATAATAATAGTGACATAGAAGTTAGGGTAGTGATCATAACGGTAGAAGCTTTAATTAATCCCTATCTATGAGTTGGTATTGATAATATTTGGTAATACTTGCGCCGAATAAAACTTTGTATGATCTCTTTTGTTATTATGTTGCTATGTCTCATGCTCTGGCACACAAAATGTATTTTTTTTTATAAGTGATTATGGTTAAAATGTATTAAAGAAATTAAAATTTCATTCACAAGCCACAAGTTATACGTTGACAATTCTGTAGTCTAAAAATTTTATAAGATGTTATCCTAACAAAAACATTTAGATTATTAATATTGCAAATAATCCTCAAAAAATTAAGTTCTAAAGCTTGAAATAAAGTAAATAAATTTAGAGATATTATTGTGTATGATTCAAAATTTAAATACAAATAAAGGGAGATAAACAACTACATGAAATTTTATTAGATGATGGTGAAACACATATGCATCTAAGTTTTAGATATTGTTTTAATCCGAGAGTTGCGAAACAGAATCTTGAATATAGGTAATTAATATTGAGCTGGACTCTATGTCATTGCAAATATTACATATACGGTGTCAATTTTTCAAACCTAACGAGGGGTGGATTGTGAACGCAACACTAATAAAACTGATATATATTTAAAAACAGGATTTTGATTATTAAAGTCAAACAAACAGTAATTAGAAGAAAAAAAAAACTAACAGTATAATTAGTACAATAATTAAAAATATGAAAAATAGAAAGACTTATCAAACAGAAGAGCAACTAAGTTGCCAATCTTTTGAAAAATAAAAATTGTTCTTGAAAAAATATTTGCTCCAATTACGTTACAATGAGTTGTTGCGAGTCTTCTCCCTAGATAAAACAATACCGCACATATATGGTGCAATCTAATATAAGTGTACAACAACTATCATCTCAGTTCACAAAAAATCAAACTATTATAGTTGCAGAATTTGTGAGGAATGAATTCTCTTGTATGTTCTGAGTTTTTTTAGTTTAGTATGTGGCAACATACAAGATTCAAAGTACTTTAACACATTTCTAAAGTTAATAGCTTATGGTAACGTCTTCTTATAATATTCTCTGTAACGTCTGCTCATAATCAGTTATTAATATGCTATTACAATTGAGTAACACTTAACTAGGATTAAATTAAAATACTTAACTATTGTCAGAATCTCATAATAATACTTAACTTTAATTCAAATTAGTTTGGTCTTTAGAAATAAACTTTCATAAATAATTCAATATCATCTGATAGCAATTTATCTCCTGATAAAAAATGCATCTTCTGATAGCAAATTATTCCCTGATGAAAAATATCATCTGATTATCCCTGATGAAAAATATCATCTGATGAACAAACATATTCTCATGAACAAATATCATCCGATGGTCAAATTATTTGTTGATGACCTCTGATGGCCTATCCTCCTATGGGTAAATTATTTATTAATGACCATTCTTCCAATGGGCAATTATCTGCTGATGATGAAATGTCATCGGTGGATAACCATATTAGCAGATAATGTTATCGGTGGATAACCATATCAGCAGATAATTCCATCTATGAAGAAACACTTCAGCAGATAATTTCATCAGTGGATAAATACACTACAATATAACAAATACATTCAGTATAAGTTTAACCACTTATTGGAAGTTATTTATCATCCATTTATCTATGAATTTCACTAAAAAAATGTCTTAGGTTCAAGAACTACCACTTATTGAAAAAATGTCTTATATTTAAGAACTGATAACATATGTTAGATTTTAGGAAACATCATTAGAAATCCACTTTACATAGATTTTAAAGTTCCCATTTTCTAATAGATTCTCCTCTGTCCAACTCTCGGTCTGCCACTGATTAAATATATATTTAATATAAAATACGGATAAAAATAAAAAAATTAGTGAAAAGAGAGTGAAAAATTTAATTAATGAAATGCTCAGTTGTGAAATGATGAACGTTAGTCAGATGTCAGAAGTGGACAGAGAAATTTAATGTTTGATCGTAAGTTATGATTATGAAGATATGGATTACAGAGACTAGTGATTTAATATTCATGAAACATTTATATATATTCACCATTGCGCGGATGCTCTTATAGATGATGATAGAAATAATCGATAAAAAAAAATCTCTTTTCTTTAAGTCTTTGCCTCCTACTCAATTGAATTCACGAAATCCACTTTACAATATTGTTTGACAATTGAGAAAATCATATTATAAAATTTCACTATCCTCATGAAGCCCCGTAATGATGCACTAACCGGTAGCGATTACAAATGTACATCTATATCCTCAGGACCAAAATTCTGTAACTTGAACATCATAAAAGTCATTTTCCATTACATTTTTCCCATTCTCTTCATTACGATCTAATCTATTTGTTGAGATATAAATAAATAAATAAATTAAACAGCTTCTTCACCAAAATTATATGCAAAATATATGAACAATCTAAAAATAATGTAATAAATTTTTAGATTGTTCATAAATTTTGAATTTATTATTTAATAAAATTATAAATATTTTTTTCACATGCCAGATAGACTAGTAAGATAATAAAACGCGCACTTCGGGTCATAGAAGCGCGTGCGATAGGGAAATATAGAACAGAAGAGAGGTAAAGCTCTTTCAGAGGCAGCACTGGGAATAATAGGTACCACTACCCAACAACATCGCGCTGATTATCGTTACTGTATAATTATACGGAATAGATAATCGCACATACGTCTTCTCCTTCATCTCTATCTAACAGATACAAACTGAAGAGAGAGAAAGTCGCACTCGCGCCCGCGCCCGCGCCCGCGCCCGCACCCGCACCCGCACCCGCGCCAGCACCAGCACCAGCACCAGCACCAATCGGTTCAATTCTCGTTTCAATTTCATTCATGTGTACATCAACTTCCCATTTCACTCCACTTCAATTGCTCTCTTTCTGAAATTATAGTCTCTCTCGACATATATATTGCCTAAATGATTCCCGACCTCGTTTCCTCCGGTGACGACAATGCCGGCGGCGGCCTAGGTTTCCGCTCTATGCGGGACCGATTTCGCTTCAAACGAAACCCTGCCGATAATAATACAAGAGGACGCAGTTCTGCTGCTAAAGCGGATCGGCATTGGCGACCGACCAGCCGATCTCACTACCACGGCCGATCGAGGAGGTTCCTCTTGTTTCCGGTCAGAGGAAGGTCGTTCTTGTACTTTTGTATCTTGTTCGCTGTTTTCGCTTTTGCAGTCGCGTCAATGGTGTTGCAAACCTCGATCATGTCGGTGTTTCGTCAGGGGAATGAGAGAGGGAGGTCAGTGCGAGCAGGTTTGAAGTTCGGGAGTTCACTGAAGTTCATTCCGTTGAGAAATCGCCCGAGGATCGAGCTTGGAGATGGAATTGATCGGTTAAGGGGCCAGCCTAGGATCGGTATTCGACCACCCAAGCTTGCACTTGTGAGTCTCATTAATTTATTTTCTGTTTTGCTGAATTTATTTGAGTTCAGAGTAGTAATTAGTGTTGGTGTTGTCATAAAAATAAAGAAGAGGTGAGGTGAAATGATAAATAGAACTTGGATGTGGATATGGAGTACTCTAATTTACAATTGAACGTAACAAAAAATGTCGCTGGTTGAAAAGTTATGGATAAACGGAGACTATGGAGAGCTCTTTCAGTGTTTTATTGCTGATTAATGCATAAAAGTTCTGAATGTAATAGCTTTCGAGCCATCACTTTGTAATTCTAAGAAGAGTGTTTCTTATTCTAATCTGGCAATTGAAACAATTTTCTTTTGAAAGTCGAAGTAGAATTTTAGAGGTGTCAAGAACATTCATGTTCCCTCATTTGGCTTCAGTTTCCATACTTTCAGATAGGGTAGGCAATGCAAGGCGTGTTGCTGGTTGATATCTAATTATATGTATATAAGTTATTGTTTGTTTGAGTACTTTGAGCAAATAAGAAGAAAATGTGAATTGGTTAATATTCTAAAATAAGAAGTCGGCAGTTCCAATTCCTGAGTAGGAAAATTTTTGGCATTTCTAAAAGTTGACTGTTCAATTAGGATCGAGAGTGCTAATGCTGCTGAATAGCTGTCACTCCTCTGGTGGTTATTACGTTAGCATCACTGTGTATTTAAACTATCATCTGTTCCGCTCAATATCATTACAGTTTTAGGAGAACAAACTAAGTCATGAAGGCATGTCTGCCTTAAATGGTAAATAAATAATTAGGACTGGTGAAGATACCGGTTCATGGTCTAACAGGTTAAACAAGCTTTGATTATATATATAATCCCTTTTTTTAGGGTGTTTCAGATTTATCTTATTGAGGTGGTAGTGAGCTTATGTTGGGAGTAGATATGTATCAACATTTTGTTTGCTTCTGTAAGGAGATGGGAGGTTGGTTGTATAGGGGAGGAATTCTTGTATCCCATATGTGATTACCAATACCATTTTATGTAGACCAACACTTCAAGAAATGCTTCCATTAACTTACCATACTTGTTGATAAAAAATGTTTATAGTATGCAAAATATGTTTAACTAATTTGTGTATAGGCTAATTTGGATAATCATTTTTTTCATTTAGATATTTCTTTTACTTTGATAAAAGTAGAATTCCATTCTAGACATATTAAAAAGGTTTAGTGCACCCCCCATTCTAAAACAGCAAGAGAGATTCATTAGGTGGAACAAATAAAAGTATAAATAGGTTAATAGAATTACTACTAATTGTAGAGGTGTTGCACATGCAATGTAGTTGCTCTTTCTAATATGTTGTAACTTATCAGATAATAGATTGATTAGGTAACTGAGTGTAGTGACTAAAAGTGTGACATATGTTATATAACTACTTTACAGTTTTACCTTAAAATTTTCTTATATAAATATAAGCTACATCAGAAGTACGAGCATATGAATTGTATTATATTGATGTTCTGATTGTCACTTAAGAATATGAATGAATGCAACCTGATACTTCTATCAGGTACAAGCCACCTCTCTATTTTCTTTCTACGGAAAACCCCAGGCCCCCAAAGTGTCAGATTTGAGGGTCTCTTACCTGTTTTAAATAGACAGTCCCCAGATTTTCTTTTATTATCCTTTTGTTGGTTTGCCATTGCAGCTGAGGTTGCTTTTCCCTTTGTTTCTAGCATTTTCTTTATCTTAGTTCGGAGTTGCTTCTTTTACTTATGAGTATTTTATCTCCACCTTTTGTGAAATTATTTTTATTCTTTATGGAGCTTGGTTTCTGTACTGGGAAAGGGTAATTGGAACATTGTGTGGAGCTTTATTATCTTATTTGATGTGGTTTATGTGATACTAATATTTACATCCTAACAATATTTTCTCCCTGGTTCTTTTCAATGGCTATCTTGTTTTATTTTCTATTTTATTTTTTATCGAATAGATAATAAGAACTGGAAGGAACTTCTTGTTCACTCTTTCTCCGATATTTATTTCGGTCAATGGTTAGAAATTTGTCTTTGTGTAGGTGACTTGGTGCTCATCTTTTATATCATTAGTTGATCTCTATGCCTTTTTTGTAGTATAATAGGCAAAGGAGAAAAGAAAGAGCGTGATAGAGATGAAAAGGCATAAATGGGTAATCGGTCACTAAAGTTCATAGCTTTTCCGAATCAAGCCACTAAACTGTAAATATTATCAATCAAGTCATTAAACTTTTCCTAAAATTAAATCTAGACCATTTTTTCAATTTTCACTGACGGATGTTAAATTAATCCAACGTGACAATGAGGTATCAAAAAGAAAATAAAAATAAATAATCCAGTATACATCTTAAAGCTGACATGACAAAAATATAAAAACAAAAATAAATCATTAGAGTCATCTAGCAGAAAAATTAATAAAAATTGAAAAATAAAGAGGTGATGGCAAAAGGAAGCTGACCTCGCTTGAAAATTCTTTAAAAATTAAATAAATTGATCAAATGTAAAAAATTGATATAACATAATCGGAAAAAAAGACACTCAAATCTCCATCTTCTTCGCCTCTTCATCTTTTATACTGATCCCATCACTGGTCCTCCCCAATCGCCAACACCGCCTGCGCATGTTGTCACCACCACACCATTGACACTTCCCCACCGCTACCAGGCTCACCACCACCTCACATCACAACTTATATCTGTAGCATATATACACACACACAGAGCACTCATCAAGTTTGAAATGAACCAAAACACGTACTGGCCGGTGACCAATGCACTCATATTCAATTCTAACTGTCACTCTTGAACTAAATTTGAACCAACCGAGAGAATGAGAATGAAACGGCGAAATTTTTGAAACCCACTTAATTTTTTTCTTCTCTAGATTCAAATAAGCAGCTGATCTGACATCTTTGAAACCCATATGGACTTTTGGCTCTTGAGATTGCAGTGTACAACAGATCTATGCCAATCAAGGTAGGTGGTGATGGCTGGTAGCTTCGGTGATCATGGTCGTTGAATAATGGTGTTATGGTTCATGGTGATCAATATTAATTTTGGCCATGGCCTTGTCCTAGATTGACAGTGATAGTGGTCATGACAATGTGGATGGAATTTATTTAGTTTGTTTGGTGACACCGTGTTTCTAGATTTTGGTGGATGATGTTTAGATTCTGTTGGTGGAGTTTTAAGGTTTGTGTTAACTATAAGATTATTTTATCCCCTTGTATGATTTTTTGTTTTTTGGAGGACTCATGGCTGCCGGTGGTAAGGGCTAATGTTGGTAAAAGCTGATGGTGTAGATGATTGAGTTTACTATTGTTTTTTCTAGTTAAGGTTCTTTTGATTAATTTTTGTTTATGTTTAATAAATTTTGATTTTAATTCTAACTTTTTTTATATGTTCATAAGTTTTGATTGATTTTATTAAATATTACTTTTAACTTTTTATATTTGTAGAATAATTTGTTTTCTCTAATTATAATATTTAAATTTTGAAACAAAATTATTTAATTTTAAATTTACCCCAAGTTGCCAACTCTAATGCAATTTATTTATTTAAATTTTTGTTGACAGTAAGCTTCAACTTCTTATTTTTTACTACTTTGTTTTTTCTTTTTTTACAACGTCATTGACATGTCAGTGCCACGCGATCTTAGTCTAAGAAATGTTAGGAAAATCTAGTGGAATTTCACAAATTTAATTGTTTAAAAAGTTCAGTGACTTAATTGTTTTTTATAATTATTTTAAAAGTTCAGTGACTTGAACTGGAAAACGTGCCAACTTTAGTGACCTGTTTGCCATTTTAGCTGAAATGAGAAGCATCTAATTATAACTTAGATGCCTCTATTTAATAGCTCGTATGTCTATTTCTCCACAATCCCAATGCACTCAGAGATTTACTGCATGTTATATGGCATCAAGTTGTCAAACTTTTCCCCTCCAAACCCCATTCCCCCAACGCCACTAAAGGAAAAATGGAGAAAAGGAAACTACAAGCAGAACCATTTCTAGAACCAAGAACATTACCTCAAAAGGAAACCAAATAAAGCAAATCAACAAAACAATGCTTTCAATCATAGTAAAATCCCTAATCCCGGCTCCTTAACAAGTTCCAATGACTGAGGCTGACAAAAAAGATACTGGGTTTTCTGCAGATGCATTAGTTAGTTGCTATAAAATAGAATCCATCAGCCATGTTGGTTAACTGTGTTAGTATTGTTAAGTTCCTTGTATATTCTGCTCTGCAAATCAATTTATTCTACTTTTTCTCTGTGTTCTCCGATGATTGTTTCCAGTCATCTCCTTTTCTAATAACTTCACATGTGCATCACAGTGTGAAATTTCTTTGTTTAATAGTGCCTTGTTTTGATACTTGTAAGATCTTAGGACAAATGAAGAACAATCCCTCAACATTGATGCTTTGCACATTGGGGAAGAACTTACAGGGACTAGGCTATATGCTTAAGGTGAGGTCCTATGAAGCTTTTGTGGTATGAGGCTATGAGCTACATCTATGAACATTATTTATGTTCTCATTTTTCCATATGATCTCACTATTGACATTGCTGTCCATTTTTGGTACTAGTAGGTTCTCCTTTTCTGAATAGAAAGTCATTGCTTTTAGATGACGGTGATGTTTTTCACCACAAATTTGTATTTTGTTATGTCTAGCAATTCAAGTTGGATGTTTATTGGAGTTTCCACCTTGAAATGGAGTTCTGTTATACGTAGTTTTCAAAAATGTATTCTGTGGGAATTGGAATGCAAATCGATTAAATAACAGTTTAAATGTCATTTTAGTAAAGAAGGATTTAATGGGCCATTTAATAGGGTGCATAAATTTGGTTCTGCAAACATATTCTGTAATTGCTTCCAGTTTGTTACATGAGATACCAATTAATCTTGTTGGCATCTTTAATTGTTCCGTGGTACTTGTGTGCCCATATATGTTATGCTTCCGTTTTTTGAACTTCCAGTGTAGCAAAATATTTCGTTTGCTTTGTATGTTGAATAATTGTGTTAATATTAGTCCAGATATTGGATGCTCAAACATCAAAACTCTTAACATATAATCAGATTTTCAGTCTCACCGGTGGTATTTTCTTGAAAAGCTTTACTCTTCAATCCTAGTAGAATTTTTCCCTCAAATTTTATATTATTGCAACTGGTTTCTGAGAAAATTTCTCCATGAACATGCATATAGCAGACTCCTTGCATTATCTTACCTTATGTAGACAAACCAAAGTGAGTTGTTCTATGCATTGTTGAGTTACTTGGACCCGTATCATCTGATTTTGTGCGTTCATCCGATTCAAGTTTCTTATAATAACATTTTTTTTCTTTTCACTGCTAACTAGTAGACAAAAGCATATACTTTGCCTTCCTCTTTTTGTACGAATTACTTCTGAATAAATTAATGAATCATATGTAAGAACCTTAGCATTTGTTTGGGAGGTAAGGATATGCTGTGTACCTTGTGGTTTTTTGTTGTTAGTTGTTGGGTGTTTGTAAATGATATCTACTTAGATCTTTTGGAGTTAGATTTAATGAGTAAATTTTTCTTCAATGGCTTTTCTTAGATATATGCAATAGAAGACGGTGAAGCACGACCCATATGGAACAAGATAACTGGCCAAGTCTCAATTTTAAGTCCTCAGAGTTATGGCCATATCGATTGGTCATTGTATGTATGCTCTTCTTCTTCTTCTTCTTCTTTTTCTTCTTATTATTATTTTGGTTGGGTGCTGTATTTTAGTCTTATGAATTATCTTTGCATCATTGGTGCAGTTTTGAAGGTATTATTGTAGACTCTCTTGAGGCAAAAGATGCTGTTTCAAGGTATGAGCTGATGTGCCATCATTGCCGTCTGAAACACTTACTCTTCTAGTTTTTCTTGTTTTTGTAGACAATGTTTTGAATGTATATTTAACTGACGTGTACACGCATCCTTGTAGACATAATATGCCTTAAATGGCTATGAAAAATTATTGGTTTGTTAGCAAGCCTTTTGTATTGACTAATCTGAAATCATGCTCATCCATTTGTTTACTTGGATGATGTAAGTGCATTTGATTTTTGAAGTGATGGTCCATTCATGGTGCACTTTTGTTTGAATCTTTTTGGGACGTGTATCTTGTGTCCATAAACACATGCTCAAGTAATATTGTGTTGATTGGAATTGTTTTCACGTTTATAATAACAAAATTGAATTCTAGTCATTGATGTGATTTATCTTAGGTTTAAAAGTGTTTAAAGCTTTTAATAGGCTTGATAGGAACACTACCCTACTAGCTCTTCACATTTTCCACTTTGGGATTATATTTTTAATATTTTAAGTTAGGTGATTGAACTCTCAATTTTCCTAGTGTGTTCATTCGGAGATGCTACATTAGACTTTGTGGTGATACACATGTCAAATAGAGCTTGGATGGGTAAATAATTCGTTTGTCAAGTATAGCTAATCAATTTGCAGAATAAATTTCACATCAAACTTACCTTCAATAATATTTAAGAGAAAGGGAGATGAATAATGTGGCAGGACTAGTATTATTTAGAGTATTATTCTTATTATATTTACTGTGGCAATTATCAAATTCAGTCCATGTGATGACATGTGCTGGAAAAGTTAAGTTAGAGTTTAGGTGTAGGATAAGTAAGTGGTGTAGGTTAAGGCCTCTCTCTCTCTCTCTCTCTATATATATATATATATATATATATATATATATATATATACATGTGCTGGAAAAGTTAAGTTAGAGTTTAGGGGTAGGATAAGTAAGTGGTGTAGGTTAAGGCCTCTCTCTCTCTCTCTCTCTCTCTCTCTCTATATATATATATATATCTTCTTCCCCAATTCATCTTTGTCTTGCCTAATTTTCTTCTCTCTGTGGTCTAGTCAGGCCATCTCTGGCCTGACATCATGTCACATTATTTCCATTGCCCCCAATGTGTAAAAGAATCACCATCTTCCATTCTTTCATTGCTTCCGGAGTAAGAGTTCCAGAACTGTAGTTTGGTTTAAAGTTGTTGATGTTGATCATGTTGATATATGCTCCCTATTGTTGTTACAGTGTTAGTTTGAGTATGGAAATGCTATGGTTTGTGAGTTTCATATTTATGCAGCCTTATGCAGGAGCCCTTTTGCTCTGTGCCACTTATATGGATAATTCAAGAAGCAACTCTTGCAAATCACCTATCTATGTATGAAGACATGGGCTGGAATCATCTTATTTCTTACTGGAGGAATGCTTTTAGTCGTGCTGATGTCATTGTGTTTACTGATTTTTCATTGCCGGTAAATCTCATAATTCTGTTACATGTTAAGACATCTATTTCATTTTCTCTTAATTGATATTTTTGTTCTCAATAATGATTCCTTTGTGTATCAGATGTTATATAATAAACTTGACACTGGAAACTTCTTTGTGATTCCTGGGTCACCATTAGACGTGTGGGCTGCTGAAAGCTATAGTAGAGTTCAGTCTAGATCTCAGATACGACTGGACAAGGGATTTAGTGAAGAAGATATGGTTGTTCTGATTGTTGGAAGTTCCTTCTTTTACAATGAACTATCATGGGATTATGCAGTGTCAATGCATAATATTGGGCCTCTGCTAATGAAATATGCACGATTGGGCAAGAATGGAGCATCTGTTAAATTTATCTTCTTATGTGGAAATTCCACTGATGGATATAATGATGCTTTACAGGTAAAAAATTGCTGCCTTGCATGTTCAGGTTTCTCTGTTGTGAAAGGTCCATGTGACAAGGCATATTTACATTAATATTACGTAGAAATATATACTTCTCCACACGAATAACTGAATCACTCATTACATAATACTTTCAGCCTCCCAACTTTGTAGCTAACATATTACAAGGACTAAACATTTTGGTAAACCTTACTATTAAGATGGTTTCTCATTTTTTCCCCCCCAAAAAATACATACTTTTCCTCAACTTTTGGTTTTTCTTTCTTTTGGTTCTGCAGAGCGTTTCTATATAATTCATAAATTTCTGGTGAGACACCAACCTCAACTTATGGTTTCTATTGGTTTGCCTTGTTGGTTTATATGCTTGTTTGTATTGTATTTATATTGTATTTTTTTATTTTGTTTTGCTGGTTTTTGTTTTGTGGGTGTGCTGTGCTTTGTAGAGTGAGCTTTATTTAGGGGAAAGGTAGATCCGTTACAAATCTGAACTCAAGATGTTTTGAACCAAGACTCTAATTTTTCCTTCATTTCCTTGCCTCCAAAACTAAAACTTAGGAAGTCATTTGGGCATCAGAGTGTGATAAAGTCTTTATTCTTTGTTATAATGCTTATAATTGAAGAGCGCATATGCTGAATATCTAGGCTTTAAAAGTGATAATTGATTGTAGGACATTGCTAGTCATATGGGACTTCATCGTGGATATGTCAGGCACTATGGATTAGATGATGATGTAAATGGTCTGTTATTAATGGTTGATATTGTTCTCTATGGCTCATCACAAGATGAACAAGGTTTTCCACCATTACTCATACGAGCTATGTCATTTGGAATCCCTGTAATTGCACCCGATTATCCTGTCATTCAAAACTATGTAAGTTATTGGCTTTTTTTGACCTTGTGGTAATTTTCTATGAAACTGTTCTGGGTGGTTTAGTTTACTGGAGTCTTGACTTTCTCAGGTTGTTGATGGAGTTCATGCGATGATCTTTGACAAGCATAAGCCCGATACATTGATGATGTCTTTCTCTCTTATGATAGAAAATGGGAATCTCTCCAAGCTTGCCCATTCCATTGCTTCCTCTGGGAGGTTGGTTGCCAAGAACATGCTAGCATCAGAATGTATTTTTGGTTTTGCAAAGCTTCTGGAGAATGTTCTTGTTTTTCCATCAGATTCTTTGCTGCCAGCCCAAGTTTCTCAGCTTAAACAGGGTTCATGGGAGTGGAATGTGTTTGAAAAGGAAATTGGAAAAGATGGTGACATGGCATATTTGGATCAAAAAATTACTGATTTTGGAAATTCTGGTGTTATTTCTAACCTTGAGAAAGAAATGGCCAATCTCTTTCCTATAAATACTCTCTCTCAGGATGAAGCTGAGATTACTGAAGATGATAATCCAACTCTGATAGATTGGGATATTTTGACACAAATTGAAACCTCTGAAGAGAATCAGATGCTAGAAACAGAAGAGGTACAATAATGTTTTTAAGTATTGAAATCACTAGGGTCTCTTCCTGGACCTTCTTCCCTATCTACATTTTGTTCAACTTCTTATTTCGTTATCTATTTGTTTATCTTGTTTTGCAATATTTAGAAGGTCAGCTGATGTACTTTCTGCGTTGTTGTATAGATCGAGGAAAGAATGGATAAGGAGTACGGTGAATGGGATGAACTCTATCGTAATGTCCGCAAAGCAGAAAAGATTAAGCCTGAAAGAAATGAAATGGATGAAGGAGAACTAGAAAGAACTGGACAGCCTTTGTGCATTTATGAGATCTACAATGGAGCTGGTGCTTGGCCATTTTTGCACCATGGTTCTTTGTACCGTGGACTAAGTCTTGTAAGTTACTTTGCTCCAAATTATTGTTTCTTTTGTCTTTACCTCTGCAGTAATCATAATTTTCCCTTAGTCAGAGGCGATCAGTTTTTTACTCAACATTCTGCCAGAAATACCATATTAATATATAGATATTATACTTCATTATTAGGCTTCATCGCTCCTCTAAATCAATGCATAATTTCCGAGCTTTATGTTCATTTTTTTTATATTGTTTTGTTATTTATAGCGGCTTTTAGCTATATTGGTTTATATATTTTCTTTTTTTCTTCTTTGTTAGTCTACAAGAGCACGAAGATTGAGATCAGATGATGTGGATGCAGTTGATCGGCTACCTCTGTTAAATGATACATACTACAGGGATATCCTTTGTGAGATTGGAGGAATGTTTGCAATTGCTAATGGTGTGGATAACATTCATAAAAGGCCTTGGATAGGATATCAATCTTGGCGTGCCTCGGGCAGGAAGGTACGTCTGACAGGATTGAATTTCTTTAGTTGATAGGCAATCTTGATTTCAAACATGTCACTGTCTCAGTTACTATCTTTAATATCAAATATAAGTTATTCTCTATTCCCTTCCTTGCAAATTATAAGAATTTTCATTTTGATCAAAAATAGATGAGATCAAAATGAATAAGTGATAACTGAAAAATTATCAAGAAGAAAAAAAAGGCAAGAAGTCTAAGGGTTACAAGTAGGGTTAGAAAGAGGCTTTTCTGACTTCTCCTAGAATACCCCCCCTTCTTCTTTCTTTCCCCATCTCTTCCCACTCTGGTCAGCCCTTCTCCTGCACTGATCTATCAGCCTTATTCCTTATTCTACTATCTTGTTACATACAGCAATCTCATGAGTATGAACCTGAAAATTACCTTTAACTTCAGTAAGTATGATGTTCTTCCGTCAGCTGTACTGGATTAATAGGGAAAAGTTTAGGTTGCTGCTGGATTATTGTTTTAGGGTGCTTGGCTTGACCATGGGTTTGAGGGTTTTGGTCAGGTTTACTCTGGATCTTGCACTTAGGCCAGACCTGCTTGTGGTTGGCTTCTCCCCTCGCAGGCTGAAGATGTTCTCCTCAGCTCCTGTTATTTCCCTTCTTGGTCACCTGGGTTTAGGAGGCCTAGATGCTCCAAGCTGCTCTGAAGAGTGGTGTGTTGCTTGATTTGTTAATGCTACCTTGTAATGGGATGTTTTGGTAAGTTCTGGTCTACAATTTTTGGGTATTCTCTGGCAATGGCAAGTTCACCGGAGCTTCTTCCGGGGTTTCCCATGTTTCAAGGCTCCTACTAGTCTTTCAGTCTTTCTCTTTGAGCTGCTGCCATGGTTATTTAGTTTCTTCACCTCACCTGAATGGCGGCTATTCTTCACAGTGACTATATACCTCTGGTGATTTGGGAGCGAGTTCTTTTTTTCCAATCTGGATTGCCCATCAATTGTTTTATCTTGATCAGATATAGGAAGTTTTCTGGAAGAGTTATGTTTGACTCTGCACTCTGTGCTCATGGCTGAATCAGGAATGACTGATGAGTTGGTTCTTTGGACTGGCTGGCTCCCCTTGGCTGGATCTGCTCCTCTATTGCTAGATTTTCTGATGTCTTCTGGTTTGGGATGAAATAATTGACAGTGGGAATGCTGCTGCAGATCTAGTCCTCTGGTTTCCTCATGTTTACTGATGCTGAATTGGGCCAAGGATATGGGTTGTTTTAGTCTAGTTACTTACTTTATAGGTTAATTACTTTAGGTAATATATCTACCTCGGGTTGTGAGGCTACAATTTTAAAGACTAGGTGTGTTATTTCCTATCTGGTATAGGTGTTTCTATTCCATACGGGAGAAGGGAATAGTGTTTTGAGCTTCATTGTAATTTCCAAAGTTTATTTGCACCTTAATACATACATATAAATAAATTAGGAAATAACTACTCAGAAATACTATTTCTTGTGTAAGATATAAAAATATGAAATTCACAACATTTCTTTTTTCCATTAGGTACAACTTTTTTATTTTTTACTTTTTAAAATTTAACGTCATAACAATTTGTAAGATGCAAAGGAAATGCTCCATCAGTCCCAAAATAAATTTTGTGATTAATTTTTACATGCTATTTAAGAAATCATATTTTATCCAAATCACCCTTCCTAGTATAATTAGTGTCCTTTGAATTTAACCAATACTTCTCTAATATGTTAGTTATTCACAATTTTCAATAAGTTTCTCTTCCCACTATGAACAAAGAAGTGTATGGTTTCTTGGAATGTGAGCAATTGAAGTTCTTTTCAATTTATTAAAATTCCAACTAATTTATGCGTATCATTGGGAAAAAATAGTAAAAGTACTACTGTCTATAGCAATAGGACATTTAATTTGGGACAACCCAAAGTAGAAATTTGGACATTTAAATATGGGACGGCAGTATTATGATTCTGACATGAGAAATTAAAAAAATCTCTTAATATTACTTTTACATACAATATATATACATATATATATTCTTTTGGTCTCTCTTTTTCCTCGTTCCATTTGAACGCTTGTTTTCTGTCATTAATTTGTAATTTAAGTACATGTGTGCATGAAACCAAAGTGATGTGTTATATACTTTCAGGTTTCCTTGTCTTCCAAAGCAGAAGAGGTTCTTGAACAAACAATACAAATGAAAACTAAAGGAGACGTTATATACTTCTGGGCGAGACTGGATATGGACAATGGCTTTACAGGAAGCAATGATGTGCTTACTTTTTGGTCCATGTGTGACATCTCAAATGGAGGAAATTGCAGGTAAGCCATGCAAGTTGGGAACATTTGTATTACAACCGCGCAAACATTTGACTTAATACTTTTTTTTTTGTGCACCCTCTATCTCCCCTCCCCCCTTCCCAAGAGCCTGTTCCTCATTTCGATTGTTATCTGTCTCAGACTTGAAAGAAAAATCTTTTGCTTTTAACAAATTAGAAAAGGGAAAATTTGTTTTTTATTTTTTCAAGTTATAATGGATTTTAAGGGATCTCATAATGTGTTAGATTTTGAACTATAATTGTGTATACAAGCATTTCATTGTTCCCAAAAGCTTCTCTCACTGTTCATATTAGAAGTTGAGACTACTGCGTCTGATCTTTGATTGAATTGATAAACTAATGTAGTGCTGCTTTCTATAATTACACTTGTTCTTACTATCTGTACTATCTAATAGGCTGGTGGATTCTGGATCAGTATAATGTTTCAGAAATTTTTTATTTGACTTTTGTTTTGAAGTTACTTGTGTAATTTTCTTCTCATAGTGATGTTTATATTTCGAATTTCCCTTCTTGATTAGTTCTGTCCTGTGTTCTGAAACAACGCCTAAGGTCTAAGGTCCACATGTGTGTGCGTGTAGATGTCAAAAGGTCTTTATTGCCTAAAAATACACTTAGATGTTCAACTGCTCCACTTTTCCTTTTCATTTATATCAAATTTTAGTTTTTGAGAGACAAAATTTAGTAAATTATAAGTAGTTATCATAAAGTTTCCTTAATGGTATTGCTTGCAATCCTGTAATTAGTTATGTTTAACCATCAATCATATCTTTTCACTCAAAACAATATGTAATTGAAAACTTCCTGTCTCTGTCACACCAAGAAATCCTCCTAGGTGCTTCCACCTAGATCTTTAAGTACAGCAAAGAAGCAATGGTTTGGGTTTGTTGTACGGAGATTTGGTAGTTCGAGAAATTTCACACAACGGGGATTTGTGGATTCGGCACATATAATTTATTCATATAAAAACCTAGAAATATACAAGAAAAATATAATCATTGTCATCATTATATTAATTTCTTAGGTAGTGTTCTCATATAGCATTACATTAACTAGTATAGCATATAGAATTAGTTATACTTGCATTATTTCATCATTCAAAACAGAAGATAAAACATACAAAAATCACCTAGATGAATCACGCCAAGTTTCAAAGAACCCAATAATCTAAGAATCGGATTCGGGGGGTTTGCCAACCTAAAGAAAAATCCCTGCTTCTTAGAAGAACACTGTTTCCATCATATGTATATGTCAATTTCAGAGTTTTGTGTTTTGCACATGGTGTGAAATTTAGAGATAAATCATAGTAGTGGAATTTTGTATAACTTGGTTCATGTATAAAGAAATTGCATTGACTCGATTTAGATAAACTTAGTTTAATCTGAACTTGAGAACATTGGTGCCTAAAGGGTTTATGTTAAGTAGCTGAACGTTATACGGAGCTGAATGAACAGCACAAGCATATAAATGTGAGTAGCAGAACTGAGGTTGTACTCTTAAAACGCAATGGTTACTGCTGGATATTATAATCTCAAGTAAAATTTCAATGACCACCTCATGTTTATCTAAAATCTCATTTGGCAAGTTTAGATGCCTAAACTTAAACACCGAACATAACAAAAGTACTTCTAAAAACGGAAACAAAATTTAGATGAACCATTTATTTGAGATGATTATACAGGTCAATAGGTGTTTTAGCTGGGAGGTTTTAATTAAAATGATTGAAACTGGAGTTGACATACACATAATTTGGATGAAAACTAGTTGCACTTGGCCTTGGACCTTCAGGTGGTGTGATTATCTCAGTTTTACCTTCAGTTCGTTCCAAAAGTTTTATACAAAATGATTGATTGATATTGGCTTCCCACCATTTTTCCTGCTGATATCATTGTACTGTTACATATATGAAAATATACCTGAACGTGAGTTAATGTCAACAATTGGCTCCGTGCTCAGGCCTACTCTGGAAAAGATATCACCGATGAAAATAAAGTTATGCAATACAACCAAAATATAATTGTGGTCGTAAGGTACCACATTTCGCTTCTGCTATTTTTTATTTGAAAAGGCTGTCTTACATGTGCATGCACGCGTGCCTATATTTATGTTATATATGTGTACGTATGTGTATATTGTTTTTTCCTTCCATTTTTTGAAAAGAATAAAAGAATTTTAATAGTATATTTATTTCTTTTTGCCTACAGAATTGCTTTTGAAGATGCATTTCGCCAGATGTATGCATTACCATCACATGTGGAAGCCCTTCCACCCATGCCTGAAGATGGTGGGCACTGGTCTGGCTTGCACAGTTGGGTGATGCCTACCCGCTCCTTTTTGGAGTTTATGATGTTCTCCAGGTAAACAAGAAAATTAGTCTGCCAACTTACAAAAAGGAATTTGTAACACTGTTTCCCGATCATAACTCATGACACCAGAGGGAGTTGTCAATTCTTCATGCATTAATTGATATATCTACTGAACCGCAGGATGTTCGCTGATTCACTTGATATGCTGAACACAAATTCAAGAAAAACCAAACAATGTTTATTAGGTGCTTCGTTGCTCGAGGTATGTAAATTAACCGGATAGTAAACTGCCCAACTTTTGTGACTGATATTTAAAGAGATGAGTGAAGGTTTTCTGATTTTTAAATTTTGTTGGCCACCAGAAAAGGCATTGCTACTGTCGTGTTTTGGAAATCCTGGTCAATGTTTGGGCTTATCACAGTGCAAGGAAGATGGTATACATTGATCCCCATACGGGTTTTATGGAAGAACAACACCCTGTTGAACACCGGAGAAGATTTCTATGGACTAAGTACTTCAACATTACTTTATTGAAAAGTATGGATGAAGACTTAGCTGAAACTGCAGATGATGGTGACCATCCAGGTAAGAAATGGTTATGGCCACGAACAGGGGAAGTCTATTGGCAAGGTGTATATGAAAGGGAGAGAGAAGAAAGATATAGGTTAAAAATGGACAAGAAGCGAAAAACCAAAGAGAAACTACTTGAAAGGATGAAGTATGGTTACAAGCAAAAGACACTTGGAAGATAGGACTATTCAAGTGAAGTTGGGATATAGTAGTAAACACTGACTGAAGGCTACAGTTGCGGCTCATGCTGGTAAGTGAGACACTTTCCGATGGAGTCATGACAATATTCTCCTCGTTCTTTTTAGGTGGGTATATATATTACATGATCTAATTGAGAGGAATGGAAAAGGATTAGGAAATCAGCTGCTATTTGTAACATGCTGGAATTTCATGGCCTTTATACTACAAATTTTTGAAGCGGCTAAAGAGGATATAAAGTTATAGGGGTCCACTTATTTTTACCTTTATTTATTCATTTTTTCTTTAATACAATTTGTTTAGAAGATGCAATCAGCATTTAGACTTGTATTTTCTTTAGGTGTATAGACCTTCCACAATAATAGGTGCAATTACTGACTAGAACATCAAGGACTGTTTCTTTGGAATATACCAAACAGTAATTGATTGATTCAGGATCAGTCACAATTCATTACTGTGATCCAAATATAAATTCATTACCGATTATTACCTGTATGAAGTAAAGAGAGTAGACGAGGAAAGCGTTTAAAAAGACATATTGGCCCATTATATGGGATTTGGGATACACATATTGACCCTTTAAATTATTGTGTTTGAAATGTATAGACTTCTAATACCTTTCCGTTGTCTTTTTCTTTCTTTAATATTATTATTTTACTTTTTTGTTTTGTGCGTATTTATCGTTGAAAATGAAATGATCAAAGTGCCGCTACTTTTTTATTTTCCAAGTGTGTACGATTAAATTTATATGTTTTCCAGTTGCTAGAAAAGTTGCTGCTCCCGCCGTCTCATTTTACTCAACAAAACTTCTATTTTGAAATCTGGACAAAGTTTACAACATTGTCAAATTACTAGATTTATTTTACTTGAAGTAGACTTCAATTGAAAAACGAAGAAAAACATAAGACTAAAAGGTTAAACTAGGTAGATAAAACTTCGAACTCTCCCTCTCCTCTTTATTACAAAAAGTACATATAAAAATGACATTTATTATATAAAAGTAGTTATGTTTTCAGTTGTTTGATGTTATATTTTTCTGAATTTGTTACTCCTGTATTAAAATATTCTTATTTTATCATTGAACATTTATAACAAATTTTGTGAAATATAAACTTATTGTTTGGATGTATAATTCTCAATCAACACATAACAGTAATATCCATAAAAATTTGAAACTATTTTTGTGGGACAAAAGGAGTGTTATTAATGTAAATATGAATCTTGATATGCATGTAGTGACATCGTGATTGCATATTTACATGAGACACTTGATACTGGAAAACTCTCCTATTCCTCATGTGGCAAAGGATGAAAATGACATGTATAATATTAAGTTACAAAGGTAATTATATAATCTTAAGTAGCTCGGTCGATGGGTGCAACTAGTTGAAACTTGAAAGGTTACCTCCCAGAGTAAGTTATGTGATTAATGAGGTTTGTCTAGATGCATTAGTAATTACATGTTGATTTTGTAATGTATTAGTGCAGTTTGATAAACAGAAATTAATTGGCATTTTGCATAAGTTTGAAGAAATTTTTCCCGAATTTAAAAATGAAAGATTTGGGTGAAAATTGTCTCGGAGATCGAGCATTTCTAAAATAAAATTTTGTTATGGCTGTGTAATATACAAAGAATACAAGACTAGACTTGGAGATTTATAAAAGAGCTTAATACTAGCCCCACAAATTATTATAAAATTATTGCATTTTATGAACTGTTCAAAGATGTGCTTGATCGAGGTCTTTGAGACAACAACCCATACTTTATATGATTTGCACTTATGTGTGGTGTGATGATTTTGTCAAAATAGATGAAGTAAACATATTTCACTATGGTATTCATACGAAAATGATCAATTGCATGTTCAAAATATTCGCTCCAAACGACAAACTTGATTAATAAATTTTGCACACTCATAATTTTGAATGTACACATGGACTTAGATGGTTGTTTTTATCAGATCGAGTAAGTTGTGATCATTCCTAGAGGATGAAGCTTAGGAGGCTTATTGTTTTAGCTTTTTGCCATTTGTCATATTTTTGCCCTGTAAGACTTTTCTTGTCAAATGCTTTTTATGAGACAGCTTATGCAATATTTTGTAACACATTTCATGTACTATTTTTTCCTTAACTAGATTTTTTTCCACTCATTTTTTTAGAAAGGTTTTTAATGAGGCATGTACATAGTCTAATAATGTCTAACAGGAGTATTATGAATAATGTAGACATTATTAGATAAATGTGGACAATTTTAGAAGATGACTTTTCAAATAAAGAGAATGAACATTTAGAACATGTATTTAGATTAATTGAATAGTAAAATGTATTAAGATTTATGGACAAATTATAAACAGATTAAAATTTATTGAACTAAAACTCATTGACTCTTAGTTTCTTCTACCTATAGGGGTTGATGTATTTCTTTCGGATATGTTGAACAAGAATAAGATTACACTCTTTTCTATATATCGTTCTTTATGTTCATTCTTAGGTCGTATAGTTTTAAGTTGATTACATAGATGGCTAATTACATATTTTATAACATTAATTTAATATACATAGTACACTTTTCAACATATAAATGTTCATTATAAAGTTTTTAAGTTATCAAATTTCTTTCACCTTGTGAGGCTTTGTTTTGGTAGTGCTAGAGCAAATCCCTTCACCCATACCTTACACCTCACGCCATCATACATCACTACACACACTCCTAGCCCTCAAGGCTAGGCTCTGTAATTGTCATCTCTAAAATGTTCCCTATGATTTTTTTTCCTTGTCCCTTAATCAAGTCAAGTCTCATAGTCTTTGTAGAATTCTCACCTCACTCTTTACATACTTTATTAACCTTCATATGAACTCTACCCGCAAGAGAAATTATAATAGTATAGGACTCCTATGTGTACCAACCCAGAAGATCAATACAAATCATCATACACTACTTGATCATTCTCATTCTTCCTTGCATTACATTTTCTCATGATACATTTTTGGAGACTCTGCTTGAAAGCCTTGGGAGATTTCAGGGAGGAGCCACAAAAAAGTGTGGCCAAATACCCCAATAAACTTCAGAGACAATACAATGCAATAGTGGTTCATAGAAGTTTCAATTATGGGGACCTTGTCCTCAAGACAACAACACTAATCATGAGGTGAATGTTGTTGCCAAAGTTTGCCCCAAAATGTGAAGGCCCTTACATTGTCAAAGAAGTCTCCAAAAGTGGGTATTGTAAGCTTAGATATCCTGATTATGATGAAGATTGGGGACCCATCAACATAAAATGGGTCAAGAAGTACTACTCCTAAGGTGGCAACAACAACAACAAAGAAGGCAACATGTCATCAAGTCCATCAACAAATCAATCAATATCTAGGAAGCAAGGAAAGAAATGGTGGAAACCTAATGAAAACCTCTTGCGAGGGCATGAAGATTATAAATCTCAGAGGAATGAAATGAAAACTCCTCCTTTCTGCAAGATCGTCACTTTTTTCACATTACCTAGATGATCCTCCAAACCATGAAGAGCAATCAAGGTGGAAACAAAACTCGCCTATCCGCTTCGTCGAGATGAATTTGCAACCATCGCACGATGACAAGCGTGAAGCCAAATCTTGCCTATTTGCTTTATCAAAATGAATTTGCAACCATCGCACGATGACAAGCGTGAAGCCAAAACTTGCCTATCCGCTTTGTTGAGATGAATTTGCACCCATCACATGATGACAAGCATGAAGCCAAAACTAGCCTATCTGTTTCGTCGAGATAGATTGCAACCATCGCATGATGACAAACGTGAAGCCAAAACTTGCCTATTTGCTTCGTTGAGATGAATTTGCACCCATCACATGATGACAAACATGAAGCCAAAACTAGCCTATCCGTTTCATCGAGATAGATTACAACCATCGCATGATGACAAAAGTGAAGCCAAAACTCGCCTCTCTGCCTCGTCAAGATGAAATTGGACCCATCTGATGATGAAAAGCGTGAAGCATAGCCACATTGTCGAGATGAGATTGCACCCATCGCATGATCACATGTGGGAAGCTAACATCCAGCTCATCTTATAGGACTTGTCTAAAGGCTCACATTTAAAAGATCAAACACATTGATGTCAAGGCATTCTGAAGATAAGCAAACACAAAATGAAAGGCATGAAAATCCAACATCTAGGATACACAAATTCTATGCCAAAGGGAAGGTCAAAGTGCCAAAGGGTACAACAACACTAACTCAAGACCAGGAGGTTGCAAGTCTAGAATAAAAATGATATCCTTCCCATCAGTCACAGCTGGCTCCCCACAATCATCCTCAAGGAGAGCCTTTACCAAAAATTTAAAGGCTCCCCTTGAGAGGGCAAGCTCGAAAAGGTCAATCGATAACAAACAAGCTCAAAAATGACAAAGATCTCAATGCTCATCCAAAGCAGCCAAACAATGTAGGCTAAGAATAGCATACAAGATATAGACATAATGAAGGAGGCAACACATGAAGTCATGGAGCAACAACATATATTCATATAGTTATTCCAAGATTACAAGTTGTGATCCCTACAACTATGAGGATTACAAGTGATAAGCTAGGAGCATCCATGTGCCACTAAACTAAGGCAGAAGACCATTACACAAAATGAGTCAAGCCACCACTTTACAAACTAAGGCAATGGAGCACAGGACTATGAAATATAATCTAAATCATGCCCTAGGGGAAATCCAAGCTAGAAACCAACATGAGATGTCTCTAAGACAACTAAAGTAGTTGACCACTAGAGAATCAAACTTATTACAATCAACTATAGTGACATCAACCTTGTCGCCAACAATCCCTTCCAAGGATGTTGCAATCATTGGAAAACATGAAATGAGCACGCAAAAGACTAGCTCCATCCTTAGAAGAAGGGAGAATCTCAAGGTCAAAAGTGTATCATCAAAGAGTCGTGCCAAAATGATAAAGGAATGAAGAAAAAGAAACCCTCCCATTCCAACCCAAATCATCAAGGTGTCATGTCAACCATACCGACTGCTCATCATCATTCTCGAGGGAAATCTTCATCACTAAGTTCAAAAGATTTCCTTCGATAGGGGCATGTTCAAGGAGGTCAGCGGAAGACAATATAAACACTTAACAAAAGTTTAAGGAACATTGTTACGATTGTCAAGGCAAGAAAAAAATGTGGCATGGCTAGGCATAAGAAAATGTTGTTCACCCCTAGTCGGGTTGGCCAAGGATAACTATGGTACTCAAGGCAAGCAACCTAGGAAAGGCAATGACAACATGAAAAGTTCAACAATCAAAAATGCCAACACCTAGAGTTCCAAAAGTATAACAATCTTATGAAGAAAACAATGCTCAAGCCTATCACACCCCGACCCGATAGTCAATCGAGCTATACCCAGTATCCGAATGTGGCACATTACCATTGTATCAATGACATTCATACTTTGTGAAAACATGATATTTTAAAACTTTTGTGGAATAAACATAATGTAAATAAACATAGTCATTTGCTAAACAGTTATAATAACACCACCATGAGTTTGGAAAACATAAGTTCAAACTATAGGTCTAGTCATACATGACTCAAGCCTCCAAAGTTATATACAACAACTAAAAAAGATAATAAGGCTAAGAACAACAAAAAAATAGCTTTAAAAAGTCTACCCCGCGTGAGCACAAAGAACTCGGCCTACTCCACACAACTTCAACCTACATGATGTGAAACATGAAAGGGGTTAGCAAAAGCTAAGTAGGGGAAAATATGATGCAAGACATGATGATAATGGTATGAGTGTAATATAAATGTGGTGTGGAGGTAACAATATATAAATAATGCCACAACAATATCTGGATAACAAAAATAAGACATATAATTTAGTTACCATTCCAATCCACATAGTATACACATAAGGTACATAGGGGATGATAACCATACCTTGTCAATTCTCTAAGATACATCTTTGGATTTATTGTAATAGATAGTTTGTACCTTATCCTATACCATCTTATTCCATAAAGTACCATTCAGAAATTCAGCCGGTAACCCTCAAAGAGATATAGTCAGACAGTACCCAAGGAATCATAGTTTCATCGTCTATCGATTCCTTTTGCTAGCTTTTCACCACCCCTCGATTAGAGGGATGGAGGACCAAGAACCGGACACCTATATCCGATGTATCCTATTGATATACTTAGACTATGGTATCCGCGGCTCTTTGCCCTTCACATAATATGATCACATATGTGGTAGGATTCCATCCTTAAGAAGTGATCCCACGTGTGCTTATGCATCATAAATAACATATATACATGAAATGTCTATATTTGGTAAAGTGGATTGCCATCAACTATATCGATATTATTATGCCATGTAAACGCAAATCTAGTATCATCACGACGCCACTAGAAGCATTAATAAACATGTATGTGTGCAAGACATTTAATCAAACGCATGGTGTGCATAAGAAGACAACATATAACTTTTGTGGAATTAACTATGTAAAACACTATATCAGGTAACCCTTAGGTCAATAGTCTTAAGGTAACAAGTATGCCAACCATAATCAAACAAAAGCATCAAAGTACTCATATAGGCCAAAACCATGAAAGTGGCCCTTTCGGCCTAAAACATACTTTGAGCTTTCGCAACGAAGTTTCAACCATATATCCATGTAGAGAATGATCCTATGAATTCATATACATGAAGAATACTAACTTTGCAACAAGTTACCTTTACCTCAAAGTTGGAAAAGTGAAGAAATGGAAGAAACTAATCGGTGCAATAACTAGTGCTTGCTTTTTACTCCAATCTTTACTTCTTGTTTGATCCTTGGTTTTAATTCTCTAAATTGTTATGATTTTGTGTTAAAAATGGATGTGAAAGGGGTTTAAGGTTGTGGTCTAGATTTATAAAGAAGAAGATGAGAAAAAAGATGGTCTAAACATTGTGTGTGTGTGTGTGTGTGTGTGTGTGTGTGTGTATATATCCTAAACGGGACCCACCACCAATAAGACAAAAAAAGGGCATTGCATGGTGGCTGCTTCAACACAAAGTTCAACCATTTTGAAGATGAAATCTCTCCAAATAGAAAACTACAAAGTTATAGAGAACTTAATAAGGTTTCTAACAAATCAAGGATCATTCAATTTGGATAAGAAATGGGAGAGATTTCATAAAATCAATCTCATGGATCTTATACTGAAATAGGGATTCAGATCAGGATTTTGATCTATGTTCAATGGATCAACTGCACCTACAAACAAAGAATTAGGGTGCAAGGCATATATTGTTGGAAAGATACATGAGTCTAGTTTCCAAAAGAAAAAGAATCAATCAAAAAGTTTTTCTCTAGAGTGGGTTATTGCAATTCTCCCAATGGGTGTTTGGGCTGACTGACGCAAGGAAGACTGCATGTTTGTTTACAATTGTTGTATTTTGTTCATCCGTGGATATTTCTCCATTGGTGGATATTTTCTCACCGATGGATATTTTGTTCATCGGTGGATATTTTCTCCATCAGTGGATATTTTGTTCATCGGTGCATATTTTCTCATCGGCCTCAGGGGATTAATCATCCATCAGGGGTGGATATTTTTCCATTGGTGGATATTTCTCCTTTCAGCGGATATTTTCGATCGATGGATATTTTTCCCATCGGTGAATATTTTGTTGCTAGTTTCCTCATGAATTGATAACACTTATCATATGACAACACATAAACTTTCAAGTTTAATGCTATGTATGAATGTATATGCATGTATGAAGTATGTGTGCATTGTTTGTGGACATTTTTAAAGTATCAATATGAGGGAGGCTTATTCATTGCATTGTCTCATCTTCTCTATTTCCGATTCCACCTTGTTTTGGACATTCTTGAGTTCAGTCCTGAAACCATTGATCATGAAGTGCTGGAACTTCATGTTTCTCTTTTCTGTTTTGATCAATGCCTCAACTGCTTTTGGAGTGAAATCAACTGCATTGAATCCTAATGTGGTCAGATAATCTTGTTGGAGTTGTGCAGTTGCCTCATCCAAGATATTTGTGAAACTTGCATCCAACCAAGCATCCACATTCTCTTCTAATTCCTTTTCAGTCACAGTTTCATTTGTAGTGTTTGTCTTTAGTGTTGACAACCTGTCCTGATGTTGTTGAAGACCATACAGTACTTCAAAATCTGCATTTGACATGTATGCTAGCATCTAAAGTGTTGCATCCCCTGGCTGAAAGCTTATCTCATTATCTTTTAATGTATGATCATCATTAGGATCAAAAGATAAACGAGCTTCAGTGGATGAAGGTGTGGAAACAGGTTTAAGAAATTCACTTACTGAAAATTTTAATTTCTCTCTTTTATTTTCTTTAAGGATCTCATCCTTGCTAACACCTTCTCCTTTTTCCTAGAATTGGACATCCAGACTCTCTTCCTCACCTTTTTCTAAGCTAACTAAAGCTTGACTCTTGTTTTTCACTCAAATCACTTTTTTCCAGGTCAAGAGCCTGACTCTTACTAGATATTCTCTCTACCTCACTAATTTGGATTGGTGCCTCCAGTCTTATAGAAAGAGGAGATAAAGAAGAATTATCCATGGGACCAAGGAAAGGAGGTTCCCTTAATAATGATGTGGTTAGGGTACTCTCTAAGGCAAATAAATGAGTTATGGGATGGATAATAAGAGCCTGAGAATTGACTACACTTGTACTTTGAATAAGTGGTTCTTATGTGTCAGTCTCTTGTGAAATAAAAGCTTTAGTCACTAATGAGGAAATAGTCTCTAATGAATGACTAGTCTCCAACCAGTCCATTTGAGAACTAGTCTCTTGTGGTGAAAATTGACTAGTCTCTGATGGTTCAAGAATACCAGTCTCTAGTTGGAACTAATTCTTCTTTAATCACTTAGAGTGTTGGCTCTTCTTGGAAAGTATTAAGAAGATTTGAACCTGTTGATTCTGAAGAATCAAGAATAAGAGAAGGAGGAGAAAGTATAGATTGGAATGTTGGTTTCTCCTCAGGATGTGAAGTTTGAGAAACATCAATTCAAGTAGACTCAGTGTGCTCTCTCACAATGTCACTCTTTTTTTTAATTCTTCTCTCATATTCGCTTATCTTCTATTGTTGTATAAAAGATTGTGCAGACTCTTTACTTGTTGTTCCTAGTTGGGAATTGTCTTCAATGTAAACATCCTTTTGGAAGGATGCCTCCAGTCTATTGTTTGCCCTTTTAACTTCCATTGCCTTTTGGGAGGAAATATATTGCTTTTGTCTTAATGTTATTACTCTCGTCCTTCTCTGAGGTGCCACCTCAGCTTCTTTTTCTCCCTCAACCTCATTGTCACCTTCATTTATTTTTCTTTTTGTGGAAATTTTTGTGGCGTTCTTTCTTTTTGCAACTATAGTCTTTTGAGAGACTATGAAGAGGGCTGAAGATTGTTGTTGTGAAGTTGTTAGAGGATCGATTAAGTTTCTAGTTTGTTGCACATGATCCACAAAGAATGACAAAGAATAAAGGTTTGGAAACCTAGCTATGAGAAGTGATCTCATAATAGAAGGATAAAAGATAGGAATCATTACCTTTACTGTTTTTTGCTTTACATCAGAGAAAATTCTTTTGCTCTGCATAACTGTTGGAACAACTTTCACACCAGTGATATTCAAATTAGGAATCAAATAATTAGTAATCATCATTAAAAACCTAGCATAATAAATTTTTCTTCTATCACCAGTTTTAAGTTTAGCTATCAAGCTCTTTAATATCAACAACCCTAAATTTATGTTATTGTCCTAGTGAAACAGTTTAGAACTTGTAGGGGGGGGGGGGTTGAATACAAGTTCTCAAAACCTTTTTGAATTTATGTTCTTCAAAGTATATTTACTTGCGGAAATTAAAGAACAAAAACAAGAAAAAATTTATAAACAATTGCTTTTATTGATAAACAATTGATTACAAATTCTAACAATCACAACCTGATTACCAGCTTCAAAATCCTGTACACTATATATAAATCCTTACAAACATACAACTTCTAAATCTGAATTGTAATTCAGCTTCTAATCCTATTCAATGTATATTTTCTATGTACAAAAGGAATAGGTACTTTCTCTGGTTGTTCTCATCCTTCATGTTTCCTAACCAGCTTCGACTTTAATAACTCTTCAAATCTCCGTATCAAAGATGACTTCTAATCCAATTAGAAGTTTGTCTTGTATTAGAGAGTAATATTAATTTAGTCTCTGACGGCTTCAACTTTAGTCTCTGATCAAATGTTTAGTCTCCAACAGCTTAAGCTTTAGTCTCCGATGACTTAATCTTAGTCTCCGATGCCTTACACTTAGTCTCCGATGACTTAAGATTAGTCTCTGATGCTTTGATCTTAGTCTCCGATGCTTTAAGCTGTAGTCTCTGATGAACAAATCCTTTAGTCTACGATAGACTAAACATAGTCTCTGACTTGTTGAAATCTCTGATATAATTCTGATAGTCTCTTATAATACAAAGTTTAACTTACTCTCTTATAAAAATAAATTACATGAATTAGAGAGCAAACTATCAGCTACAAAATTCTAATGCTATAAACTAGCACTTTCTATACATTTGTATATCTAAGTATTTTAACTACAATCATCATTAAATGTTATAAAATCTAACATATGTGTCTATCATACAAAACACAATATAAAATTTGTTGTGTGAGTGTAGTGATGACATCATAACCATTGTAGTTAGAAGTGAATGCTTTTCTGATAATAACAGAGAATAAAAACCATTCTTGCCTAAGGTGAGGTCTAGTAATAGAACCTATGGATGCAATTCCTTCAACATAGTGTAGGTTCCCAAACATATTATATATTTCCCCATTAGAGGCATGAGCTATTGGGTTTCGACAGATAAAACGCAGCGAAATAAAAAAAAACGATTTAAAACAAAACAAAACCCTAACCCGAGGATCCATGCGAAACAATTTAATACAGATGGTTTAAAATTTTACCGATTAAGCCTGCAGAATCCGAAACTTTGATAAGGGTGTTGAACGTCTCTGAATCTTTAATGCAATCCAACTGGACGGCGCCTCTACGGTATCCACACGAACACCCACAAATCGTCTCACGATCAGAAGCAAGGAGGATTGCAGTACTGTTAGAACAATATAAGTTCAAGTGTTTGTAGAAGGGGGGGGGGGGGATACAAACACTACAAACTTTTTGCTCTTTTTAAACTTTAGTTAGCACTGACTGGAAACAGCTACAATGAACAGAAAAACTATAACAAATGAACGCACAGATTCAAGTTAAAATAGTTGTATTAAAACTTGATATTTTTTTGAAAATTTGAATAATCACAAATGTGATTAAACAGCTACAAGATCTGTAGTAAAATTACAGCTTCTAAGTCACACACACTAGCTTCTCTTTTCTTTGAATATATATCTCTCAAGATCTATTACAAAGCTTCTCTCTAGTGATTTGTGTGCTGCAGTGTTTGTTTGATCTGATGTACTCAATTGATCTCACACTTGTATTCTTTTTCTGTAATGAAAACTCCTTTGCATATATAGAGATCAGTGGTTGAACCCACGTGCTGAAAACGTGCTACTTTTCTCAACTCAGCCGCATATATGTCACATCATTGTCCTTTGTGACAGACTGCTGCTGCTTTTTGTTGCTTCTTTTTCTTCCCTTGATCTGCGTGCATTTAATGTTTGAGAGTTCTCATTGGACCAACAAACTTCAAGAAATATCTTTCCAGTCAATATCTCTTGCTTGTGTAACAAGCTTCGTTGATTTGAGTATAAGTCCTGATGACGGGTGCATGCTATCATAACCATCCATGGACGACAAGCCCTGATGAACTTGATCAGTGCTTCTGGATCCCCTGATGACAAGTCTTGATAAAGACTGGATCAGGGTTTCAACTTTCACTTGAGTTTTACTCAGTGCTTCTTTGATCCACTAATGTTATGACTCACTACATACACTGATGGCTTCCAATGATGCAGTGCTAAGCTTTCCCCCTAACGGGTTAGCCTGACATTGTCATAACCTGACGCGTTCCCCTGACGGGTTAGTCTGCCTCAGTCATCCCCTGACAGGTTCCCCTGATGATTCTTAATCATTGAAGTTTTGTTTGGAATATTTGATGTGCGGAATACTTTGACTATTTTCGAGTAACATCAGACATTCCTTTTCACTTTGTTAAGTCCTTTAGATGTTCCACTTTATGACTTGTCTTGTGAAGCGTTTGATCATCCCCTGATGAATAAGTTTATCATCAGTGGATGCAAAACTTGTGTTGATATTAAGGTTTATAGAGTACCTTAAGTATTTACAGATGCACAATTTATTCTCTAAAAATCATCATCATCATTTAACTCTAACAAGTACTAGCTGCTGAATCTGTTTCTCTCTCTCTCTCTCTCTCTCTCTCTCTACTCTAGTCTCTCTCTGATGAGCGGCTAGGGTTTTTAGAAAACGTATATGAATGAGAGATCAGCTGATATATCCTATATATAGTTATGTATAGAGTAATTCCAAACCCTAATCTGATTAGGATAATAAAATCCGGATTTTATATTTATTATATATTTTAATCAAGTCTTACTTAATTAATATATAAGTCAAATAAATATATATTCGTATTTTATTCCAAGGGACTCTAATATATATACAGATTAAATAAATATAATTTAAAGCCATGATTTAAATAAAATCAATCTCATTGATATATTAAAATCACTGACATTTAAATTATATCTCCTTAATGAATGTTCTTAGTGTGCAACCCTGTAGGTTATTATTACGTTGACAATAATTTTAAATCATATTATAAAATTATAAACAGTGAGTGTCATCTAGTACATTACAAAAAAAAATGGCCTTCAGTGTTGATCAATTTTTGGTCACTAAAAGGACTTTTGGTGTCCAAATCTGGTCACTAAAGACCTTTGGTGACCAGAAAATTTTTCGTCACTTGCCGTCAGTAAAGCTCAGTCACTAAAGGCTTTGGTGACCATGTTAGTGCAATATAAGCACAAGTGTTTGTAGAACGGGTGGGGGGGGGGGGGGGGGGGGGGGGGGGGAAGAGGGGGTATGAATACAAACACCTGAAACTTTTTGCTCTTTTAAACTTAAAAGAGCTTATTGGAAATCAGTTGCAACAAACAGAAAAATTATAAGAAATGAACACACAGATTCAAGTTAAAATAGTTATAGTAAAACTTGGGGTTTTTCTGAAAATCTGTATAATCACAAATGTGATTTACAGCTACAAATTCTGTGTTTAAATACACAGCTTCTCACACTCACTAGCTTCTTAACTTTCTTTGAAATATTTCTCGCAAGATCTATTACAAAGCTTCTCTCTAATGTTTGTGTGCTTCTTTGTTTATTTTTTTCTTTTGGATAGATTCAATCTCAGTATTTTTGTAATGAGAACTTCGTTGCTTATATGTTGATCAGTTGATGAAATCACGTGCTTGAGACGTGCTGCTTTTCTCAACTTAGCCGCAAGTATGTCACATCGTAACCCTATGTGTTAGACTGTTGCATGCTTTGTTGCTTCTTTTTCTTCCCCTGATCTGTGTGCATATAATGCGAGAGAGTTCTCATTGAATCAAAAACAAACTTCAAGAAATATCTTTCCAGTTGATATTTCTTGCTTCTGTAACACGTTACGTTGATTTCCGTGTAAGTACTGATGACGGGTGCATGCTGTCATAACGATCCACTGACTATCAGCCCTGATGGACTTTGATCAGTGCTTCTGGATCCCCTGATGCTTATTGACTAGATCAGGGCTTCAACCTTCACTTAAGTTTCACTCAGTGCTTCTTGATCCTGATGGTTATGACTGACGGTATACATTGATGGCTTCCACTGATGTCATGTAGGTCATGGGGTTGCCCTGACACTGACATGTCCTGAAGTGATTCCCTGACGGGTTGGTCTGCCCTCGTCATACCTTGACAGGTTTCCCTGATGGGTTCCCCCTGACGGGTTCCCCCCTGACGGTTCCCCCTGACGGGATCCCCCCCCGACCGTGCCGGGGGTCCCCCCTCTGATGGAATTTAATCAACGTAACTTTGATTAGAATTTCTGATGTGCGGAATACTTTGACTGTTTACAAGTAGCATCAGACATTCTTCTTCACTTAGTCAAGTCCGTTGAATGTTTCTATTTTCTGACTTGTCTTGTGAAGAGATTGACCATCCACTGATTAATAAGATTATTATCAGTGGATGCAAAACTTGTGCTGATCTTAAGATTTATAAAATACCTCAAGTATTTACAGTTGCACAATTTATTACATAATCATCATCATCATCATTTATCTCTAACAATCTCCCCCCATTTTGAAGGTGGTCACTAAGTTACTCTAAGGAAAGTTGGTCACTAAAAATATTAAGTCAAAGCGTGGGTCAAATCCGGGTCGGACCGACCCGTCTTCTTCATCACGTTTCTGCAGCACATCGCCGGCGCCGTTTCCGGCTGGCCACAGCCTTAGCAGCTCGATTCACGCGCACACACATAACGAAACAAGGTAGAGGCACCGCCGTGACAATCACCATAGGCGATTACCCTGTTTTCCCTCACGCCGCCGCCTGAAAATCACTGGAACACCCATTCGAAGCTCGCCGCCGTTGCCGAGCTGCCATTAACGGTCGAGCTCCCAAACCACGATTCTTCACCATTTTTGACGAATCAAGTATGGATTTGAATCCTGGGACTTCCAGAAACTCATTCATACAATCAATTTCAAGTTTTAACAACTAAATCTCAAGAAAAATAGAAATCTTTCGTTCGGGTCTTGAAACTTTTGGCCGAAAAAGAAATCCAAAAATACTTTATAATTTTTCAAATTGTTTGAGGTAAAACAATCGGATTAAGTGCAAAAACAATTTGGTAAAATCAATTTGGACAAACAACATGTAATCCGGCCGGAATTTGAATATGAAATTTTCGGGTTCTATGTTCATACAAATTATTTCTTGAATTTTTATTTATTTTTTATTAAACTTTAAAAATCAATAACTCTCAAACCATAAATGCTATAAACTTGTGCTATATATGAAAATGATACTAAAAATTATTATCTACACAATGGTATAAACAAAAATGATAATAAAGGTAAAAATAAAAATAGTAAAAAAAAAATAACTCTTTAAAGTTTCAATGGAAAAAATAGTAAAAAAAAATATAAAGTACAAAAAATAGTAAAAAAAAAGAAAAGAAATGATAATATAAAGTATAAATATAAAGTTAAAACAAAAATGATAATAAATTACTTAATATGGAGAGTTATAGTAAAAAAAAGTACCTTTTTTTTAATAAAAATGTTATCACTAATATGACACAACAAATAAATAATATATCATAAAATTGTATGTTATTATAAAGTAAAAAAAAATTACTATACATTATTATATCATAAAATTATATAGAGTGAAAATCCATTTTTTCACCAAAAAATTTAGTGACCAACATCTGTATGGTTAAGAAGTTTAGTGACCAGGATCTCTAGTCACTAAAGAAAAATTTATTGACGATACCAATGTGTGGTCACCAAATTCGGTCACTAAAGAAAATTTATTGACCACTTTCTTCTCCTGGTCACTAAATTTGTTTGTTCACTAAAATTTGGTGACCAAAAAAAAATTAAGTCACAAAAGGTTACTTTTAGTGACCAGAATTTTGTTCGTCACTAAAGGCCATTTTTTTTTTGTAGTGGTAATACATTACTGTTACCCAAGTAATAATAAAGTCGTTGATTAGATGCAACCTTTTCGTGACCAATGTTTCAATATAATTTAATCCTTTTAACCTTGATATCTAAGATTAAATTCAAGACATGGATATGTCATTCTTTTCACAATTTAATCTCAGTTTTCTTGATCAAGGAGTAGACTATATGAAACAAATCTCTATTTGAGCATGGCCATGCATTTCATAGTCTCACTCAATCAAGAGGCCTATAGATATCACCCCTAGTTTATAGGAGGGTTAATTTCAACTACATCATTCCCGTTTCTCACATAACTCATGATGCATCCAACAATCACCTTTATCATCCACCCGGTTAAAGGTGACTTTTGGCAATGTCAAAACACATAATTCCTTATGTAGAAATGTCATGACTTCAGGTCGAAGGACCATTACATCATTGTCACTATGAAAATTACTTATGACACATAGCATAATGCTCCATGTAGAATTCTCATGGTGGGTCTCTCCAGTACATTGTTCTCTAACATGGTATCTATGCATCAACTTAATATATCTCAAATATATTTATAACCAATGAGATGTGGCCATCAGTCAATCCACATACTAGTCTCAATGTATTATTGTTGTCCCACTAATAATACTCGACTAGGGACATTTAAGAATAATGATAAATTTAGCCTAAGTAGAACTTAAGCTAACAGAATGGGGAGTAAGGGCGCATAAGAATGCAGAAATAAATATGAAAGCAGATAAAATTTAGGCGGTTGAACCGACCATATGCAGATGAATGCAAGAACAGTATGAAACAACAATATAAGCAAAGTTAGGCGGTAGAACCGACCATGGATGCAGATTATATTAAAATTAAAACTTTATTACAAGATTGAAACTTAAAATGAAACTGAAAATTACAAGTTTATAAGATTGAAATACCAAAGGAAGCTAACTACCTTCAGAGGGAGAGAGGATTCGGGAGAGAAAGCTCTCAAAAATTACATGCCTCTTCAGAAAGGAAGAGGTCGCTTTAAATAGACAAAAATTTAACTGCTACAGTGACTTTTAGTAAAGGTGCTACAGTAAAAGTCAAACTGCTACAGTGACCGTCTACAGTAAAAATGCTACAGTAAAAAGTCAAATTTGCTACAGTAAAAATGCTACAGTGAAAGTCAACATTTTTTTTTTTTATTCTTCGTCTTCTTCAGACAAAAGGAAGTCTTCATCGTCATCTAGGTTGACGTCGAAGTGCGGATCTGCTTCTTTTGAGGCCGAAGTACTGGGTTCGGTAGATTTGGAGCTGAGCTTCTTGGAGAGCTGGAGCATAATCTTGAGAAGGTCTTCTTCTGAAGAGGCTGCAGCTAGGCTAGCTGATAAAACAGATTTTTGAGCAAGGAACTGAGTCTGCTAAACCTCTGTTGTCTTGATAAATTGTGGATTTGTCTTGAACCACTGTTGGATTGCTGAGGTAGTGGCATGACTGGCATTGAAGTCTTTCCACCATTTTGTGTAGCCTCGGCGGGCGAGGAAAGGGAGACCTTGCAAGCCGTCAGGCTTGTAATACTCTATTTTTTGACATTGGATCCACGCCAGAGCAAATTTAGAGAAAAAATGCAGAGGGATGGGTATAGGGGTAGATTGAGGTGGATGAAACCTGTCAGAAAAATATTGGTATCCTTCTTTGACAAGAGGAGGAAGGATTTCAAGGGATGGACCAAAGACAGGCCACCATTGGTTTAGGAACCAGTTTGGAAAATGAAAAGGCTGGTTTCTTTTGAAGTATATATATATATATATATATAACATACTTCTACAATCTCATATTCAAGTCACATACTTGAATCCATATAATTAATATCATTCTTCTAAGGATATTTATTATGATAACATTTATATAACACAGTAAATAAAACATAATAAAAGAAATTATCATTTAACCAAAACATAACATAAATACAGTGTCACAATCATTACATAATTGGCCACTAGAGCATGCACTCCAACACGAGCATCATATTTTTTGTGAATAAGTATTGTAAAGCTTTATTAACTATTTCATGAGTAATAGCACAAGAAGCATTTTTATATTTAAAAGTTACCACTGGAGAGACATCACTCTCATCTTGGTTAACTATAGTGGACTATATGATGGTAATAACATCAGCAGCCTGAGTGGGAGTGTCATAAATGGCATGTGTTAGTGTTGAAGCTTGAAGAAAATCCACAAATGGATGATATTGCGCTTCAAACTTGTTATTGTTAGAGACTCCAACATGATTTGTTTTGATGAAGTCAAAGTCGTCAAACTTGAAAAACATAGTCTTGGATGTCATTGTTGATTCCTATGAAAAACTTAAAAGGTTTCTTTGTAAGAGATTAGATCGCATAGATATCAAAGAAAGAAAGCACATGAGTTCAATAGAATTTCAATTAAATTTGGTTGGGCCCTTACTTGGGTTTAAAACATTAGCAATTCTTTAGATAATGATCGACTTTCAGAGATTAATTAGAAATATGGTTAATTACTCTCTTGTCCTTTCCAAAGTAAATTATCAAAGACTATTTTAGTCTCTTACCCAATCTCTCTCAGTTACTACGTTAAGCTAGTCTCCAAAAGTTCAATTTGACTTATCAGAGACTAGTGTAAAATGAACTATCAGAAACTAAATATTAAACACAAATACGAAGTAATAACTCATCACTTCTAACTTTTTAGTCTCTATTGCTACTTTGTTCACAAAGTTATCTAACAATCAATACAATGATTATCAGCTCCTGATTTTCTTCCCATGAAGAGCAGTTGCAAACTAGAATTAAATTCTAGCCTTTAAAGGTATAAGAACTTTCATTTAAGAATTTAATCAGTTTTTACGAGCATAATTTAACATACCTAGTTCATAGACTAACCTAGTGAATGTAAGTTCATCTAAAGGCTTGGTGAATATGTCATCAAGTTGTTTATCAGTTGTAACCCAATACAATCCAATAGTACCTTCATTAACATGTTCTCTAATGAAGTGATACCTTATGTGGATATGTTTTGTTCTTGAATGTTGTATAGGGTTCTCCGTTATTACTATGACACTTATATTATCTGTTGTTTCCTTTAAAGTTTCAGCAGCAGCCTTCAAGGCTACTCCTTTGTCTCTTCTTCTGTTGTCTGTTATCGTTGCTTCTTTTTGAGAAACTTCCATTTCATAGGTTAGAAGATTTCCATAGAGCTGTTGAAGGTTCATTTAATGTAAGTTTCAAAGTTCCTTCACAACGATGGTTTTTGGATCTCATTCTCTTGGCAGGGCTCTTATGAACTTTAGATTTACATCTCTCTTTTCATAGATCCTTCCATAAGCTCTAAGAGAGTTTAGAAGGAATGTAAATCTTTTGTACATGGAGGTGAGACTTTCTCTATGTTGCTAAGTGAACATCTCATATTGCTGAACAAGTAAATTGTTTGTTCTCTCTGGCTTCTGTTGTTCCTTCATTTAAAACCAACAATGCATCCCATACTTCTTTTGTTGTTGTATAGTTGGACACATTTTCGAACATCTCTTCATTCAATGTCATAAATAAAATTTTCATTGCTTTCTTATTATAGTTTACCAACTTCTTTTCTTCATTAGTCCGCTCTGATTTGGACTTGACATCATTTTCTTTGGATCCTTTAAATCAATTTTCTAAGGTATGTATGTTCTATTCTTTATTAATTCAAAGAGCTCTTCATCTATTATATTCATGTATACTTGTATTCTTAACTTTCAATTTTTGAATCTATCTCTTGTGCATATTGGGGGCTTTCCACTATATAAGTCAATTCATTGTGCTATCTTTGGATCCTCTTAAGCTGTAAAGCTAGACAAAAAGAGTTAAGCTCTGATACCATTGTTAGGTCCCAAAAAAAAAATACTAAGAAGGGGGTTAGGTCCCAAAGGAAAATACTAGGAAAGGGTGGGGGTGGAGGAGGGTGTTGAATAGGATTTTTAAAATTCACTTTGTTTAAACACTTTCTTATTGGAAATTTTTTTTTCTTACTTAAGTCAAGTTTGAGAAAAGTTAGTTAGAATTTTGAAGGCAGCAGAATAAAAAAACTCCTTATAAGTATTTTGAGACAAACACGCAATATATAAGCAGGATAACAAATATAAACAAGATAATGAAAATAAACAAAAGATAAGATAATATTTTTATAGTGGTTCAACTACGCTTACATCCACTCTTCTTCTCTTCTTACTTAAGAGAAAACACTCACTCTAAAAGTTCACAAAAAACTTAGTTATACAAGAACACTTAGTCCACTTTTACAAATGGTCATTTATACCTTTCTTAAGAAACACAGGCTTCTGAACAAGTCACACAGACTTCTAAATCACTTAGATTTCTCTAAAATATATGAAATTTTGTTTGTTGGCTTTCAAGTAGAACTCCTTGTTAAGTATATAGCCATCAGTCTGTTCAAACTTGTGAGTTTGATTAGCTTGTTGAAGGTTTTAAGATGTTAGATGTCAGAGCGTTCTCTTGGTTGTTCACTAGTTATAAATGAAATTTATGTCTGGTATTTATACTTTCTCTAAAATATGACTGTTACTAATTTGAAAAAGAGTTGTTGGAGATTTGTACTTGCTAGTCGTTATTTTCTCTTGTATTGATCTTCAAGTAATAGTACAGATGTTTGGCCATCGGAGGATATTTGAGCATTAGAGGATAAATGGCTATCGGCGAATAATCGTCCATTTGCGAATATTTGGCCATCAAAGGATAATTGTCTATCAGCTGATAATTTGCCCATCAACATATAATTGTCCATCAGATGATATTTGACCATCAGAGGATAATTGTCTGTCAGCTAATATTTATCCATCGGAGGATAATTGTCTGTCAGTTGATATTTGTCCATCGAAGGATAATTGATTGTCAACGAATAATTTAGCCGTCAACAAATAATCTTCTATCAGAGGATAATTGGTCATCGGAGGATAATTGTCTATCAGCTGATAATTGGACGAGACCGATACATCTGATACATCTTGGTTTTGTTGATGAAATATTGTTGATGATTAAACTTACATGAATTACTTTTGCTTAAAACTACTCTGTTTAAAATTCTCCTAAATCCTTTTACAACATTTCAAGTAAAGTCTATATTACATCATCCATTTCTACATAATTAATTTCAAATATACGTTAAGTATAAATACTTTAAACAGTGCACATGCGCAAAGGTTGACTTAAAAAACTATAATAAATTTAATGTTACATATATCCTTATATATAAAAAATCAAACAAAAATCTTATCAAAAAATTCCTAATTAGATATCTAAATTAACTCTATGATAGTTCTAACTCGGTTTAACATTCAATAAAATTGATCCTAAACAAGTTACGAAAAAACAAATAAAAATATTATCCTTACAAATTAGCCAATTTTATTTTAATTTGGTTCAACATCACTTATCACTTTTTTAATTAAAGTTTAATTTGTAATCAACTACTATTCTTATGTAATAAAAATAATTTATTTAGAGTTTTAAATTTTTTTAACTTTTTATAATAATAAAATTTTATTAAAAAGTGTATAAAATAATGATAACGAATATTTATACAAATTATAATCAATTATAATTAATACAATTTTTAAAATTAATTTATAAAAATATATAACCATAAAAAATAGAATCTGTGTCAAGTACATGTAGCAAAGTTAGTATTTACTAATTAGAGTTTGTATTTGTTTTGTTCTTAATACATCTAAATGATTAAAAATATAAATATGTTCAAATATTATATCATTCAGATCGTTTGTTTAGCCTACAATTTATCTATTAATAAATTTAGTTTTATTTGAATCTAATAAACCAGAAAAATGAATCTGAATAGATTAAAAACATATAACATAATAAAATATATTAATTCAAATATTTAAGATAAAATATTAAATAGATAATTAAATTTATATTCAAATATAAATATTTAATTAATTCAATAAATTCAAGGCGAAGATATCTAGATTCATACATTTAATCAAACAAACCTCGACAAAGGGTTTTATCCTACCCACTAAATCACTAATTAAGTGATCCTACGCCGTTAAGTATTGAATAATAATATTAGTCACCCTCGGCAATCTCTAGTACCTTGGCATAATGCCTCGACACTCCCGCGACCTCCCCAGTCCCCATCTTCAACTCCTAATTGCCGTACTGCACCATCAACGCCACCTCCAACCTGAATCTAAAACCAAATCTAAATTCATCTCGCCAGAACACGAAATTAGATGTGTTTAGTTCATTGATTTTGTCTATTTCATGTCGGTTTACAGTCAATTTGTATCATATTTATCGTATATTTTTCAGAAATTAAAGTTTTATACATTTATTCAAAAAAAAATTATGGCCCATTGTAGTGTTGTTGTACAATAAAGACGGTGGTGTAAATGGCAACGTGGGGCATGACATTGCTGGAGGAGAGTGAAGCTGGAGAAGGTGAGAAGCCAATTGATAGCTATTGATATGGCGGTGCGACGGTGGGGTTGGCGAAGGAAGGGGAAGATGTCGAAGTAGCTAGGTAGGGAAGATTACTGCGAGAAAAACCAAACTTTTGTCTTTAAATTGAAACGGTGTCACTTCAATTTAAAAGTGGGTAAGATAAAAAAATGAGTTCCTATTAATTATAGATGTTGGTCCCCGTAAATACGCATCAATAGGGTTTCTCTTTCTACATTTCGAAGCTCTACTACTTCTTCTTCCCGCTCTCTCTCTAGAATCTTAAAATTTCTCTCACTAGAAATTCAGGTATCTGTATCTAGACTTGTACGTTTTCCTTTTGTATGTTCTGTTTGCAACATTTGTGTATGTATTCTTACATCTTTCATCTGTAAGATTAGAATTAACCTTCAATTTGCTTGTTTGGTTCATTCTATTTATTATGCTTTTGCTTTTTTCTACTAGTGGAATATATAAATTTATCTGAAGCTGTTGCCACTTTACTTTATTGACTGCATTGTGGGGTTCCTTATCATGATGAAGAGTTTTCTGTTGAGTAAAATTAGGAATTTATATGAAACGTAGCAAAAAAATATGATTGTTTTCAAAATCGTAGATATTGAAATTTGTTGAAGCTCAGTATGATGTTGTAGGAGGCTCAATTGTTGAAGAGGTTTTTCTTACTCCCAAATCATAATACAAAATAGAATTCTGCCAATGATATATTATTGTGGTTGTCCGTACAAATATTTATTTTCAGCGGTGGAAATTCTCTGTGGGGGGGTTTCTTTTTAGCTGATGATGATATATTATGAAGTAGAAAAACCACATTGCATTTTTGCATTTTCTGTCAATGAGACACCAAAACTTGGGTTTGTGTTTCCAACTAGTTTACCTTTGAACCTCATCACGCCTATCATTTATGTTGAAGATTGGAGGCCAATACTATTATATCCTGCACCTAAAAGTGAACTTAATTTTCTGACAATCAAATTGAGCAGAAGTTTATATTTGAGATTTAAGCTCATAATTCTTGGTTCATGTTTGGTATTCCGAAAAATTTACTATATTTTTTTAATTAAAATGTTTAGTATTCTAGTTTTGTCAAACTATATGTATCTGCCAAGCTGTCTAGTTCATTATGTGATGATCAAATCTATAGTATTCAAATCTGTACATATTGCAAAGAATGTTATATAATGTCTCTAAGTTTGATACTGTTTCTTTTAGAAATCTATAGTATTCAGAGCTGCTGAAAGTCTAACAGTATGCATGCGGTTAGAGGAGCCTGGGTTGGGCAAACATTTGCTCTCGCTAAAGGCAATGATTCGGGAGGGAAGAAGTCTCGTGTTCGGCTCTCGAAAGAGGAGAGGAAGACAATGGTCGAGTCTTTTATAAAGAAGTACTCTTTCTGCTTGTCTTCTTTCACCTCGTGCTTACAATGTTGAAATAATCTTTTAAAGACTACAGATATGCGGTGACCATATTGTCTAATCTGTTCTGTATGCGCACAATATGCATTGAATGCCCTGTTCAAATCCACATCTATAATGTTAAATTGATTTATCAAAGATTGCAGATATCCAATCACCCCTTTTTTCACTTAATCTGTTTATACACAATATATACATTGTGTATCCCTTTCTGCATTGTCTACCCTATCCAAAATTATATTTAGATCTTTTTATTTATTTTCTTTTTCTAGCATAATGCACTTCTTTACCTCTTTTCTTTTTCTCTTTCTTCTTCCCCCCTTGTTCAGCCAAATGCCTATATATTTTACTTTTCAAAATACATCAACAATTTTTTCCTACTAAATCAGTTGTGTTCCACTTTTATTTGTATTGTTTTTCAAACTCATGGAATTGCATTCTTTATGCTATGATTTATCTTTCATGTATTTTTATGTTATTCATCAAAATATTGAAACATAAACTGTTGCATTTTGGTATAATAATTGTCTAGAGCTATTTTTGCTATCTCTCTCCCTGAAAAGAGGATGGAAGAAAAGGTGTTTGACATGCATGGCAAAAAAAAGTTAATTCTGCCTCTTTGTTTGTGACATTTTCGTTTTTGGGCAATTCCACATTTTTGCGATATTCTGTTTTTTAGAAATATATGTTGGATAAAATGACTAGATTGATCTTTCTCTTCCTTTTTCTCATGTTCCCACATGTTACCATAACATCTGTACAATATTTGATCATTATAACTTTTGTTTTCGTACATTTTTCTGGCAGACTCTTTTTCTCCCAAGGCTTTGTCTCACTTATTTTTTCTCTCCCAAATTTTTGCTTCCCAAAATTTCTTTTGAATAATACAAGGCTGCTTTAGACATTAACATAGAGTCAATTAATTTCTTAGTGTGATGGAAAGTTTACTGTTGCAAACATAGTGGGACAAGGGGCAAAATTCATTTTGAGTTTCCTTGATTGTTAGCTGGTGAGCCAAATTGAGTTTGTACCCAGTTGTGACATTCTCGCTGATAGCATGGTTTGGAGAATGTCATTTATACTTGGTCTTTTGCCATTTTGTGTCAGTATATCATGATTTCATGCATAATTTGCATAAAGATTCATAGCCTTATAATCATCTTCCAGATGCTAGCTTAGAACTAGTTCTATTGTTGAGATACGATTGTGATATGGTTCTGAAAATATTGACTTCATCGTAACTACATCATTTAAAGCCTTCAAATTTCTTTGAATAAATGTTTAAAATCTTATGCTGCCTAATTCGTTTTATTAGCTTAGTTCCTTTTGTTACCTATTTTCTTATTAAATCTTTGTAGATATCAGAACACAAACAATGGGAAATTCCCATCGCTCAATCTCACACACAAGCATGTTGGTGGATCTTTCTACTTAATTCGGGAAATTGTTCGAGAGATAATCCAAGAAAATAGGGTGTTGGGCCCACCTAAGTTTACTCCAGATGAACAAGATGCTGACGAATTCTTCGAGCAGTATCCCATCGGATCAATTTCAATGGAATCTCGTGTTCATGTGGTATCATCAAATGGACATCAAGTTATAACAAATCCTATATTATCTGATCATTATCAAAATGCAAATGAATCCCAAGGTTTAAAATCTGATGAACAGTACCAAGAACCTGAGCTTTCAAGACTTGGTGATGGAATAAGTGTTGATGGCAGTACTCACACATCTGAGCAAGAATCTGTTGAACTATTATACAGTAAACTACCTGTGGTGAAAGGTCTGGAAGGAGAGGGAAGTGTGAGGAAAGAACTTGTAACATCTGAATTCAAAACAAAATTGCCCCCGATCACTGCAGATGTTACGGTAGACACATTTCCACTAAGGCCAGTTACTGACACATTTTCTGGGGATGAAGATTCAGATAAATCTAGAGATACTTCTGGACAATTGGAAGAGGAGGAAATTGAAATTATTGAAGTTGAAGCAGTCAACAATGATGTTAAACTCAATACCTTGGATGATTTGAAAACATCTTCTAATTTGGTGGATGAGAAATATGACATCAATGCAGAAAGTCTTATGAATGAAAAAGCTGATCCATCATTGGATAGCCTGAATCATTCTGCAACTGAACATAGAAGCATGCTCAAGGTTAATGGTGACACAGGAGACCTTGAAATTAAAGATTTCTTGCTTAAGGAAGTGAGTTTTTGTAGTATGCTTCTGCTTAAATGTTTGCTATTTTCCTAGTGTCAGCTTCAGCTGTGAGCAGTAGGACCTAAAATAGGATGAGGACCATACGCATTGCATAAGATCTGATGCTGCAATTTGGTTGAGAAAGTCAACCTAGGAATGTAGTCTGCCAAATTGCCATAATGAGTGTGCTCATTTTTAATATAATTATATGATCTTTCCTGTTGAGCATTTATATTGTCTGACTGGTATTTTTTATGTCCTGTCTCAGCATACGAGTGCTCCGAATGACATAGAAATTGGCAATGGAACTACTGGTAGCAGTTCCCAGGGTCAACCAGTTTCTGAAGTTCCGCTTAATAAAGGCGCTGGTAGCCGACCTATTAACCAGAAAACGAATCCAACACTGGATAGAATTAGTCTGTAAGTATCTTCAGCAACACCATATGTAGTGATTTTTTCTCAAAACACCTAAAACCAGGGATAGCATTAGTATGTTCACTTAAAACTAAATCCTTCTTTGTGCAGTGAGTCTTGGGATGCAGCAAGTGACAGATCTAATGGTCCGGAAACTAACTCACTTATGGGCTTTATTAAAGCATGTGTCACAGCGTTCGTGAAGTTTTGGTCTGAGTAAGAATTAGCTACTTAACATATCATCTGTTATTGCCCCTAATATCGAGTGAAGTATTAGTGCTTTATGTCTCCATGCTTAATGATTTGACTGCAACAATGCTTCTCATATCTTGCCAACTTTCCAAATGCCATGTTTGACTACTGGATGAGTGATTAATGTGAAAAGAAAAGCAAAAGTCAAGATGTGAATTTTTGGAATGCAGTACACTTTGTTGGTGATGGACCAAAGTTCGATAAATCTTGATGAGGACTAATCATCCTCTATATAAATAACAGCCTTCTGATCATGTCTCTTGCTGTACATCTAGAGAGAGAGTAGCTATAGACTTAAAAGTATTTTGTCTGATCTATAAAATTGTGTGATCATATTGACCCTTGGTATGTAGTTAAGTTTTTCTATGTCAATTGAGTTTCAGATATTGAGACCATTTTACAAGAATCATAAATCTCTCTGAAATGATCTGCTAAGTAGTGCAGGAGATGCATATGATTTATATTATGTTAAATAGTTTGTGATTTATTTGTGGCGGTTGATGATTCAAATTCTCAGGCAATCTCTTAGTCTTAGGCCTTGTTTGTTCAGCACTTATTGCCTCTTAAATGATCCAGCACCAAAACACAATCAGATGATGGGCTATTCCAACAGTTTGTTTAGTTCAACCAATAATATCTGAATGAATGAAATTTTAACTGATAGGAACAATAGTATAAAAATTAGCTTAACACAGTCAGATCTGAATTTTGCAATGATTTTAGTCATCTGCCTTCTATTTCTTAATTGCTCATCCAAAATGCTCTTCTTCTCTCAAGCTGTAATGAAGCACTCAGGAATCCATCACCACTGATTCCTTTTGGTCTACTTTCATTCATCTCTTCTTATTTTCAGATTCGTCGGTCATGCTTTTAGTGTTTTGTGCCAAATTGATTTTCTCTGTCTGCTTGAATTTCTGTTCGGGTCTGCTTTCTGTTCGATAGGTGTTCGTTGCTCTGTTTTGCATTTTGGCCCGACAACTCTTGTTTTCTGATTCATGTACCATTATTTTTATTTTTCTTTTATTTTATTCTAACTCCAGTACTGCTACTCCTCTAATACCCTTGTTCAACCTGGTGGCCGTCATGATAGAATACTTTGTTAAATTAAATCATGCTATTTGTACTCAAAATGCTCAGATGAATTCCAACTATAATTTGTTCTATGGCCTAATACTCATTATTATTATTATATATATTTTAATTCCAGTACTACTACACTAATACTCTTGTTCAGCCTGGTGGCTGTGCTGTGATAGAATACTTTATTATATTAAATCATGCTATTTGTACTCAAAATCCTCAGATGAATTCCAACTATAATTTGTTCTTTCGCTTAATACTCATTAGAATAACCATTAATCTATATGAAGTAAATATTTTAGCATTATACATTTGTTTAAATTAATAATTATTTGACATAAAATTTTCTTAAATATGTTGCAGAAGTGGTAAAACAGTAAATAGACAAATTCAAAAGTTTTTGGCAAAATACTAAACAAACTGTAACTTAATGAAACAAGCATAGCCCTAGTCTTAAGTGCATAAGCATCTCTGAATTAACTGAATAAAAATGGATAAATGTATATACTATGTGACAGCTTCAGACTTGCTCCAACTTCCCTCAACACCTTTGTGACTTTGTTTCTTGCTCCACTACTTAACTATTGATTATTTACTCGACATTAATGATACTCTCCACCTCTGTCAATAAGTCAACTATATACTCTCATCCGATTCCTACATCATCTTGAATCGATGAGTCTTTCTTTTCCACTGAACTGGTTGTAGTATATATAGTTAATATGTACAAGTTCATAGGGGCATACGCCTGATGCCTGAACAGGCTACATTGTGACAATCATGTCAAGTCTAACCTACATAAAGCAAGTACATCATAATCTCTAAATACATGAGGCCAACAGAATTACATCAGTACAGAATTACAAGTTTACAATCTTCATTATTTGTAATTTAAGCTTTTGCAAAGCGGCTGCAGCTTTACAGTAAGAATGATCTTCCTAATGAGTTCTTCCAGTGGAAGGATCTTCCTAATGAGTTCTTCCAGTGGAAGGATCATGCCTTCATGCTTCCTGAGACCACGTACTTGCCAGATTGTGTAGAGGACAATTCCCATGATAAGCAAGAATATGTTGCCCAACTTTAAGTTTGGAATGCCTACAACAAATGCCAAAAAGTGCTCCCATTAATTAGGTATCATGCTCCATTCACAAGTACCATGTATGATTTGTGAAGAAATCCGACATTCAAGCAAGAGGTGCTTAAGGGTTTTAGAGCTATCACCACATAAATAGGATCTAGAGGGTAGTAACTCTGTAGTAAGTCATGTTTAGTTCACTCATGCTTGAATCGCATAAGCTAAACTTCCATTGTAACTTTGTAAGAACAAAAAGGTAAGTGGATAAAGGGTTTTCTTGCTTAAATCCCCTTGCCCCCTTGAAATAGTTGGAGGCGATCAATGAGAAAAGTCCAGGGGACATAGTCAGATGTCTTTCTTAGATCAACCTTAAGAGCACACTGGGAAATTTGTTTTTCTGTGGTAATTCCTAAAGAGTTTATGTGGAAGCAGTATATTATCACTTATATTTCTCTTAACACAAATGCTGACTGCTTTATGAATGAGACTGGGAGCACTTTCTTGAGTCTATTAGCTAAAGATTTTTGATATGCATTTGTAAATTGTATTGCAACATAATATAGGTCTAAACTCTAAAGTCAGCCTTCCCTGTTTTAGGGATAAGAGAAATTGTTGTGGAATTAATACTTGAAAGCAGCCCAACAGGTGAAGAGAAACTGCATTACTTTCATAAAGTTCACCTTGACAATATCCCAGCAATGTGAGGATTGGTTATACCCCTATTGAGTGTAGTAGGATTGTTATCTGAAATTCCTCTAGGTCCAAAGGTGACTATGGGGTTCGAGAAATGGTTGAACTATGCAAAGTTGCCCATGGCTCTATCTATTCCACTAGGTGAAGAATGGTCACATAGCACGGACAACCTCTCTAATCCCAGCTCACTCAAACAAGAATTAGATTATTCCTTGCCTAGGTCCCAAATTTCTCCAACTCTCGGCTTCGTGCAAAGTTACGATTCCATTAAAATCCCGCAAAAAGCACCATAAGAGTTAGTAGCAGTGTCATGTAAAGCCTGCCAGAGAAATCTCCTATCGTGACTCAGACAGGCGACTTCTTCCTCCGAGTCACTGAGCATAATCTGGTGAGAGACTTCCCTCTAATCATTAATGGCCTTGGCTTGTTCAACCAAAGCCATGAGTTGCTCTTCTTCTTGAGCTAGCTTTTCACGATTTTCTTGAAGCTTCTCACACAAATTAAGCTGGCTTTCATGATTTTTGTGGAAAGATTGTCGTCTCAGCATCTACTACCATTTCGAGTTCTAGCCTAGGATCCCTCGTGCTGCTGATTCCGAGGGGTTTAGTCCTCGATTGGTAGCTCCGACAGCTTTTTGGCCAACACAATCATGGAGGGACTCGCTCTTTATGTAGTCGAGACATCTTCACCGAGATTAATCTTGTTTTAAAGTAACCACAGTTTTGACGTAGGCCATCTTTCTAGCGCCGATGCTGAAGCCTAGAATAGATGGTATAAGGTTTGATCGGCAAAACATAATAAATACGGTGTGAGAATAAATACGAGCAAGCACGTAAAATAAAACTACTAGAATCTCTAACATTCCTTTTCCGGTGGCATAAAATTCTTTATATATTAAAGAACTACCGTTATGGTAAGAACATTAACAATATTTAGTAAATCCTCTTGGCCATAGGATCATGAATGTAATCAGTTAAAGAAATTGGTTCGTATAACAGATGATCTTAGGGCTGCAACGTACTAGGACTGATCTTATGATTTCCAGGGTATTTATAGTCAGGCCAACCCTTTGTGTAATGGCCCAACACACACTCAGGAATTTTAAACAAATACTGACGGGCCGGTACGGGGAAAAGAAAAAAAATTCCGTGGCAATACTCCTTTTTTTCTTTTTAGTTTCCCTAGCTGTGTTTATTTTAAGTAAATTCCAAAACTACCCTTAAAAGAAAACATTGAAAAAGAGAACTTTGGTAAATTATCTTTCAATCTTATTCTCTATAGAGGTACACTCTTCTATCACCATTATCCTCCTCCTCCGTCATCTTCACATTCACCATCAACCACCACTACTGTTGTTACTATACCACCAACGGGCAAAAGATCACCATCTCCATCTTCGATCTGAAAAAAATCTCAAATTTAAATTGATGTACACTTACATTTTTCAAATATGAACAGATTCCCTTCAAATTTAACTTTTGTAGTCGACATTCTCGGTCGTCGTCGCCATCTTGATCGTCACTGATGTGTCAGTCGTCGTTAACCTCTTGGTCGTCGTTGGCTTGTTTATTCAACAACTACTTCTCAATCCTCGATTGTCGTTGTCATCGTTGACCTCCTCCGTCGTCATCGTCTGCTCTCCATCTTCGTCTCCTCCATCAAATTATTGTTTTGTCAATGTCAGTGTCAGTTTTTGGAACAGTGATATAAACAAACGTATAATAACTTTTACTGTTTAGTCAATCCTAATGTTATGGTTGAAAATTTTCTTCTTCTTTTATTATTATTATTATTATTATTTATATTGCATATGTAAGAGATCTATTAGATTTGTAAAATATATACATGTTTGTTATTTGAATCAATTAGATGTGGTCCTATTGGAGAATATAACGAGTGATGTTACCGTCTAAAATATTATGGTGAACAACGATACTATAAATATTTGTCTTTTGAACCTTTTTCATCTTCTTTTTTTTCTTTGTTTGAAATATGTTCATATACTTCTTACAAATGTTAACTTGTGAAAAAAAAAATTTGAAAATAATAACAATACATGATGAATAATATTTGTGTTAATATTAGTTATTTAAATATTCTTTATCATCTTTTTTTACTTTGTTTGAAACATGTTTAGATATTTTTTTTACCAGCTTAATGTCATTCTCATAAATGTTAATATTAAAAAGAACAATAATAACTGCAACAAAAGAAAAAAAGTAACTCACTGTATACAAAACAGTAACCCTGACAAAAATATAAGGGCCATATCGATATTTTCACTTTAAAAAGCACTATTTGGGAGGAATAAGAAAGATGCGGATTGCCTAAGGAATTTTAATCTCTTTTACATACTAGCCTGAGATTTGCCATATTTTAAATGGTGCAATTACATAAGCACATCGTTTGGGGATAAATTAGGAAAGGAGTATTAATTCATATTTGAAAATAAGGAGATGGCACATATTTGTAAATAAATTTTATCTTCTAAAATTTCAATTATTTGTACACGGAGAGAATGCTAAACAACACAAATGTACACGCTGGTAGCTTGTGCATGACAATAATATACTGCACCAGTTTTATAAAATAAACGGCTTGTTTACTTTATAATTATGTAGTTATTAAGTAAAAGTTTCGTTCAAATGGAAAGCTAATTGGGTTTTTCTATTGTAACTTTTTCTTTTTAACTACGGACAGAGACCCAAGACCATATGCGATACTCCGTTTATTACGATTATACTTTGGCCATATTTGTTTAGTTTTTAATATATTAAATATCTAAGTGTGTTCAGATATTATATCGTTCAGACTATTTGTTTAATTTATAACTTATTTCTTGATGCATTTAATTTTATCCGAATCCAATAAAATAAAAAAAATAAAACTTAATGAATTAAGATCAGATAAAATAATAAATAGATTAATTCTTCACATTCAAAATTATATATAATAGGCGTGTGCATGTGTTCTTAATCTTTAGTTTCATTTGATAAGCATTATGCAACTTGGACTTGTTCCAATTGAATCGTCTTTAGCTTTCCTTTCTACTTTTACACTTTACATATACACTAGGGTTCACAAACACACACACACACACATAAATATAGGTGTGCAAGTAAAGTTCTATACTCTTTTTGGTTTCTTTATCATTTTAATCACACTTACACTTTCATTTTTAACATATTTATGCACACATGTTTAGATATGCACGGTTTTCAGTTTCTTTACGATTACCTTTAACATGTATGCACACTTTAGTGTACATGTAGACACTCAAAATTCAAAATCCTAAAGATAGAATTTAATTATGTGCTCTAGGGCTACTCCATTTATTATTAATTAATGTTATTTAATGATTCAAGAGTCAACCTAGAGTGTGGTATTTAGATAATTTTTCTAATAGGATTTTGCATGAAAAAGGGAATTTTTTTTGAATTTCTAATTATTATAGCAATTTTCTTAATTTGCCAAGTTCATTTAATATTTTAGTTGAGTCATTTTAATTTTTTTAAGTCTTTTTATAATTTTAAATTGCAGTTTTATATCTTCTAAGATAATTTTAAATTGCATAAAAAGATTACATTTTTGTAATACTAATATTAATTATTATTTTCGCAGACTTAGCCCAGTGATAAAATATATAATGGAAGCCCAACATAAGTGTAGTTCAATCTGAAATAGTTTAACTCAAGTTCTAGAATCTTCTATTCTTCATGGTTAAACAAATGATATGTATTAAATATTAAATTTTTATTTTTATTTTTTAATTGTAAAACCCTAGGATGCTCTACTATATAAACCCACCACCTCCACCACTTTTATGCACATCTAAATTGAGTATTCTACTTGTATCTCTTTAAATAAATACTCCCTCTCTCTCATTGTTTTACACAAAAATAATTAGTTTTTATTAGTTTTAACTTTAGTTTTATTACTTTCAAGTGAAAAATAAGCATTCGGTTCACTTCAAAATTTCAAAATTTGTAAAGGAGAGCTCCTAATCACTATATTTTACTCTCACTCAAGGTATTTTTTATTCGAATTTATTTAATTTGTGCACTTGTTATTATATTGATATTATATGCTTGTTTTTCTTAAAATCATAATAAATTCATACGATGTTCAAAAATTATTTCATTTCTTTTTTATATTCCTAAAATTATATAGACATCCAGTAAATTTTTCATAATTTTTGAATTTATAT
>CM025784.1:5252897-5268430 GCA_014636745.2 Centella asiatica | reverse complement strand
ATATAAATTCAAAAATTATGAAAAATTTACTGGATGTCTATATAATTACAGGAATATAAAAATATTGTTTGAACACTGCTTATATGATGATCATATTATGTACACTAGGTTATATGTTCATATTATGTACACTAGGTTATATGTTCTAGAAAAAATATGAAAAAATTATTTCAGTAAGATTCATTTGTAATTAAAATTATTTATTTGAGTAAACATGTAAGATTTTTTCTTTAAATTGTTTAAAGTGTTTCATAGCATGTTCTTAATTTTTCCAGACCTTCAAGATCCATGGAAAAATCTTTACATTCCAAATATAAAATTTAGATAATTTTCTGAGTTCGTTTATTATTCTATTTTTTATTATTAGTATTCTTTTTCTAATATAATAAATATTGAATGATCTCCAAAAAATCAAAAAAAAAATTTTATTTATTCTTTGTTGTTTCTAGGAATTTAAAAAATATAAAATAATTTTTTCTTATTTTTCACGTATTCTCATAATTAATTGCATATGCTAGCATTAACTACTTAGTTTCCTAAATAAAAATATCTAAAATTGATTTTTTTTATTTAATTTTATTTATTAATTAAATCTCAGTCCATATCTTTGTCATTAATAATTTAGAATACGTGAAATATTTATTAATTATTAATGCAAATAGGTAAGTGTGTTAAACTAAATAATATTATGCTCATTAATTGCAAGATCTTCATTAAATGTAAATATTTCATTTTTAATGCAATATTCTAGTTTCCTTTTCATGTTTACTTTGCCTCCAAGTCAAATCTTTAATTAATGATGTAAATCTTTAATTATTTAATTCAATTTTATTAGTTATTTAATTAATTCTTATTCCCGGATGAGTAATTGTAGAAGTGGGGTTGAATATAATTTTTGAATTTGTTCCTCAATGAAAAAATCACAATACAATCTGAATATATATTGCAGAAATAAAAATACATCAGATTGTATCAATCAATAAAGAATGTATTTTATTGATTTTGAATCTGAAATTACAGTATATTTATCAATAATTGATACTAGCTACTGAAATCTGTTCAAATGTGAACAACTGCAACCTAGAAAATAATTAATCACAAATGTGATTAATCAGCTACAAATTCTATAATGAATTACAGCTACAATCTCACACTTACTAGCTTCACACTTGCTTTGAATATTTCTCTCAAGATATATTACAAAGTTTCTCTCTAGTGTTTGTGTGCTTCAATGTGTTGGTTGATCCGTTGGATTGATATTGTGTAATGAGAACTCTTTTGCATATATAGAAGATCAGTAGTTGAACTCACGTGCTTGGACGTGCTGCTCTTTTCAACTTAGTCGCATATATGTCACATCAATGTCCTTTAGGAATGATGTGTCAGACTGTTGTTGCTTTTGTTGCTTCTTTTTCTTCCCCTGATCTGCGTGTATTTAATGATCGAGAGTTGTCATTGGACTACCAAACTTCAAGAGATATCTTTCCAGTTTATATCTCTTGTTTCTCTAACAAGCTTCATTGATTTGCGTGTAAGACCTGATGACGAGTATATGCAGTCATAACTATCAACTGATAGCAAGCCCTGATGTGAACTTGATCAGTGCTTTTGAATCCCCTGATGACAAGTCCTGTCAAGACTCGATCAGTGCTTCAAACTTCACTTGAGTTATCCAAGTGCTTCTTGATCCCCTGACGTTAAGACTCAAAGCATACGCTGATGGCTTCCACTGATGCAGTGTTGAGCATTCCCCCTGACGAGTTATCTTGACACTGTCATACCCTGATGATTTTCCCTGACAGGTTGGCATGTCACTGTCATGCCCTGACGCGTTCCCCCTGATGAGTTTGGCTTGCCACTACCATACACTGATGCATTCCCCTGACGGGTTGGCCTGCCTATGTCATCCCTTGATGGGTTCCCCTGACGGATTCCCCTGATGGTCTTAATCACTGAAACTTTGTTGATTTCGTTTGGAATGTCTGATGTGCGGAATACTTAAGTGTTTTTGAGTAACAACAGGCATCACTCTTCACTATCAAGTCCTTTAGTAGTTTCTGCTGGCGACTTGCCTAGTGAGTTATACTTCATTCCCTGATGACTAAGTTGATCATCAAGAGATGCAAAATATGTACAAATACTTAGGTTTATAGAACACCCTGAGTATGTACAGATGCACAATCAAAACTAAAATTATCATCATCATTTATACTTAACAATCTCTCCCTATTTATGATTATCAATGTGATAACCATAAATCTACTTTATGCACTGATGATGATGTCAAAACCAAAGTTGTACACTGTCAATAGAAAATTAACAAAATTGTATGAACTAAGAAAATGACTGTACAAGTATTTCCTATAACTATTACAAAAGTATACATTTTAGACATTAGGATCCCCTTCACTTTTGAGCTAAAACAAAGGGCAATGGATGATTTGATTCAATAGGCTGTGAATCACTTCCAAGGCCATGTCTCCTTTGATCTGGGTTTTGACTTGGAATCTTGAGCCTGTTGTCTTCTCCTCCTACTACAAGCTGTTCCAGCTCCTTCTGTAGAAGTCTTCTGAAGTTGACAATGTTGACATTTATGCTTGATTTCAGAGCTTCAAGGACAGATCTGATCTCTGGTAGGTTGGCTGCAGCAAGTTGTGACCAGTAAAAGGTGATGATCTCCCCTTCTAAATTTTTGAACTCTACGCCCATGGGGTTTGTGATCATCTTAGGATATTCTTTAAATCCTTTTACTAGGGGCACATCCCTTACTATTGTTGTATTCCCATCATCAGTTCTGGTCTCTTCAATCTCCTTCAACACTCTCTGAATCAGTAGGATTCTGAACTTGATGACATGTTCATTCTTGTGATAAGCAATTTGGCTTAGAACATGCATCGCTTCCTCCAGGTCAAGCCCATCAACATCTTTGATTCTTATACTTTTCTCCTGCCCATCAGTGGATCTATAGAATAGCTTTAATGGTCTCTCCAAAGCTGTGGGCAGGCTTCTCTCATCGTTGATGACTTTCCTCAGCCTCTCAATCATCCCCCTTAAGCCTCTGTTTAGCCCTGATGTCTTTGAAATTAGATTCAGGATCAATCCTAGTTGCTCAGCATCCATTCTCCTAAACCAGTCCATTGTAACTGTGAACTGTAACCCATTTTTCAGTTGAACACTGATTAGCTTTTCCCTTTTATTGTTAGTCCTGACATTTGTGCTATTTATGAAGAACATAAATGTCAGATTTTTGCGCCTTTCATCTTTTAGGGATTCAACTAATGTGGGTGGTCCAATTGTTATAGGAGAATGTGTTTGATCCTTGGCTTCAGATGACTTGGGTTTGGTGCTATCAAGGGATTTAGGCTTTTCTATGTCTTGATCCCCTGATGCACCCTTGGGAGGTTGAGATTTCTTTGGCTGAGGTTTTCTGGAGGATCTTGGCCTGACACTCTTTTTCTTCTTTTCTTCCTCTTCTTTCTCCTTTGCATTTCCTTTTCTTCCTCCTCTTGAAGTTGTTGTGCATATTGTGCATTAGCTTGCACAAGCTTCTTGTCTTGAGTGAAGACAAGCTCCACTTTCTGATCAATTACAGCTTCAACGGGTGTTGGAAAGTGGGTTGTCTTCATGGCATCTCCAAGTAGTTTAGGCCCTGATTGAGTATTTGATTTCTTCTTTGGTTCCTCAATCATGATGCCTTTGCCCTTATCCTTAGGTTTTGGAGCAGGAGCAGTCAGATCCCTTAATGGTTGAGCATTTGAGGGCTTCTCTGCAACATCCCCTGACGATGGCCCTAAAGATTTCTCCCCCTTTTTGACAGTATCATCAGTGGAAGTTGAGAGGTGGGATGTGACTTGAAGAACCTTTCGAAGAGTGTCAGTCATTGACAGTTGTAGAGTTTCCATGTTGTTTATTTTGGTGGAGAAGGTTGAGAGTTGTTTGTCAACATTGTCAGCAAGTTTCTTCATCCGGAGCAAGGTTTGGCTAGTCACAAGGGAGTCCACAACTTGTTGTACACTATTTATTTTGTTTGTAAAGTGTGTATAGAGCTTCTTATTTTCTACATCCACAAATTGCCCAATCATAATTTGTGATTTGAGCACCTTTGTCAAAATTGGGTCTGTGGTCCTTAAAAGCTCTTATTTGAGTAACTGTATAGTTTCAGCCATTTGATTTTGTTGAAAGTACAAATCAACTCCAATGAACTGGGAAAAATTTTCTGTTGGAGTGTCATCTTCATCATGTTCAGAGGAACTGGAAGTATTTCGATATTTACATGTTCAGTATCAAAATTTTATCTCTTTTCTTTATTTACAAGGATCGCATCCTTATCTCCCTCAATCTCTCCTTTTTCTGTGCCTTCTAAAGCATCTCTAGAAGACTCTCCTTTTTCTTTGCCTTCTATGGCAGTACTCTCATCCTCTCTTTTTGCCAAAGTCCTCTCAAGGGATTGACTTTGCCTCTTTTCACTATGTATTCTCACATTCTCACTCAAAATTGTCCTAGAAGGGCTCCTATGGGCTGTGAGATCAACTACTGTGGCCAGTTCAAGTAAATTGTGTACAGTTACTGGTTCCACAGAAGTGATAGGTGAGTGAGTGGATGAAATTTTGTATGTACAATTGGAGAAGTGTATGTTTCTATAGAAGTTGTATATACAGGTAGGGGAACATAAAGACTTATTGGAGTAGTATATACAGATGAATTTATGTCCCCTATCTAATCATTAGTGATTGTATCAATTAAAAAAAGAGTCAACCATTTGAACGTGTTGACTATCAATCACTGCGTCAGGGAATGTTGGCTCCTCCATGAATTGAGAAATTGAAGAAATTGATCCTATGACACTCAATGTTTGTGTCATAATATCTGAAGAAATTTGAGGATTAGTAAGATAAGGAAGAGGTGTAGAAAGAAGTGTTGACTGAATCACTGAATGTGGAGGTGATCCATCAAAGGATGTTGTGTGTGCACTCATTGTGTCAAATATCTGTAAGTGGCTCTCAGAGACCCTGTTGTTAGTTTCACCAGGGGCTATGGTCAGTGTATGTGCCTCACTCAATTGTGTCCCTGGTTGGGGACTATTTTCAATAACTAATTCCTTTTGAGAGGAACTAGTTAGAAATGTGTTAAATTTTTTATCAAAAGCAGTATCCTTTTGAGAGGATATTGCCTAGTCTGGCTATTGGGTAACACTCGTGGCCACCTTCTTCTTCTTCAATCTCCTATAGGCAATCACTCTCTCTCCCTGTTCCCCCACTTGTTGCGGTTACTTCAGAGGGTTTTTGTTAGAACAATATAAGCTCAAATGTTTGTGGGGGGGGGGGGGAGGTTGAATACAAACACTAGAAACTTTTTATTCTTTTTAAACTTTAGTTGGCACTGACTGGAAACAACTGCAATGAACAGAAAAACTATAAAATATGAACACACAGATTGAAGTTAAAATAGTTGTATTAAAACTTGATGTTTTTCTGGAAATCTGGATAATCACAAATGTGATTAAACAGCTACAAAATCTGTAATAAAATTACAGCTTCTAATTCACACACATTAGCTTCTCTTTTCTTTGAATATATCTCTCAAGATCTATTACAAAGCTTCTCTCTAGTGATTTTTGTGTGCTGCAGTGTTTGTTTGATCTGATGTACTCGATTGATCTCTCTCTTGTGTTGTACATTGTGTTATGAGAACTCCTTTGCATATATAGTAGATCAGTGGTTGAACCCACATTCTGAGGACGTGCTACTTTTCTCAACTCAGCCTCATATACGTCACATCGTTGTCCTTTGTGACAGACTGCTGCTGCTTTTAGTTGTTTCTTTTTCTTCCCTTGATCTGCGTGTATTTAATGTTCAAAAGTTCTCATTGGACCAATACAAACTTCAAGAAATATCTTTTCAGTTAATATTTTTTGCTTCTTTAACAAGCTTCGTTGATTTTAGTGTAAGTCCTGATGACGGGTGCATGCTGTCATAACCATCCACTGACGACAAGCCCTGATGAACTTGATCAGTGCTTCTAGATCCCCTGATGACACGTCTTGTTAAAGACTGGATCAGGGCTTCAACCTTCACTTGAGTTTTACTGAGTGTTTCTTTGATCCACTGATGTTATAACTTATGACATACACTGATGGCTTCCACTGATGCAGTGTTGAGCTTTCCCCCTGACAAGTTACCCTGATGGGTTAGCCTAACACTGTCATACACTGAAGATTTACCCTGACAGATGACATGTCTTGATCATGCCCTGACGCGTTCCCCCTGATGAGTTTGGTTAGCCACTGCCATACCTTGACGCGTTCCCCTGACGGGTTGGTCTGCCTCAGTCATCCCCTGATGGGTTCCCCTGACAGGTTCTTAATCATTGAAGCTTTGTTTGGAATATCTGATGTGCAGAATACTTTGACTATTTTCGAGTAACATCAGACATTCCTCTTGACTTTATCAAGTCCTTTATATGTTCCACTTTACGACTTGTCTTGTGAAGTGTTTGATCGTCCCCTGATGAATAAGTTTATCATCAGTAGATGCAAAACTTCTGCTGATATTAAGGTTTATAAAATACCTTAAGTATTTACAGATGCACAATTTATTCTCTAAACATCATCATCATCAATTAACTCTAACAATCTCCCCCTATATATGTTTATCATTTTGATAACCATAAATTTGTAGATGCGCTTATGATGATGTCAAAACCAATACTAAATACAGGAAAGAATTGTGTATGAACTAATAAAAAGAATTTCTGTACAAGTATTTCCTATATCTATTACAACAAAGATGTACATTTTTAGACATCAGGACCCCTTTTCCTTTTGGCTGAGACAGAGGGCAATGGATGACTTGATTCAATCGGTTGAGTGTCACTTCCAAGGCCTTGTCTCCTTTGTTCTGGGTTTTGGTCAGGAATCATGAGTCTGTTGTCTTCCCCTCTAGCCTCTAGTTGCTCCAGCTCCCTTTGAAGAAGTCTTCTGAAGTTGACTATGTTGACATTCTTGCTGGATTCCAAAGCTTTAAGGACAGATTTAATCTCTTGTATGTTGGCTGCAGTAAGTTATGACCAGTAGAAGGTAATGATCTCCCCCTTTTTATTTTGAACTTAACACCCATGGGGCTTGTGATCATTTTTGTATATTCTTTGAATCCCTTCACTGGTGGCACATCCCTTACTGCAACATTCCCATCATCAGCTTTGGTTTCTTCAATCTCCTTTAGCACTTTGAATCAACAGGATTCTAGACTTGATGACATGTTCATTTTTGTGAGAAGCAATTTGGCTTAGAACATGCACGCTTCCTCCAGGTCGAGGCCATCAACGTCTTTGATCTTTATGCTTTTCTCCTGCCCATCAGTGGATTTATAGAATAATTTGAGTGGTCTTTCCAATGCTGTGGGCAGGCTCATTTCATCGTTGATGGCTCTCCTCAGCTTCTCAATCATCCCCCTTAAGTGTCTATTAGTCGCTGATGTTTTGGAAATCAAGTTCAGCATCAAATCTAGTTGTTCAGCATCCATTCTCCTAAACTAGTCCATTGTAACATTGAATTGTGACCCACTCTTTAGTTGCATTGTCATCAGCTAATCCCTTTTATTGTTGAACCTGACATTTATGCTTTTTATTGAGAACATAAATGTCAGGTTTTTGCGCCTTTCTTCTTTGAGGGATTCAGCTAGAGTGGGTGGACCATATGTTGTGGTTATAGGAGAAGGTGATTGATCCTTGGCTTCAGATGACTTGGGTTTGGTGGCATCAGGGTCATCAGTTTTGTCTTGGTTCTTATCCCCTGATACACCTTTAGGATTCTGAGATCTTCTTGGTTGAGGTTTCCTGGAGGTCCTGGGTTCGACACTTTTTTTCTTCTTTTCTTCCTCCTGTTCCTTTGCCATTTCCCTTTCTTCTTCTTCTTCTTGAAGTTGTTGTGCATAGAGTGCATCAACTTCCATGAGCTTTTTGTCCTGAGGGTAGACCAGCTCCACTTTCCTGTCAATCACGGCTTCAACAGGAATTGGAAAGTGGGTTGTCTTCATGGCGTCTCCAAGTAGCTTAGGCCCTGATTGAGTGTTAGATTTCTTCTTTGGTTCCTCAATCAGGATGTCTTTGCCTTTGTCCTTGGGTTTTAGAGCAGGAACAGGAGCAGTCACATCCCCTGATGGTTGACTTGTAGATTTCCCGGCAACATCCCCTGACGATGGCCTAGTAGATTTCTCCCCTTTTTTGACAATATCATTAGTGGAAGTTGAGAGTCGAGATGTGACTTGTAGAACTTGCTTTAGAGTGTCAGCCATGGATAGTTGCAGAGTTTCCATGCTGGACAGTTGAGTAGTGACATCAGCAAGTTTCTTGTCCATATTGTCAGCTTGCTTCTTTATTCTGAGTAGGGTCTGGCTGGTTACCAGGGAGTCAACAACCTGCTGTACACTGTTGATTTTATCTGTAAAGTGTGTATATTGTTTCTTGTTCTCAATATCTACAAACTGACCAATTATGATTTGTGATTTTAACACTTTTATCAAGATTGGATCAGTGGTCCTTGCAATCTCTTGCTTGAGTAAATGTACAGTGTCCACCATTTGATTCTGTTGAAAGTGCAAATCAACTCCAATGAACTGGGAAAAATCATCTTGTGGAGCATCATCTTCATCACTTTCAGAGCTTGTAGTATTATTTACAGTATTTGTATTTTCTCTTTGTTCTTTATTTACAAGGATCTCATCCTTATCTCTCTCATTCTCTCCTTTTTCTTTGCCTTCTAAGGCATCATTCGTATTCTCTCCTTTTTCTTTGCCTACTAAGGCAGTACTCTCAGGGGTTTGACTTTGCCTCTCTTCACTAAGTATTTTCTCAGCCTCACTCAAAATTGTCCTAGAAGGGCTCCTATGGGCTGTGAGATCAGCTTATGTGGCCAGCTCAAGTAAGTTATGTACAGTTACTAGTTCCACAGAAGTGATAGGAGAAGGAGTGGAAGTAATATGTGTATGTACAATTGGAAAAGTGTATGTCTCTTTAGAAGAAGTATTTACAATTGGGGGAACATAAAACTTATTGTTGTTGTATATACATTAGAATTTATGTCCCCTGTCTGATCAACAGTGATTGTATCAAGTAAAAATGAGTCAACCATTTGAGTGTGGTAACTATCAATCACTGTGTCAGGGAGTGTTGGCTCCTCCACGAATTGAGAAAATGGAGAATCTGATCTTATGGCACTCAATATTTGTGTCATAATATTTGAAAAAATTTGAGGAACAGAGAAAGAAGGAAGTGGTGTAGAAGGGAGTGTTGGCTAAATCACTGAATGAGGAGGTGATCCATCAAAAGAAGCTGTAGAAGAATGCTTATGACTCATGTTGATCTTATTGAGAAGCTTCTGAACTACAACACCTTGGAGAAAACCAAATGCATCAAAAGAAGTAGTGAGTGCACTCACTGTGTCAGATTTTTGCAAGTGGCTCTTAGAGACCCTGATGTTAGTTTCATCAGAGTCTATGGTCAGTGTATGTGCCTTACTCAACTGTGTCCCTGGTTGAGGACTATTTTCAACAACTGATTCCTTTTGAGAGGAACTAGTTAGAAATATGTTTAATTCCTTATCAAAAGTAGTATCCTTTTGAGAGGATACTGCCTGGTCAGGCTTTTGGATAACACTTGTGGCTCCCTTCTTCTTCTTCATATGCCTGTAACTAATCACTCTCTCTCCTTGCTCCCCCTCAGTTGATGTGGTAACTTCACTGGGTTTCCTTTTAATCCCAATAGTCTTTTGGGAGACTATGGGTTGGGCTATAGAGAGTGGTTGTGTTGAAATCGGTTCTTCTACTTGGGAAGGCAGATAAGTGATTGTGATCTCTGCCATAGTAGATAAATTTGAAGAATTTACAGGTTGGGAAGTAGAAGGTGAAGTATGCACTACCTGTTCCATATGCATTGGGAGAGCAAATGGTTCTGCAATGTATGACTTCTTTATTATTTCTGCAAACAATTTCTTTGTTTGCTTGTATGTCTGTACAGTAACATCATTCTCAAAAGAAAAATTAGTAATTTGATCTTTAATAATAATATACAAAAATCTAGCATAATAAACTTCAGATTTCCTAGAATGAAAACTACCTAATTTATTTACAAGGTCATCAAAAATTATTTTACATATATTTGTATTTACATTTCTAATCATTGCATACGCTATTTTTAAAGTTAATGAAGTAATTACCTCGAAGTTAGAAGACTTACCTGAGAACACCTTGGTGATGGTGTCGAAAAGGTAGGAGATCTCTCGGTTTACATTCACCCTCTTGAGGTCCTTGAATTTTAACACTGCGTTAGGAGCAGCATTATAGCCCAGTTCCCTCAAGAAGTTGAGCAGTACAACATCATCAGGTACTTCCACCAGGTTTTGAGTAGGTAGCCCCAGAGTAGAATTAATTCTGGAAGGGGTTATTTTTTCCTTCTCAGAAAAAATCTTGAATGAGATTCCCTTTACCACATTAGCCCTTGTGGTGGAGTACATGAACTTCGAACTTGTCCAGAGTTGGGACAGTGCTTCTCCCGACATTTCTTCGTCGGTGAAGATTGCTTGACTGTACTCAGATTTGAGTAGATAATTCATCATTGGCTTAAAACAATCATTTACCTCTTCAATGTCAAAGAAACCCACATAGTTTGTGGGTGGTACAACCAGATTCCTTGGGATTTGTTGAGCATTGCTGGGTGCCATTGATGCTTATTTAAGATTTGAAGTTCTAGGGTTTTTGTGAAAACGAGAGAGAGAAAGAAAGAAAAATCGATCAAATATCAAAGAAAGATTAAATGAGTTAAGGTGTTTTAAAAGGTAGGAGAGATAAAGTATAAATACCCGTCTGTTGACGTTTGAAAACTGCTCCTGAAAAAACGCAATCAGGGAGTCGTTTCAGTTATGTGATGACACGTCATCAGAGAGAGAAATTTTTTTTGATGAGTTGTCATCACTTAACTGACTGTAATCCCCTGATGCAGTTAAAAACATTTTACCTTACCATGATGCTAATTGTATTTACATACCCTGACCCTGATGCACAAGACAGATGCCCTGACCCTGATGCGCGAGTTGGATACCCTGACCCTGATGCACGAGTCGGATACCCTAACCCTGATGCGCGAGTCGAATACCCTGACCCTGATGCGCCTTGACAGAGACCCTGACCCTGATGCATCAGTTAAAAACAAACACAACCATACAAAAATACAAAATATACAAGTAATCATATACATATTTACAGTATTAACATATATAATCACATATCAATTGATTTCATCAGGAACTTATGAAAGGAGTTAGGAGTACCAGAACTTAGGCATTTGACCCTAACCCTGACGCATAATTCACCATTCCCAGCTCTCCCACAAGATTGGAAAACGTGGTTTCATCAAGAGCTTTGGTAAATATGTCTGCCAGCTGCTGTTGAGATGGTACAAACTATAGTTCAATGGTTCCATTCATAACATGTTCCCTGATAAAATGATATCTGATTTCTATATGTTTGGTTCTGGAATGTTGCACAGGATTTTCAGCAATGACAATGGCACTAGTGTTATCACACCTTATTGGAATTTTGTTGAAGTTCAGTCCATAGTCCATTAACTGATTTTTTATCCATAGGATTTGTGCACAGTAACTTCCAACTACAATATATTCAGCTTCAGCAGTTGATGTTAAAATTGAGTGCTGCTTTTTGCTGAATCAAGATACAAGCCTTCCTCCTAAAAACTAACAGCTTCTTGTTGTATTTTTCCTGTCAATTCTATATCCTCCAAAGTCAACATCAGAATAATCTAGTAATTCAAATCTAAACTCCTTTGGATACCAAAGTCCCAACTCTGTAGTGCCCTTGATATATCTAAAGATTCTTTTCACTGCTATGAGATGAGACTCCCTTGGATCAGCTTGATATCTTGCACAAAGACATGTTGCAAATATTATGTCAGGCTTCCTGGCTGTTAGATACAGCAATGATCTAATCATTCCCCTGTAAGTCTTCAAATCAACTTTCTTTCCATTCTTATCAAGGTCAATCTTAGTTGTAGTGGCCATTGGTGTCTTTGCTATTTTTGAGTCCTCCATATCAAATTTCTTGAGAAGTTCTTTGGCATATTTTGTCTGATGAATGTAAATTCCATCAGTGACTTGTTTGACTTGCAATCCCAAAAAATATGATAACTCACCCATCAAGCTCATTTCATACTTGTTTTGCATAAGTTTGAAGAAATTTTCACACAGCCTAGTGTTAGTGGATCCACAGATAATATCATCAACATAAATTTGAACTAAAATCAGATGACCTTGGTGTTGCCTAAAGAACAATGTTTTGACAATGATACCTCTTGTGAATTTGTTTTCCACCAAAAACTTTGACAGTGTGTCATACCAAGCTCTAGGAGCTTGCTTTAGTCCATAAAGTGCCTTTTCTAGTTTGTAGACATGATTTGGGAATTTTGAACATTCAAACCCTGGAGGTTGTTGGACATACACCTCCTGTTCTAATTTCCCATTGAGAAAAGCACTTTTCACATCCATTTGATAAACTTTAAAGCTTGAATGTGCTGGATAGGCTAAGAAAATTCTTATAGCCTCAAGTCTAGCTACTGGTGCAAAGGTCTCATCAAAGTCAATCCCTTCTTCTTGAAGATACCCTTTTGCAACCAGTCTTGCTTTGTTCCTTATAACAATGTTAGCTTCATCCATCTTGTTCCTGAATACCCACTTAGTACCTATTATGATTCTGTCTTTGGGTTTAGGTACTGACTTCCATACTTGATTTCTTTCAAATTGATTCAGCTCTTCTTGCATAGCCATTATCCAATCTGCATGTTGAATGGCTTCTTCAAATTTCTTTGGCTCTACTTGTGAAAGAAAACAAGCATATAGGCATTCATTAGATGTTGCTTTTCTGGTCTGCACTTTCTTGTTTGGGTCACCAATAATTAAATCTGATGTTTGACTTCTAGACCATTTGGGATTGGAGATGTAACTTGATGAGCTTGATTGATTATAATCTCTTCCCCATAAGTCGGTGCTCCCAATTTCTGAAAACCCTCCCACTGAATTAGTGCTTAATTCAAGGTTTAAGTTATCCCCTGATGGTGCATGCCCTGATGAATGATCCCTTGATGGAGTATCCCCTAATCTGTTGTCCAGGAAATTGACCCTATCTGTTGAAGGGGCTTCTACAGTGTTTGGATTGACATCAGGAATGGATAAGTTCTCAATTTGTCTGCACTCATCAGCTTCAATCTCTTGATAATCAGTCTCATATTCATTTTCAAATCTAAGCTCTTCATGAAAACCAGGATCTTCAAGTCCAGAAATCTCTTGGTCATCAAAAGCTACATTTATAGACTTCATCACCACCTGAAGTCTCTTGTTGTAAACCCTGTAGGCCTTAGATGTCAGGGAGTAACCTAGGAAAATTGCTTCATCAGCCTTTGGATCAAATTTTCCTAAGTTCTCACCAAAGTTCCTTAATATAAAGCATTTGCATCCAAAGACATGTAGGAACTTGATGCTTGGCTTTCTCCCTGTCATTAGCTCATATGGTGTCTTGTTGTGAGCCTTGTTGATTAAGGACATATTTTGAGTGAAGCAAGCAGTGGAAATTGCCTCAGCCCAAAAATAGGTAGGAATCCTTGCCTCTGCTAGCATTGTTCTAGCAGCTTCTATCAGGGTTCTGTTCTTCCTTTCCACTACACCATTCTGTTGAGGAGTCTTTGGAGCAGAAAGTGTATGATTGATGCCTTTCTCCACACAAATCTATCAACAGTTGTATTCTTGAATTTAGTTCCATTGTCTGTCCTTAATGTTCTAACCACTAACCCTGACTCAGTTTCCACTTTCTTAATATGGTCAATGATTTGTTGAGGTACTTCTGATTTAGAAATTTGAAACTTAACCCAAGTATATCTGGTGTAGTCATCCACAATAACCATTGCAAATCTTTTCTTTGACACTGGCATTATGTTGACAGGGCCAAAGAGATCCATATGAAGCAATTGAATTGGATCTTTGATCATTGTGGCTTCCTTGCTGACAAAGGATGTTTTCCTTTGCTTCCCTTGTTGACAAGCTGAACATAACCCTTCTTGAATGAATTCCATTTGGGGTAGCCTAGTTACCAACTCTCTCTTTACTAAATCATTGATAGCCTTGAAGTTTAGGTGAGAGAGCTTCTTGTGCCACAGTCTGCTTTCATCAAGGGTTACCTTGCTATAGAAACATGATTCTCCACTTACTGAATTGAAATTAGCAACATAGAGATCTCCTTTTCTTATCCCTGACAAAACCAGCTTCCTATCATCCTCATTTGAGATCAAGTACTGATCCCCTTTAAAAGCAATGATGTATCATTTGTCACATAGTTGACTTATGCTTAACAAGTTGTACTTAAGCCCATCAACTAGTGCTACATTTTCAAAAGAGACGTTCTCATTTACTACTTTGCCATAACCAAGAGTCAGTCCTTTGCTGTTATCACCAAATGAAATCACTGGACCAGCCTTCTCTTGAAATTCTGTAAGTAGGGCTTTGTTTCCTGTCATGTGTCTTGAGCAACCACTGTCTAGAAACCAGACTTAACTGCCTTTAACTTTTCTTTGTGAGCTGCTACTGTCAGTGGATGAGGCCATCAGGGTTAGGTTGACATATTCTTCAGCATCTTCTTCATCTGAGTCGGCATCTCATGAACTTTCTGTTCACATCCTTGTTAGCGTAGGCCTTCCCATATAATCTCAGGTCATTTACCAACCTATTAAATCTGTCGAACATTTCAGTGAGTGTTTCACCATTTTTCATTGTGAACCACTCATACTGTTGTGTTAACAGCTGCAGTTTATTCTCCCCCACTTCCTCGGTTCCATCACAAAGGATTTGTATGGTATCCCATATAGATTTAGACATTGTAAGATTCATGATACTATTCAGCATATCATCGTCTAAACCATTATAAAGGATGCATGTGACTTTCAGATCCTTTTTCACCTTCTCTCTTTCCTCTGGAGTCATATCTTTAGTAGTTTTTGGAACTAACTTTTCCGGAACACTGACTCCATTAACATCCTCCTGAGGAATGAGCTTCTTGGGAACGTGAGGGCCTTCTTCCAGAATTTGCAAATATTCATCATCAATAGCTCTTAGATGAACTATCACTCTTTGTCTCCAGAAGAAGTATTTTCCCCTTTCCAACATGGGACTTTACTGTTTCCAGCTTTGTTGGCCATAGATGTTGATCGTTGTTAGCAAGTGTAATCTGCTAAGTGGCTCTGATACCAATTGTTAGAACAATATAAGCTCAAGTGTTTGTAGAAGGGAGGGGGGTTGAATACAAACACTATAAACTTTTTATTCTTTTTAAACTTTAGTCGGCACTGACTGGAAACAGCTGCAATGAATAGAAAAACTATAAAATATAAACACACAGGTTCAAGTTAAAATAGTTGTATTAAAACTTAATATTTTTTTGGAAATCTGGATAATCACAAATGTGATTAAACAGCTACAAAATCTG
>CM025784.1:5229942-5252887 GCA_014636745.2 Centella asiatica | reverse complement strand
ACTGCTGCTGCTTTTAGTTGTTTCTTTTTCTTCCCTTGATCTGCGTGCATTTAATGTTCAAAAGTTCTCATTGGACCAATACAAACTTCAAGAAATATCTTTTCAGTTAATATTTTTTGCTTCTTTAACAAGCTTCGTTGATTTTAGTGTAAGTCCTGATGACGGGTGCATGCTGTCATAACCATCCACTGACGACAAGCCCTGATGAACTTGATCAGTGCTTCTAGATCCCCTGATGACACGTCTTGTTAAAGACTGGATCAGGGCTTCAACCTTCACTTGAGTTTTACTCAGTGTTTCTTTGATCCACTGATGTTATAACTTATGACATACACTGATGGCTTCCACTGATGTAGTGTTGAGCTTTCCCCCTAACAGGTTACCCTGATGGGTTAGCTTGATACTGTCATACACTGAAGATTTACCCTGACAGATGACATGTCTTGATCACACCATGACGCGTTCCCCCTGATGAGTTTGGCCAGCCACTGCCATACCTTGATGTGTTCCCCTGACGAGTTGGTCTGCCTCAATCATCCCCTGATAGGTTCCCCTGACAGGTTCTTAATCATTGAAGCTTTGTTTGGAATATCTGATGTGCGGAATACTTTGACTATTTTCGAGTAACATCAGACATTCCTCTTCAGTTTGTCAAGTCCTTTATATGTTCTACTTTACGATTTGTCTTGTGAAATGTTTGATCGTCCCCTGATGAATAAGTTTATCATCAGTAGATGCAAAACTTGTGCTGATATTAAGATTTATAAAATACCTTAAGTATTTACAGATACACAATTTATTCTCTAAACATCATCATCTTTAATTAACTCTAATAGTTTTCTTTTGCTACCCTTAGTCTTTTGGGAGACTAAGGGTTGGGCTAATGAGAGTGGTTGTGTTGAAACTGGTTGTACTACTCGGGTAGGCAGAGATGTGGTTGTGATATCTGCCATAGTAGCTGAAGGAAAAGAAGTAGTAGGTTGAGAAGTAGAAGGGAGAGTTCTAGATACCTGATCCATATGCGACGGGAGTGCAAATGGCTCTGCGGTATACAATTTCTTTATTATTTCTACAAACAACTTCTTTGTTTGTTTGTAAGTCTGTACAAAAATATCATTCTCAAAAGAAAGGTTAGTTATTTGATCTTTAATGATCATTGACAAAAATCTAGCATAGTAAATCTCTGATTTTCTAGAGTTAAAAATGCCTAGTTTATTTACAAGATCATCAAAAATTATTTTTTTTATATTTATATGTACATTTTTAATCATTGCATAAGCTATCTTTAAAGTTAATGAGGTTATTATCTCAAAGTTAGAAGACTTACCTGAGAACACCTTTATGATGGTGTCAAAGAGATAAGAAATCTCTCGTTTCACATTGACCCTCTAGAGGTCCTTGAACTTTAACATTGTGCTGGGAGCAGCGTTGTAGCCCAATTCCCTCAAGAAGTCGAGCAGATCAGCATCATTGGGCACTTCCACAAAGTCTTGTGCAGGCAGCCCCAGTGTTGTGTTGATTCTAGAAGGGGTTATTTTTCCCTTCTCAAAAGAGATCTTGAATGAGATCCCCTTCATGGCCTCTGGTCTTGTAGACGAGTTCATGAACTTAGCACTTGACCAGAGTTGTGAAAGAGCTTCCCCAGATATTTCTTTATCAGTAAAGATTGCTCGACTATACTCAGAGTTGAGTATATAGTTCATCATAGGTTTGAAGCAATCATTTACCTCATTAATGTCAGAGAAACCCACATAGTTTGTGGGTGAAACCATCAGATTTCTTGGAAGTTATTGAATAATGTTGGGTGTCATTGATGCTGTTTGAGATCTGAAGTTCTAGGGTTTCTATGAAAATGAGAGAGAGAGAGAGAGAGAGAGAGAGAGAGAGAAAGCTCTAGTGAATATCAGAGTCAGATTAAATGTTTTGAGGTATTTCAGAAGGAAAGAAAGAGAGAGTATAAATACCCGCCTTTTGACGTTTGAAAACCGCTCCTAAAAACACACTATCAGGGTGTCGTATCAATTCTGTGGTGACACGTCATCAGGGATAAAAGAATTCCCTGATGAATTATTATCACAGACTAGACAAAATCCCTTAACGCAGTCAAAAGCCTTTTACCTGACCCTAATGTTCATTGTATATACATACCCTGACCTTGATGCGCAAGTCGAATACCCTGTCCCTGATGCGCGAGTCGAATACCATGACTCTGATACATCAGACAAAAACAAACAAACACAAGAAAAACAAACAAATATATGTACTTATTTACATTTTTAACATACATAGTCATATATCATTTAATTTTATTAGGAGTTCATGAGATGAGTTAGGAGTACCAGAACTTAGGCATTTGATAGTTTGAGTTGTTCCAGCAACCTTTCTGATAAGTCTTTAGCAAGAATATTGAATTTTATTTTGCATAATTCACCATACCCAGCTCTCCCACAAGATTGGAAAAGGTTGTTTCATCAAGAGCCTTAGTGAATATGTCTATCAGCTGCTTGTTTGTTGGTACAAATTGTAGTTCAATGGTTCCATTAATAACATGTTCCCTGATTAAATGATATCTAATTTCTATATGTTTGGTTCTGGAATGTTGCACAGGATTTTCAGCAATGGCACTAGTGTTATCACACCTTGTTGAAATTTTGTTGAAGTTCAGTCCATAGTCTATTAACTGATTTTTCATCCATAGGATTTGTGCACAACAACTTCCAGCTACAATATATTCAGCTTCAGCAGTTGATGTTAAAATTGAGTGTTGCTTTTTGCTGAACCAAGATACAAGCCTTCCTCCTAGAAACTAACAGCTTCTTGTTGTACTTTTTCTGTCAATTCTATATCCTCTAAAGTCAGCATCAGAATAATCCAGTAATTCAAATCCAAACTCCTTTGGATACCAAAGTCCCAACTCTGTAGTGCCCTTGATGTATCCCAAGATCCTTTTCACTGCTATGAGATGAGACTCCCTTGGATTAGCTTCGTATCTTACACAAAGACATGTTGCAAACATAATGTTAGGCCTACTTGTTGTTAGATACAGCAATGATCCAATCATTCCCCTATAAGTTTTCAGATTAACTTTCTTTCCATTCTTATCAGGGTCAATTTTGGTTGCAGTGGCCATTGGTGTCTTTGCTACTTTTAAGTCCTCCATGTCAAATTTCTTGAGAAGTTCTTTGACATACTTTGTCTGATAAATATAAATCCTATCAGCTACTTGTTTGATCTGCAGTCCCAAGAAATAAGACAATTCACCCACCAAACTCATTTCACATTTGCTTTGCATGAGCTCGAAGAACTTTTCACACAATCTAATGGCTGTGGATCTAAAGATAATATGATCAACATATATTTGAACCAAGATAAGATGACCTTGGTGTTGTCTAAAGAACAATGTCTTGTCAATGATACCTCTTGTGAACTTGTTTTTTACCAGAAACTTAGATAGTGTGTCATACCAAGCTCTAGGAGCTTGCTTCAGTCCATAAAGTGTTTTCTCTAGTTTGTAGACATAATTTGGGAATTTTGAACTTTCAAACCCTGGAGGTTGTTGGACATACACCTCCTGTTCCAATTTCCTATTGAGAAAAGCATTTTTCACATCCATTTTATAAACTTTAAAGTTTGAATGTGCTGCATAGGCTAAGAAGATTCTTATAGCCTCAAGTTTGGCTACTGGTGCAAAGTTTCATCAAAGTCAATCCCTTCCTCTTGAAGATAACCCTTTGCAACTAGTCTTGCTTTGTTTCTTATAACAATGCCAGCTTCATCCATCTTGTTTCTGAATACCCATTTAGTACCTATTATAATTTTGTCTTTGGGTTTAGGCACCAATTTCCATACTTGATTTCTTTCAAACTGATTTAGCTCTTCTTGCATGGCCATTATCCAATCTACATCTTGAATGGCTTCGTCAAATTTCTTTGGCTCTAATTGTGAAAGAAAACAAACATATAGACATTCATTAGATGTTACTTTTCTAGTTTGCACTTTCTTGTTTGGATCACCAATAATCAAGTCTGTTGTGTGACTCCTAGACCATTTGGGAGTAGAGATGTATCTTGATGAGCTTGCTTGATTATCATCTTCTCCCCCTAAATCTGTGCTCCCAGCTTCTGAGAAAACTCCCCCTAAATTAATGCTTAAATCAAGGTTAATGTTATCCCCTGATGGTGCATGCGCTGATGGATGATCCCTTGATGAAATATTCCCTGACTTGTTGTCCAGGAAATTAACTCTATATGTTGAAGGGGCTTCAATTGTGTTTGGATTGACATCAGGGATGGTTAAATTTTCCATTTGTCTGCACTCATCAGCTTCATTCTCTTGATAATCAGAATCATCTTCATTTTCAAATTTGAGCTCTTTATGAAAACTAGGGTCTTCAAGTCCAGAAATCTCTTGATCATCAAAAGCTACATTTATAGACTCTATTATTACCTGGAGTCTCTTGTTGTAAACCTTGAAGGCCTTAGATGTCAGGGAGTAACCTAGGAAAATTGTTTCAACAGCCTTTGGATCAAATTTCCCTAAGTTCTCACCAAAGTTCCTTAATACAAAGCATTTGCATCCAAAAACATGTAGGAACTTGTCGTTTGGTTTCCTCCCTGTCATTAGCTCGTATGGTGTCTTGTTGTGAGCCTTGTTTATCAAGGACCTATTTTGAGTGAAGCAAGCAGTGGAAATTGCCTCAGCCCATAAATAAGTAGGAATTATTGCCTCTGCTAACATTGTTCTAGTAGCTTCTATCAGGGTTCTATTTTTTCTGTCCACTACACCATTCTGTTGAGGAGTCCTTGGAGCAAAGAATGTATGATTGATGCCTTTCTCCACACAAAATCCATCAACAACTGCATTCTTGAATTCAGTTTCATTATCTATCCTCAATATTCTAACCACTGACCCTGACTCTGTTTCCACTTTCTTTATATAATCAACGATTTGTTGAGGTACTTCTGTTTTAGCATTTTGAAACTTAACCCAAGTGTATCTGGTGTAGTCATCCACAATAACCATTGCAAATCTTTTCTTTGACACTGACATTATGTTGACAGAGCCAAAGAGATCCATATGAAGCAATTGAATTGGATCCTTGATTATTGTGGCTTCCTTGCTGACAAAGGATGTGTTAGAACAAAATAAGTTTAAGTGTTTGTAGAAGGGGGTGGGGGGGGATGAATGCAAACACTACAATTTCTTTGCTCTTTTGAAACTTTAGTCGGCATTAAATGGAAACAACTACTACGAACAGAAAAATAATAATAAATGAAGACGCAGATTCAAGTTAAAATATTTGTATTATAACTTGATGTTTTTCTGGAAATCTTTAGAATCACAACTATGATTTACAGCTACAATTTTTGTGAATAAATACACAGTTTCTCACACTCACTAGCTACGACAACTTTTCTCCGGAAAAATAAATCACAACTGTGATTTACAACTATAATTTTTGTGAATAAATACACAGCTTCTCACACTCACTAGCTACGAAAACTTTTCTCTGGAAAAATAAATCTCTCAAGAAATATATTACAGAGCTTCCTAGTGTTGTGTGCTTCTGTGTTTGTTTAATCTGTTGGATAGATTCAAAAAGTGTATCTTTTACAATGAGAACTCCTTTGCTTATATGTCGAACAGTGGTTGAAATCACGTGCTTGAGACGTGCTGCTTTTCTCAACTTAGCCGCAAGTATGTCACATCGTTGCCCTATGTGTCAAACTACTGCATGCTTTGTTGCTACTTTTTTCTCATTGGACCAAAACAAACTTCAAGAAATATCTTTCCAGTTGATATCTCTTGCTTCTGTAACACATTACGTTGATTTCCGTGTAAGTACTGATGACGGGTGCAAGCTGTCATAACGATCCATTGACTACCAGCCCTGATGGACTTTGATCAGTGCTTCTGGATCCCCTGATGCTTATTGATTGGATCAGGGCTTCAACCTTCACTTGAGTTTCACTCAGTACTTCTTGATCCTGATGGTTATGACTGACGGCATACACCGATGGCTTTCACTGATGCCATGTTGGTTATTCCCCCTGACGGGTTACCTTGATGGGTTGGCTTGACAATGACATGTCCTGAAGTGTTCCCCTGACGGGTTGGTCTACCTTCATCATCCCCTGACAGGTTTCCATTGAATGGTTCTCTTGATGAGTTCCCCCTGACGGGTTCCCCTGATGGGTTCTTAATCAACATAACTTTGTTTAGAATATCTGATGTGCGGAATACTTTGACTGTTAACAAGTAACATCAGACATTCTTCTTCACCTTGTCAAGTCCTTTGGATGTTCCATTTTCTGACTTGTCTTGTGAAGAGATTGACCATCCCCTGATAAATAAGATTATCATCAGTGGATGTAAAACTTGTGCTGATCTTAAGGTTTATAATATACCTCAAGTATTTACAGTTGCACAATTTATTACACAAACATCATCATCATCATTTAATTCTAACAAGATGTTTTCCTTTGCTTCCCTTGTTGACAAGTTGAATATAATCCTTCTTGAATGAATTCCACTTGAGGTAATCCAGTTACCAACTCTCTCTTCACCAAATCATTGATAGCTTTGTAGTTCAGGTGAGAGAGCTTCTTATGCCACAGTCTACTCTCATCAGGGGTTTCCTTGCAGTAGAAGCATGATTCTCCACTTACTGAGTTGAAATCAGCAATGCAGAGATCTCATTTCCTTATCCCTGATAAGACCAGCTTCCCATCATCTTCATTTGAGATCAAGTACTGATCCCCTTTGAAAGAAATGATGTATCGCTTTTCACATAGTTGACTTATGCTTAATAATTTGTGCTTAAGACCATTAACTAGTGCTACATTTTCAAATGAGACATCCTCATTTGCTGTTTTGCCATAACCAAGAGTTAATCCTTTGCTGTTATCACCAAAAGAGATCACTGGACCAACATTTTCTTGGAACTCTGTGAGCAGGGCTTTATTTTCTATCATGTGTCTTGAGCGGCCGCTGTCTAGAAACCAGATTTGACTGTTTTTGACTTTTCCCTACACACAAAGAATATTTAATTTTTTTTGGTACCCAAGTGGCTTTGTGTGAGAAACCGGAAATTTTAATAAAATGTAATTATATTAAATTCATTTTATAATGAAATCTTTGTTTCATTTCAACGATCAATAGATTTTACGTTTAAGTTTACATGCATTCCACGCAAATTGATGCGCGCATCCACTAACAAAAATTATAACGAGCACGACCTTTTAAAATTTTAAAGCGTTAATCGTTATAATAAACGTATGTGTGCATTTTTTTCGCCTTGCCAGTGCGGGAAAACTTTTCGGCTTATACGTTAAACCAATGCATAACCATTAAATTTAATTAGTGGCTAAACAAATCAAATTTAACACCAATTAAATTCAAATTTCAGCTTGTTCCTAAATGGCAAAAACAAGGAAATTTCTTTTTACCTATCTAAGTAAATTTTTCTTAAAACTAATCCAATGGTCAAAATTAAATTAAGGGTTATATAAATATACCATTATAGAAAACCCTAGCCTCCACTTCTGATATTTTTCTCTAGCAAACATTTTCCAAAATTTGGATTTTGCATTTAAGATAAATCATAGAATTTTTGGATTTTTTTGTCCATTGAAGCTTTGAAGAGGTACCCCACTGCTCTATTATTTTTGCACTTACTGTCATTTATGATTTTACCATTGTGTATATTATTTTTTTCAGTATCATTTTCATAGATGGCACATGTTTATAGCATTTATGGTTTGTGAGATATTAATTTTTAAAGTTTATTCAAAATAAAAATAAAAATTCAAGAACATTTAAAAACCCGAAGAACCCTAGCTTGTTCCGATCGATTTTCCGGAATGTTTCTTGCATGGTTGTTCAAATTAATTTTATAACTTTGTTTCTGCACTTGTAAGGATAATTTTACCTCAATCAATTTTTGAAAATGGCCAAGTTTATGGTGTTTTAAAGCTCAGCCGAAATATTTATATACCCGAATAGTTTTTTTTTTTCATGTGATTGTGTTGTTGAAAGCTGAAATAGATTGCGTTAATGGGTTTCTGGTTGCTTAATCTTTCGAATCCATGTTTTTTTCATCGAGAATGGTGGAGAAATGGAGGATTCAAGCTCGGCCGAAGCTTCGCCACCGTTAATGGCGGTCTCGCTGGCGGCGAGCTACAGACCATCGTTCTAGCCAGTTTCAGGCCACGACATGGAGCATAGGGGTATATTCTCCTATGGCAAAGGTCATGGCGATGTCCCCACTGCCGATTTCTCGCCGTCCGCGATGATTTTGGGGTTGGCAGCCGCGGCTCCGGCGAAAGCGGCGCCGGCGGCGCCCCCCCGCCGAAACCCTAACCTGGTGAAGAAGACGGGTCGGTCCGACACGGACCCGACCCGTTGACCCGACCCTATTGACCCGAGCTTGACCCACAGTTGACTAGTCCAATCCAATCCACTTTAATTTTATTTTTGGGCTCAATCCCAATTTAAAATAAAATAAATTAAAATACCTTTAGTTATAAATTATTAAATGAGTAATTTTTGGATAATAATTTTTAACATGTAAATAAACTTTTTACATGATTAAAATATTATGATTTAAAATTTGAAATTTATTTATGATGTTAGAGTCTCTTAATTACCGTAATTAAGTGACGAGTCATAAATTCATAAATAATTATTATTTAATTAAAACAATTAAATAATAATTAAGGAATAAACTCTAAAATTTTATTAAGTGATTAAATAAATCATTTAAGCTAAAGATTAATTAAGAAATAATTCTTGATTAATTAAATTAAGAAATCAAGACCGATTATTATTTAATTAAATTGATTAAATAAAAATTAAGAAATAAATTATACATGATAATTAAATGATCAATAAATCATTTAATTTAAAAGTAATTAAGAGATAATCATTTTAAGTAAAGGGTCAGATCCCTCGCTATCACTCGGGGACCCTAGAATCTATTTTTCTCTAAGCTATTAAGAGCTGTTGACATTGTTTCTGTCTAACCTCATAAACACTTAAACCCAATGATTTATCCCTCTTTCATAACGCACCCAATACTTGTTTATATACTTGCGAGCGTAAATCGCTCATGTTACTATTATCAAATGTTTTACAGGTTATGGCGAGAAGGCTGAACCGTCTTCTAAAGGCAAGGAAAGAATGGCTTGACGAACGCTCCCTGATCGCCCTCTTTTGACGATACTCAGGGGAAGGGTGAAGCGTGAGGAAGTTATAGAATTGTTTAGATTGTAAGGCCTGTTTGGGCCCCTCATAGACTTCCGCTGTTAGACAATCATTTTGGGTTATTATAATAAAGATTACTATTCATTTCTCTAATTTAATGTTATGCATGCTTGGATGTTAATACTTTTCTTTTGTCAATTTTGACGGTGCCCGAGGTCCAGTATGGTATTTTTGGGGCTATCACACTTTGGGTCCTCTAGGTTTAGTCATAGTTAATGGTAAAACAACTTTTTCATTATGTGTGACTTTTGGTTTTGTCAAATTAAAGACTTTCTCCTTTTTAGGAGCTACATTATACACGTCTGATTTATCAACAATTTTCTTATCTTTACCCTTAGGGGTCCATGCTTGAGCAGTTGGTAAATCATCAGCATATAATATTGTGCCAGAAAGAATCTGTGGTTTTTCTTTACACTAAAAAGATAAGTGATTATTGCTACCACAATTCCAGCACACTTTCCTAGGGGCTTCATGAATAGAGGTGTAATTACTGGCTTTGTTTACACCTAACTTACCATTCCTATTCTTTTTATTATCCCTTGACAGGCGTTTATCCCTTGAAGGGCTACGAGGGCTTGATGCACTCTTATCCATGATGACTGTGTATCCACTGATGCACAGTCTAGTTCTTTCTTGACTGGGGGTTTGAGTGCTTTGACAAGAACAGGTTTCTTGCCTCTCCCACCACTTGTGGAAGCTTCACTCATTGGGAAAACATTTCCTTTTTCTAACTTTGTTACAACCTTTACAAATTTGATAAGTTGTATTGGCCTTTTTCCAAAGCTAGCTACATTTTCAACCTCAATAGGTGGTTACTTCACTAAAGTCTTTACATAACCTAAACCAGACTTGGGATCAGATTTCTGACAGTTTAATTGATCATCCAATGTTTTGCTAGACTCATTCCATTTCTTTATGACTTCCTTTTCTTGACTCAGAAGATTGGAGGTCCATTCCTATCTTTTAACAGCATAGTCAAGGAGATTTTTAGTCCTTGAGAGTTTTTTTGCAAGACTTTCAAGTCTAGAGAGTTCTGATTCTAAAAGAGTATTTCTAACAGTCAAATGTTCATTTATTTTCTGCACTCTCTCAGTTTCAGCTACAACACTCCTTAGGGTGTCATAAAGATCTTTTATCTCACAAGACATTTCCTTAACGGTTTTAACATAATCAATTTTAGACATGTTAGAGGAAATTTCAAGGCTTACTTGTGAGCTACAAATACTCAAAACTTTTTGATCTTAAAACACTTGTTAAACACTGATGGAAATAGCTACAGTATCGGAAAAACTATAATGACTTTAAAATGAACACACAAGCATTCAAGTTAAAATAGTTGTATTAAAACTTGAGGTTTTTCTGGAAATCTAGTTAATCACAAATGTGATTAATCAGCTACAAATTATGTAATGAGTTATAGCTTCTCTTTCACACTCATTAGCTACAATACTTCTTTGAATATTTTCTCACAAGAATATTTCAAAGCTTCTCTAGTGTTTTTGTGCTTCTATATGTTGGTTGATCCGTTGGATTTTTCTTTTGTGTAATGAGAACTCTTTTGCATATATAGAAGATCAGTAGTTGAACTCACGTGCTTGGACGTGTTGCTCTTCAACTTAGCCACATATATGTCACATCGATGTCCTTTAGGAATGATGTGTCAGACTGCTGTTGCTTTTGTTGCTTCTTTTCCATCTCTTGATCTGCATGCATTTAATGATCGAGAGTTGTCATTGGACCACCAAACTTCAAGAAATATCTTTCCATTTTATATCTCTTGCTTCTATAATAAGTTTCATTGATTTGCGTGTAAGACCTGATGACGAGTGTATGCAGTCATAACTGTCCACTGATGCACTCTTATCCCCTAATGACTGTGTATCTACTGATGCACAGTCTAGTTCTTTCTTGACTAGGGGTTTGAGTGTTTTGGCAAGAAGAGGTTTCTTGCCTCTCCCACCACTTGTGGAAGCTTCACTCATTGGGAAAATATTCCCTTTTTCTAACTTTGTTACGGCCTTTACAAATTTGATAAGTTGTATTGGCCTTTATCCAAAGCTAGCTGCATTTTCAACCTCAATAGGAGGTTCCTTCACAAGAGTCTCTACATAGCCTAAACCAGACTTAGGATCAGATTTCTGACAGTTTAATTGATCATCCAGTGTTTTGCTAGACTCATTTCATTTCTTTATGACTTCCCTTTCTTGACTCAAAAGATTGAAGGTTCATTCCTCTCTTTTAACAACACAGTCAAGGAGATTTTTAGTCCTTGAGAGTTTTTTTGCAAGACTCTCAAGTCTAGAGAGTTCTGATTCTAAAAGAGTATTTCTAATAGTCAAATGTTTATTTATTTTCTGCACTCTCTCAGTTTCAGCTACAACACTCCTTAGGGTGTCATAAAGATCTTTTATCTCACAAGACATTTCCTTAACGGTTTTAACACAATCAATTTTAGACATGTTAGAGAAAATTTCAAGGCTTACTTGTGAGCTACTGCTGTCATTGGATGAGGCCATCAGGGCTAGGTTGACATATTCTTCATTATCTTCTTCATCTGAGTCAGCCCAGTCCTTTCCCTCTGGAATGCAAGCTTTTCCCTTCTTGGTGGCATTTAGAAGGTCAAAGTATTTCTTCTTGTAATTCACACCAGCTTCCTTTCCTCTGGATTCACCTTCCTTTATGGTTTTGCAGCACTCATTTGCAAAATGGCCCATCTCATTACATTTGTAGCACACTATTCTTGATTTATCAATAAAGTTTTTAGTGCTACTAGGTTTCCTTGCTGAAAATCTTTTTGATCCAGATGGTTTTTGAAATTTCAGCTTGAAAAACCTCTTTGCAAGAAAAGCCATGGTTTCATCCAGTTCTTCTAACTCTTCATGAGTGTACTTATCCTCCTTTGAGTCAACTTCAATGTCCCCTTCTTTTTTAGCATCCCCTGACTGTTGCTTCATCAAGACACTTGGTCTACCTTCTTCTTTATCCTTCTTGGCAGCCATCAAGGATACTGATTTTTGCTTTTTGGTATCCCCTGACATTTCAGATATTTGTTGAACCTCCAGTTTATATGTCTTTAGGGTACCATAGAGTCTATCCAAGTCTAGAAGATCCATATCCTTGGATTCGCTGATGGCTGTCGTTTTAGGATCTCATGATATGAGAATTGCTCTCATGAACTTTCTGTTCACATCTTTATTAGCATAAGTTTTTTAATATATCCTCAGGTCATTTACCAACCTGTTAAATCTGTAAAACATTTCAGTGAGTGTTTCACCATTTTTCATTGTGAACCACTCATACTGGTTCATATATATTCATGCATGTCATCATAAAAGTCTCCATACACATCTACAATACATCCAAACAAAGATCAAACAATTAAAAGTCACACTTTGGTCGAATACTACATTAAAATTATAGAAGTTCTCTTTTAAATTTTCTTTTCAAAGCTTTGAGGAATAAAGTCAAAATATGAAAACATCTTAAATTAGGTTCCTACATAAATTAAAAAGAATTAGGCAAAGAGCTCTACTTTTAGGTCCTTCATAAAATTTTCTATGGCGGAGCTCATCAAACTCACTAAAGTACAAAATGCTCTTTTCACTTGCAACTTGCATGCCAAAATTAAGAAATTACAATGCCATTATGCTTTACTTATCACATTTAGTAATTTATAGTATTTAAAATGTATTGAACGATATTAGCCATGTTGTGCACAAATTTATATGTTAGTTTAACTACAATTAAGTTGAATAAAGTGAGGATTTTAACAAGTGGTATTAGCTCTGTCTCAAAAAGATAGTTAAATTTGAATTTTTGATTGATATTAATATTGTTTATGTAATTGAGAATTACATATTTAAGAGATAATTTTTTGTATTAAATTTGTTATATATGTTCGATTAATAATAAGACAAAAATCATAATAATAAAATCTAGAAAATATTTGATTATAATAGATATATTATGTAGATGCAATTCCTTATGCAGGAAAAATTAATTTTTAAATATATATATTTTAAATGGAGAAGGAGTTTTCTCTGTCTTTCATTACCAAATGTGACAAATTTTTCTATATCAAATTATGTTACATTGCCTGTTTCAACTTGCTAATGGTTGTTCACTTGCTCTCTCTTAAATAGAATTTTTGAAATTCACTTGTTAAAAAACTAAAAAAACGACACATGTTGATGCAACATATAATGGAGGAGACAAATTCATCCCTTAACAAATCCATTGTCCATGGCTTATCACATGGGCGAGATTTCTATCACCGTCACATGACGTGCACACTCATAGAATTTCTCCTTCTATTTTTTTTCCATACTAAGCTGGGCAGAGGAAAAAATTTCTGAAGAAAATTATTTTTCGGAAAAATATTTTCCAAAAAAATTATTTTCTGATATTTGATTGATAATATTTTTTAGGAAAATGTTATTATTTTTATTACTTTATTATGTATATAAAAGGTTATTATCACTTATTATGAATAATAATTTTATTTTATTTTTATATTAGATATTTATTTTTTTATTATATTATTATATAAATATTTATTTATTTAATAGTAATTTATATTATTTAATGTTATTATGTTATTTAATATATATTGTGATAAACAACTCCACCAATTTTTTCGAAAAACGTTTTTTTCTTTTAAACTTCGTAAGTTATTTTTCAAAAAAGTGTAAAAAAATACAAAATAACCAGAAAATATTTTCCTTTATTTTCATTTACCGTAAACATCACAAATAAGAGAAAACGTTTTCGGCTAACAAATAATAGAAAATAAAAAAAATGTTTTCCAGAAATCATTTTCCGTAAATAAACAGAGCTAACATTTAATTCGGTAAGAACCATACTTTGGCAAATTTTTTGACACCCCTAAGCACCTCTAGTTCGGTTAGATACAAAATTGAAGCTGAAGCATTAAGAGACAACTTTTTGATAAATATATATATATATAACCCAAGTCTTCTTTTTTATTTGATATATGCTTTTTCTACCATTTTCTTTTCGTTATTACTTTTTATCTGAACTCCAATTGTATTTATCTTTTTAATATACAAGATTTAATGTGGGATATTTTTGACAGAATATACAAGATATATAATACTCTGTATATGCTTGCACTAATGTTATAACTATTTCAATGAATATATTCGTGCTAATTAGTTACTCCTCAAAAGTCTGTTGCAACACATATACTATCAACAAATAATTACGGAAACACCTTTAAAGTTAATGAAAGAATATATCTATCTTACTTATATAAAAAGGGAAATATGTAGGGAAACTTAATCAAATAAACTAATTAGACATTGATTTTAATATAAATATCAACTTGCAATTTTTATTTTTTTATTAATATTATAATTAGGTATTTTACTAAAAAGGAAACATTATAATTAGGTGTGCAATTTAATTTTCTTTTACTAACTTACCATTCTACTATTATTTTAAATTAAAACTATTATTATACTTGAATTTATGTGATAATTATATATCATATAAGTCATATTTAATTATATATGCAGACTTTATATTAATGTTGAAAATTATAAGATAGAATTTTATTTTTAAGTTCAAGTATAAGCATATTAAGTAGAAATAAACTAATTACAATTGTATAATACAACAATAAATACTAGCTTCAAATTTTTTTTATATATTAAATTTTAAATTGAATCATTTTTTTAACTTACACTTATTTATACACATACACAACAAAAAAAAATTCTAAATTCTTATTTCCCTCATCCATATATTAAATTAAGTTTTAATTTTATATATTACTAAATATATGTATAAGCTATATATTCAACTTGTTTTAATGTAAAATTTATAAATTAATGAAAATGTTTTAAATTTTAAGAGATGACATAAATTTTTTAAAATTCTTTTAGTGATTCTAGAATTTAATGACATTGTTTTACTACATAATACAAAAAAATTTATAAAAATGACTATATGTGTGTGTGAAGAAATTTTATTAAATTAAAATAATTATTGCAACTAGAGAGTATCAATCAAAATGAGCCCCGTATTTCATAAAAACAGATATATTTGAAAATAAAATTTAAAGAATTATATTTGTATTTTTTTAATTATTCTGATGTTATTATTTCTAAAATTCGTAGTCATAATTTGCTTATCATATCATCACTTCGGTATGGGTAATAAATTTCATAACAACTTATTTTTTGTATATGTAAATCTCAATCAAACACAAGACATTAACATTCAAAAAAAATAAAAATCTTAATTAACTCTTTTTGTAAAAATAAAAAATACATAACTAATTTTTTGAAATCAAAGAACATCGAACATGCTCACGCACTCAATGTGTGTGAGTTGGTAGTTGAACAAAAAAGTATAAACAAATAATGGAGGAAAACTGAAATAAGTCATCATTATTTTTTTTCCCTTATGACTTGGTAGTTGAACAAAAAAGTATAAACAAATTCATAACGGAGGAAAACTGAAATAAGTTATCATTATTTTTCTTTTCCCTTAGAATAATTATCACTATATTATATGCATTTAAAACTCCCAAATGATTTAACTAGTCTCACTCTAATCTATAGCTGTATATGCATTTAAAACTCCCAAATGATTTAATTAGTCTTGCTCTAATCTTTAACGGTAAAAAAAGTGATTACTGATATCTTATATTCATTCATAGTATTATACTCTCTTTTTTTCATAAAAATTATAACACTTTTTTTTGAAGTGTGTGACAAAAATTTTAAGATATGTCAAAGTTATAACTAAATATTTCATTTTTGTATGATTTTTAAATAACACATAAATTCAAATGTTATACATTTAGTTATATTTTAAATTTTTTTAAAATTAAATATCTAAATAAATGTTTTATGCGTTTTAAAATTTATACTGCACACTTTAAAAGAAATATTATAATTTTTATAGAACAGAGGAGTAATAAAATAATGTTTAGATTATTTGATTCGAAATGTATATTTTAAACTTTCAAGTATGGATGGGACTATTCACAAATTTAAAATTGTAATATACAATCATTGAGATGTTTTACCAAACAAAAGTTTTTATTTAACTTTAATATCAGACAGATGCACTGAACTGTTTGTAAATCATAATTACTCAAACTTAATGGTTCAGACTTTATCCACCAATACATAAACCCAAACAGAAGACAATATAAATTAATATACGTTGTAACCACAAGAAAGAAATACGGAGTAAATAATAATAATAATAATTATAGAAAAATATACGTGATACGGAAGAAAATGAATTACCTAGAAGCCTCCTTATCCCTCTTCCCCTTTGTCAATCGTCCATTACTATTCCGACTTCAGAGTTCATGGCGAAAGCCTTATTCGCTTAAAGTTCCTCTCTCTCTCTCTCTCTCCCTCTCTCTCTCTCTCTCTCTCTCTCTCTCTCGCTCTCTACAATTTCAGTCTGTAATTTCTCTTCTTAATTTTTGATAAAACCCCTGAAAATTGGTTGATGGATTTAAAGTTGGTGAAATCATCAGCAGAGAAATCGGCTGCTTCGCTTGCTCCGGGATTTCGGTTCCATCCGACTGATGAAGAACTCGTTTGGTACTATTTGAGGCGGAAGATCTGTAACAAACCCTTTCGCTTTGATGCTATTTCCGAAATTGATATCTACAAAGTCGAGCCATGGGATCTTCCAGGTTATTTATATTTTGACTTATAAGTTATCGATATTCAAACACCATTCATCAAAATATTTGTATTAAATAGACAATATTATTGCCAAACATTTTTGATTGTAAGTAACTATTTATAACTATTTATTTTAACTCGTAATTTTACTTATAAGCAAGCAAATATTAAGTTGTTCCGAATCACCCTCTTTATACTTTTACTTTTAGAATTCAAGGCCTCATTGTTGAATTTTTATTGGTCTTCTAGTGATTATCAATTATCAATTGTAAGCTTGTTTATTGCTATTGTCTTCATGTATCTTATCAAAGTTTCACAGGGAGAAAGTTCTTAATCTATTTCTCAATTTCGTTCTTTATATAAATGTACTGTTATTATAGATATGGTTGGGTACAACTTTGATTATATCCAGTTTCCTTGTTCATAACACCTTTCATCATAATTCAGCTACATGGAAAGTTTTCTTAAAATGTTTAGCTAAGATCCAAAATGCATCCTAACAGTAATTAAAATACTAAAAACTCCTCTGTGCCATAAAAATTGGTAAGACTTTTTTTCAAGTGTGCGGCACAGATTTTAATATACATCAAACTTATATCTAAATATCTCATTTTTGTAGGATTCTTAAATATTTCGTAAATACAAATATTATACATTAAGTTGTAATTTAAAATTTTAAAAATTAAATATATAAATAGATATTTTATGCATCTTAAAATCCGTGCCGCACAAATTAAAAAAAGTGTCCCAATTTTTATGGGACAGAGGGAGTATTATATATCAGATACCAGAGTTTAGGTTCATTTTCCAACTTTCAATATATTGTATATATAGCCTTATAGTTTATAGTATTGTCAATTCACAATACAAAAATTATTGCTAGTTTAGGTTAAATTTCCAAATTTCAGTTACCAAATACCGACCAATCACCTACATGAAAATTGAAAATTCTAAAACAAAATGAAGGCTGTAAACTGAAACCCATACCATTAACTTACGACCTTCTACTGTTTTGGACTATAATTCCTAAGGATTAATTAAAAGCTTCTTAATCGTATTCTTAAATTAAATATCACTACTATGAAGGCACTGATATTTGAGAGAGAGAGAGAGAGAGAGAGAGAGAGATGTGTTTATCATTGGAATGCTATTATTGTGTAAATACTCTAGGACACATGCATCATGCACAAACTCTCTCCATCTCTCTCACCACTGCTGCACCCCCCACCCCACCAATCACCCATCCCATTTGCATATTTCAACAGAAGTTGAAAAATATGTAGTTGACTTGGACATTTAGTACTTTATTGTAATTCTTACAGATTATCTAAGGTATGTTAATGTGATGTTCTTGATAATACAGTCCACCTCTTTAGGTATTTTGTCGAGTATCTACATATCCATTATCATACAGTGATACAATTTATATATATATAAATAGGAAATAGAAACCCAAAGAAGGGCTGTTGAACCCTAAACTACACCATTTTGTGTAGGGGCCTTAGCCAAGCTTGGCTAAGGCATGCCTTTTATTCGTTTTTCTCTACACACACATATATGTATGTGTGTGTGTGTATATATATATATATATATTTATATACATATATGTATATAACCATATGGATTGAAGGAGTATCAAAAATAGATAATTACATAAGTTTTCTCATCTTTTTTTTGGTGTATATCATGGTTTTCAAATCCATGTAAGCTCTTTGAATCTGTACGATTAGATTTTTCTAATATATTTTGGAGATAATAGCATAGCACCAGTGGGTATGATTACAAAAATGAGTCATAGCTCATTTCCCCTTTTCCACACGTGCACGCTTGCCCACACACCACACACACACACACACACATATGTATATTAGTTGTATTTAAAAATTTAAGCAGTCATGTATGACTGTTGTATTTTTTGGCATTATACAAAGAGTATATAAATAAGGGTAGACCATAGTTATTAAAGGCTATGGCAAGAGGCACACCGGGGCACAAAAGTCTCCTTGGGGCATAGTTAAGAGGTGAGAGGTATGAGACGAGGCACGCGACTTATCGAAGTGAGGTGCACTTATAGATATACAGATATACTCATACACAAGTCCAATACCCTCATACACATATACACAATGCATGTAAATTGACTGCGCTGTTTTGTGTAGGGGGCTTTAGTCAAGCTTGACTAAGGCGTGCATTTTATTTGTTTTCCCTACACACACATATGTGTGTGTGTATATATATATATATATTCATATATACATATACGTATATATAACTATATGGATTGAAGGAGTATCAAAAATATATAATTACATAATTTTTCTCTTCTTTTTTTTGGTGTATATCATGGTTTTCAAATCCATGTAATAGTATATTTAAGGTTGAGATATATTGATATTTACATAATTATGAGATTTATGTAAATGAATTCAAAGAAAATTCAATAAATTCATATATTGTATTGTTGTATAGTTTTTGCAAGCGCTTTGAATCCGTACGATTAAAATTTTCTTATATATTTTGGAGATAGTAGCATATAGCACCGGTGGGTATGATTACAAAAATGAGTCATAGCTCATTTCCCCTTTTCCACACGTGCACACTCGCACACACACTACAAACACACACATATATATGTATATTAGTTGTATTTAAAAATTTAAGCAGTCATACATATAGCAGTTGTATTTTTTTGGCATTATACAAAGAGTATATAAATAAGGGTAGACCATAGTTATTAAAGGCGAGAGGCACCCGGGGCACAAAAGTCTCCTTGGGGCATAGGTAGGTGAGAGGCGTGAGACGAGGCACGCGCCTTATCGAAGTGAGGTGCACATACATACATACAGACATACTCATACACATGCCCAATACCCTCATACACAATGCATGTAAATTGATATAATTGATTATTATAAGGAAAGTGGAAAGTTAATGTCAAAATATAAGTTTGTGTTGTTTAGTGTAAGAATATCGAATATTTGTTACTAATTTACTAGAGAAAATCAGACGGCATAAAGTGAAATTACAAAGCCATCATATTTGATTGCATAAATAACACATTTCATTATAATTTTCCAAGGTAGGTAGGCTAATAATCAAAACTGTTTTCTACTTTAACATAACAACCGTACATGATATCTAAACAAATTCATTATTACATCTACTGAAGAAAAAGAAAAAGAAATTATAAGATTACACAAGGTCTATTATTTCATTGTAATTTGCTCTTTTTTTTTTTTTCAAATTTATCTCTTCCTGTCTTTTTTTTTTTCTTGCTTCTTTTCTTCTATTTGTTTTCAATTTATATTCTTTCTTCTTTTTTCTCTCATTTTTCTTCTCTGCTGTTTTCTAGACTCTTTTCTCAATGAGAGATGAACTGAAAATGAAATGAAATAGAAAAAGAATATGAGAATTGGGGCCTCACTTTAACAAGTACATATAAACCATGCTGTGTTCATTCTCCGGAGAGCCTAAAATTTTAACTGAAAGGTATCGTTTTGATATTTGCATTGTTGAAAGTTTTCTTTTACATAGCAACCACTTATCACTGTATCGCCAAAAATCTATCTAGATTTTCAGCTTTTAGTAATGCGACGTCTTTGTATGAGTATTGCTTGAGTTGTGAACTTTGTCCCAGTTCTAGATTTTCAACTTTTAGTAATGCGACGTCTTTGTATGAGTATTGCTTGAGTTGTGAACTTTGTCCCAGTGACTAATAACTAGGGCTGTTTAACGAACTGGACAGCTTGAGACTCAGCTCGACTCCACTCAAATTGCTAGTAGATTCGAGTTCGAACACTTCCTATGATTCGTTATGTTTATTGAGTCGAGCCGAGTATTAAGACTACTCGACATGACTTAATACTTAATATAAATGGTACTCAGCTTGATCAACTTGATACTCGATATATTTTTAACATGTGATAATCTTGTTCATTAGAACTTGTTATGTACTCGATTTTGAAATAAAAACTCGTTAATTATTCAATACTTGATAAATATTTGATAAAAACTCGAGACTTGATTATGTCTGAATATTTTTTAGTTACTCGCTAGCTACTCGCGAGCAATTCGATCATTAAACGAGTCGAGTTCGATCATAACATTTTATGGTCGATAAATATTTGACTTGAACTCGATGCTTTCCCTAACGAGTCGAGTTCGAGTATAGAATACTCAACTTGTCTCGGCTCATTTACAGCTCTACTAATAACTATCTAACATTACACTATAGTAATTTAAACCACACTGTCAATAGTCTTTGAGAAGTTATCACAATGTTCAAGTTATGATAAAAATGTAAATTTTGCTAGTTATGATGTCAGAAACAATTAATAGAGAAATATAGCAATTAGTTATTTTAGTGTATTTCAAGGCACATTGTGAATGCTAGTAGTTATGTTATGGCGTGCCTGGTATCTGGTATAAATAGAGAACAAGTGCGCATTTGTAATTATCTACTCAATCAATGGAATGGGAAACCCAATTGCTGTTCATTATCTTCTCTCTCATACATTTTATCTCATACTCATCTTCTTTTACTATTTTTTTATCCCCTTCTCAAAGTTACCTGTATCAGGACTATATCAAGGAAGTCTGACATATGCTGTATCATGTATATCCTTAAAAAGAGAAAAGTAAATGTTGCTCGTGCGCATACACACTCGCAATCACCCTTGTTCACACACATCATAGGCTGTACAAGTGGAAATGTTAATTTATCAATTTTAACGCTGAGGCCAAATAAGGAGATCTAGGTGGCTTATACTTATGTCGCACCCTCTCTGCATCTGTCTTCATATTCATATTTGTAGTGACTGAGAGCATAAATGTGTATAGTATGATGACCTATTGACTTTTCCATTTTTGAACTGTTTGGATGTATGTTGGGATTTAGGTAAGTCGAGGATAAAGAGTAGAGATTTGGAGTGGTACTTTTTCAGTGTACTAGATAAGAAGTATGGTAATGGTTCAAGAACAAATCGTGCTACTGATAAAGGATACTGGAAGACAACTGGGAAGGACCGGGCTGTTTATCATAGGACTCAAATTGTTGGGATGAAGAAAACTCTGGTGTATCACAATGGGCGGGCCCCCCGGGGTGAGAGAACAAATTGGGTTATGCATGAATACCGAATCATTGATGAGGAGATGGAGAAAGCTGGGATTTCTCAGGTGAGTCTAGTTTGGTATATGCATGTATTTGATTGGTGACTGTGTGTGTAATTCACCTGTTTAAAGAGCTTATTAGAGTGTCTTTGCTTATTAAGATGAAAATTGTAGTGAAAATGTGGAAAATATGATCTTGTTTTATCTCTTCTTGTTGAAGAGATAGAATGTGCATGAGCAAAGTGCAATATCACCAAATACGAACCACAAGCATATAAACTTAGAGTTAACAATTCAGAAGTTGTGATTTGGGTGTAACAGCAGTTCACCTCTTTGGAGATTATACACTGTTAATTGAGCCTAGGTCCTTGCATGGTTTTTTTGTTTATGGACAGGATGCTTTTGTGCTTTGCCGGATATTTCGGAAAAGTGGTTCTGGGCCGAAGAATGGAGAGAACTATGGGGCGCCATTTATTGAAGAAGAATGGGAGGATGATGAGTTGACAATGGTGCCAAAGGATGAGTATGCAGAGGAACTCCCAGTAAGTGATGATGCCTGCCCAGATGCCTATTTGGATGAAAATGATCTCGAACAGGTTTGTCTCATCTTGTTATGTTCTTTAGTCAGGTACATGCATATGCTTATTTATGCGGTTGAGTAATTTCTCTTAAAATTGTAAGACATCCAGTATCTAATATATAAAAATACTTTTGTTGGTTAGGTATTAGTTTGTATTTCCACTGTAGGCTCACTTTTTATGAAAGTCCTTCTATCAACATCAACATCAACATCAATGCCTTTAACCCAAATTAGTTGGGATCGGCAGTCAAAAAACAAAAAGTACATGTTATATATATATATATATATATATATATATATATATATATATATATAT
>CM025784.1:5216529-5229932 GCA_014636745.2 Centella asiatica | reverse complement strand
ATATATATATATATATATATATATATATATATATATATATATATATACTCCCACGGTCCTCAAAAGGGTACGCTGTTATTTTTATTTTCTCTTTCTTACTTTAAATGGTGGGACCATTTTCTCTTTTATTTTAAACCACACTCAAAAATTTATATCAAGGATAAAAAAGACACAAATGTATTATTATTTGTTCTTCTTAATTTATCTGTTTGGATGTGGGAATGGAGGGAGTAATAGATGAAAGACAATCTAAAGAAACAAAAGACAAGAAGATTTAACAGAAAATAATAATATCAATAGTAGTAATGAAGAAAAACTGAAAAAAATAAAGTAGAAAATAAGAAGAGGAACAAGAAGAGATCCTAAGAAGAGGAGCAAGAGCAAGAAAGAAGCTGAGCACCGACTCTACTTTTCGACTTTATTAATAACTTTCTTCCTCTCCTTTCTGAACCCCACCATATGCCTATCTATTTCCCGACCCTTCGATCTTGCATAACTACTCTAACAATACCTCTCACAACATCATTCTCTTTACAATGCACTCCTTATCTCACCGGAGCATTGGGAGGCCTCCAAAGAATATGGCAAAACCATCTCAATGTATGTTCTCTCATCTTTTCCTCTAAACCTTTTCCTCTACCAGCACAACTCCAACTTTTTGCGAATATGTTCATCTCTTATCTCGTCCATTCTTGTATAACCACACATCCACCTTGACATCCTCATCTCGGCAGCCTCCAATGCCAACACTCAGCTACATACAGCATTTCAGGCTTCATAACCCTAAGAACGGATTATAGACTCAATTCTGATTATAAACACACCCACACAAATGTATTTAACAGTGGAAATTGTTGCAAGCCACCAACACATAATTTTCACAAGCATGTAGGCAAAATTGATCTTTCATTTAGTAACATTCACTTCACAGTGACTATAGCACACATTTTCAAACCCAAAGCTAAAAACAAAAATATAAGAAAATCAAGAATTCTGGTGAAATCAAATATATGAAAAAGAAAAACTAATGCTAGAATTCCACCATCACATCTCCGTCACTATCTTAAAAAAAAAAATACATACGTACATACATACATAAATACATCTGAATAAAAGAAATGAAGATGTTGAGTAGGAACAGAAAAAGGAAAAAATAACTTGAAAAGAATACCATAAATGCAGTTCCACCAACACTAACACTACCGTGAACACAACCACCATCACAACTGTCAAACTATCACCATTATATAATTTCTAACTAGCTAGGCTGATATAATTACTGATGAACCCGCTGAAATTACTAACAGATTGTTCGCTCTGCGCATTCCGTCCTTTATGACTTTGCCACCATTTCTGGCCACTCATGGTCAAGACTGTCTGCTGGTGCCATAGCTCTAGCTGTTTAGTACTTTGACTAAATTGAATCAGCAGATTACTTCATTAAGTTTGTAAAATAGTGCTTTTTTTTTGGGTAATCCTCACGAGTGGTTTGGAGGTGACTTTGCATTCTAACATAGTTATGCATATTGAAGCTGTTTAATGTTGAACTGCAAATCTTGAAGCTTCCATTTATTGTTATTCATTTGTTTAACATTGATTTCTGGTTTTAACTCTGCCAGCGTCAGTCTATGTGCGGTAGGCTATATATATATCAGATTACCACAAGGAACATATAATTATTAATGAGAGCTTTAAACATTACTCTACAAATTTCTACAAGCTAGTTAAAGATGATAATTTTCCTTGTAGCGCATGATCTGTGTTGCATTTTGATTGGCATTGCACGAGTTATGCATCCATCCCCAACCCTTTTCTTTTTCTTTGTATGAATTGATTAATATATGTATTTTTTTTCAGATTCTTAGTGCAATTGATCCTTTGCACGATGCTGCTGTCCCTTTCAACTTTGCTGTTGAGAATGAAGTTGGTAATGTTGAGGAATCCACCAACTTCATTAGCGAAGCACGAGAGCCCTTGGCAGGTGTGGAACAGCATGATGGCAGGAATTTATATAATTTGCCAGTGCAGTATCAAATGGATTCTAGTTCAGTCGAGCATGAATACACTGGTGAATCAAGCAATGTTGTGAATTCCTCTGATCTGGATTTCTTACTTAATGAACCATTTTTGGATGCCATGGATAACCCTCCAACCAGCGATGGAGCATTTATTGAAACTAATGACCTCAAGCAACCTGTTGACCTAGATCCCACTAGCTTTGAAATGCTTGACGAATATCTTCAGTTCTTTGATGCCACTGACGGCAATATGCAAAATATGGGTTTTGACTACTCAAATATATTAGGAAGTGAGGAACTTCATTCTGACCACGCATCATTACTCCCATGCAAGGTACTTCTGCAGATTTACTTCTTTGACTGTGTTGGCTTTGAGTGAGTATTGTTTGCTTATCCACTATGGTTCTATCAGGATGAAAATGAAGGCATCATTCAAGAGAATATGGAAGGAAAACAACCATTAGATGGGAAATGTAATGATGTTCCATTTTCGTCTAAGCAACAGCAGACAAACTTCGGATCGGGTACCGATTTCTGTTCTTATTTGAGTTTTTCTCCCTGATGTTCATTCATTGTTACATGTACTTTCTGAAAGTTGGAATTGTGTTATTACTAATTTTGTCTTGGGTAGCTGCTAATTCCGAAGTGTTCATTATTGTTTAATTTCTGATTGTGCAGATTATCAGTATACATTTGTTAAGCAGGCTGGTAGAATGTTGAAGAATATTCCTGCTCCTCCTGCATTGGCTTTAGAGTTCCCCGCAAAAGATACAAGTCTTCATACCTCTGCTTCTGCCAGTTCTTTCCATGTTACTACTGGTATGATCCACATAAGAAATGCAACTTTGGGTGGTTCGGAGATGGACTGGCCCTTCAGTAAGCATGGCCGTGCCAACATTGTTCTTTCTTTTGGCATGCCAGGAGGTGATAATTCTTCTGCGGATTTGCAATATGTGTCCAGTGTGCTCACTGACAGGGCTAACATGGCTATATCCCGGGGTTGGTTCTACTTCATGTTCATGTGGGTGCTACTTTTTACTATGAGCTTCAAAATTGGGACTTACATCTTTGCCAATTAATCCTCTCGCCCCATCCCCTAGAAGTTCATGGAAGTTGCTGTCCTACAACTCCATAATAGATGGTAGCATGTGCGTTCTTATTTTTTCAATTGGCGGTTCTTAATATTAAAAGATGTCTGGATCAAATTATTCTAGATACATGTAAATCTTTTAACTGTCCGTTCACCTCAATCCTAGGTTTGTGCTTGTTTCTTGTCTCCAAATCAGAACTGAGATATATCAAGGAATATTTTTAAGTTTGTTTCTTTATGCTACTTGTTTCAAGTTTAAGAGTATCGTGTTGTTATGGACTAGTTGAAGAGTATACGAGCAAGGCAGAAGTGGTTTGTTAGTTTCTTACTTTCGTATTTTGTAATTGGCACTATGTTTGGTGGAGCTTATGTTTTGCGAATTAATTGTGTTTTTGACGCATTGTGTACTTTGGGTCTGGTCTTTTACTTTTGTTTAGGTTTAGGGTTGTAGAGTATTATTATAAACATTTTCCCTTGGCTTTTCAATTGTTTAGCGACTGTTGTTACTATAAAAATATAAAGGGAATAAGGAAAATGAGCTATTGTTTATTTATTCGCTAATTAATTGAAGTGACACTGTTTTGAGAACTGAAAAAAAAGTTGTGATTCTTCTCAACCTCTCACCTAATGCCTCGACTCTACTGACCTCCCCATCTTTCCGTCACTACATGCACTGCAGCTCTGTCGCCAATCACCGTGAACGCTGTCACCTGAGTTAGTTCAAATAATTAGAGTATTTCTTCTGAATTTAAAAGTCAAGGATCAAATTTTATTAGGAGTGAGAAATGAACTTTATGAACTTTGGACTTAGAAGTTAAATGATCAAATCTCATTAGGGGTAGAGATGAATATGAGGTGAAAATTGGGTTAGAAGTAGGGTATAATTTCACTGATAAAAAAATAAAATAAAAAATGAACGCCGTCACCAATCACCATGAACGCCTTCACCAACTCTGGTATAGTCTTCAATACACACCCAAATCCCGGATCTCAACATATTAGGCTAACTGAAGCAGTTATGAGTCTATGTTATCCGTAATTTGGAGTATTATCAGAGATGAATGTATTTTTTTAATGTGTTCATCTTATATGATCACTTATAAAAATTATACTCATTATCATCTTATTAATAAATTTGGGGTATTATCTCATTATTACCTCTGGAGGCAGTTATCTTGTATGAATGTTTTTATGACCAAAATCATTTGTTAAATTACTTTCGTACCCTTTATGTTTTAATATAATATACTATAATATATATATATATATATACACACACTAGCGCATAAGCCCGTACACACTACAAACTATTTTATTTTATTTTATTAAAAAATTATTTTAAAACAAAATTTTTATGTGAGTTTATTTGAATATTTTGTGTTTATAATTTATTAATTAGAATTAGAAGTATACATATAATATTTTTATATGATTATCTTGTTAAGTATTTTTAGGAATGTTAATTTGGAAGAAATTTTAAACAACTTACCTACATTTAAATATAATAAATTTCTTAATATTTAATGTAAGGAAATAATAAATTATAAGTACAAACATAGAACGGATTTATGTATATATAATATTAATTGATAACTTTTTCTTTACTTTTTGAATAATAAATTACTCCATATATATATATATATATATATATTTGGATGAAGTTTTTTATTATGATGATATATATTTTTTTAAATTGTTACTATTATCTTCTTATTTTATAATTACTTGAATATTTATAATTAAAAAAATTATAATATTTTTTAAACATGTAATTATCAATCAAATATATATATTTGGATGAAGTTTTTTATTATGATGATATATATATTTTTTAAATTGTTAGTATTATCTTCTTATTTTATAATTACTTGAATATTTATAATTAAAAAAATTTATAATATTTTTTAAATATAAAATTATCAATTAAATATATAATATTAATATATTTTTTAAAATTTAAATGTTACTTATTTTTAAGAACAAAGACTAACTTAAGGAAGATGTATGTGTTTGTGCTTAAGTAAATTCGTTCAAATTCAAAACTCATAAGAAAGTTGTACCGATGATGTATGTGTGTTTCTAAAACAATATTTTATTAAAATTTTATAATATTTTAACATGCTATTCGGCTTTATATTAATTTATAAAGATATTTAGTTGTACTTAAGTATAATTTGGTATAATGTGTAGTGTGTATTTTAAAAATATTTAAGGACACTAAGCATTTTATTATGCCATCACTTGTATGTTTCACCAATTTCTAGGTCTCTCTCCCACTATCCTCCACTCATTTGATCCACGCGCACAGCGTTTTGTAATGTTTACGGTCCAATTGTGTCACCCGCTCACACAAAACACCCATTGCTTCAGTAAATATTCATTTACTTCCCTCCACACAGTTCTATCTCATCTTCTCTCCATACCTATCTAATTCTCTCCATATCTCTTCATCATCTTCTTCACCGATTTAAGATTTTGTTATCGTTCTTTGGATTGTTTCAGATTTATGTTAGTTTGTTGTAAGTCTCGAACGAAAATCCAAGAAGGAGGGTTGTTACAAAATAGGCTAAAGTGTTTGTAGAAGGGGGGAATACAAACACTACAATATTTTCGTTCTTTCTATATCTTTTTGCACAAGCTGAAAGATCAGAAAAATTTAAAAAAATAAAGACACATTCAAGTTAAAATAGTTATATTAAAACTTGGAGTTTTTCTGAAAATCTAGTTAATCACAAATGTGATTAATCAGCTACAAGTTCGGTAAATGATTACAGCTTTAAATTCACACTTACTAGTTTCTCACTTTCTTTGAAATATTTCTTTCAAGATATATTACAAAGCTTCTCTAGTGTTTCTGTGTGTTTCAATGTGTTTTATTTTTGATCAGTTGGATTGATTTTTCCTTTTATATGAGAACTCTTTTGCCTGTGTATCAGATCAGTGGATGAACCCACGTGCTTAGATGTGCTGCTCTTTTCAACTTAGCCGCATATATGTCACATCGATGTCCTTTAGGAATTATGTGTCAAACTGCTGCTACTTTTGTTGCTTCTTTTTCATCCCCTGATCTGCGTGCATTTAATGATCGAGAGTTATCATTTGACCACCAAAGTTCAAGAAATATCTTTTCAGATTATATCTCTTGTTTCTTCAACAAGCTTCGTTGATTTGCGTGTAGAAACTGATGACTAGTGTATGCCATCACAACTGTCCACTGATAGCAAGCCTTGATGTGGATTTGATCAGTGCTTCTGGATCCCTCTGATGACAAGTCCCGATTAGACTAAATCAGTGTTTCAAACTTCACTTGAGTTATCCAAGTACTCCTTGATCCACTGCGTTGAGACTCGAAGCATCCACTGATGGCATCCACTGATGGCTTCCACTGATACAGTGCTAACCTTTTCCCCTGAAGGGTTTTCCTGATGAGTTAGCTTGTCACTGTTATACCCTGATAAGTTCCCTTGACAGGTTGACATGTTACTGTCATGCCCTGATGCGTTCCCCCTGATGAGTTTGGTTTTTTACTTCCATACCCTGACGCGCCCTGACGGGTTGGTCTGCCTTTGTCATACCCTGACGGGTTCCCCTAATGATTTTTAATCCCTGAAGCTTTGCTGATCTTATTTAGAATATCTGATGTGCGGAATAACTTAAATGACTTTGAGTAACAACATACATTCTTCTTCACTATCAAGTCCTTTATAAGTTTTCACTGATGACTTGTATAGTGCAGAACAATTCATCCCCTAATGACCAAATTGATCATCCGTGGATGCAAAACTAGTGCAGATACTTAGGTTTATTGAATACCTTAAGTATTTACGGATGCACAACTTATTCTCTAAACATCATCATCATTATTTATCTCTAACAATCTCCCCCTATTTATGATTATCAATTCGATAACCATAAATTTACATGATGCACTGATGATGATGTCAAAACCAAGAACTATACTTATACAATCATGAGTTTAATAAAATTGTATCTATCTAATCTATTGTATTTGTATGAACAGAAAGAATAATTGTACAAATAATTCCTATAACTATTACAAAAGAATATTCACCTTTAGACATCAGGATCCCCTTTTTGGTTTAGCTGAAACAAAGGGCAATGAGTGACTTGATTCAATAGGTTGAGTGTCACTTCCAAGGCCTTGTCTCATTTAATCTGGATTTTGATCGGGAATCCTGAGCCTGTTGTCTTCCCCTCCTGCTAACAGCTATTTCAGCTCTGTTTGAAGAAGTCTTCTGAAGTTCACAATGTTGACATTCTTGCTTGATTCCAAAGCTTCAAGGACTGATCTGATTTTTGGCACATTAGCTGCAGCAAGTTGTGACCAGTAAAAGGTGACGATCTCCCCTTTTTCATTTTTGAATTCTACACCCATGGGGTATGTGATCATCTTAGGATATTCTTTGAATCCTTTTATTGGGGGCACATCTCTTACTGCTGCCGTATTCCAATCATCAGCTTTGGTTTCTTCAATCTTCTTCAGCACTCTTTGCAGCAGCAGGATTCTGAACTGGATGACATGTTCATTCTTATGATAAGCAATTTGGTTTAGAACATGCATCGCTTCCTCCAGGTCAAGCTTATCAACTTCTCTTATTCTTAAGCTCTTTTCCTGCCCATTAGTGGATCTAAAGAATAGCTTTAATGGTCTATCCAAAGTTGTGGGCAGGCTTCTTTCATCGTTGATGGCATTCCTCAGCCTCTCAATCATCCCCCTCAAGTCTCTGTTAAGCCCTGATGTTCTTGAGATTAAGTTCAGGATCATTCCTAATAGCTCAGCATCTATTCTCCTAAACCAGTCCATGGTTACTGTGAATTGGGACCCACTTTTTAGTTGAACAATGATTAGTTGATCCCTTTTCTTGTTGACCCTGACATTTATGCTTTTTATTGAGAACATAAATGTCAGATTCTTGCGCCTTTCATCTCTTAGGGATTTAGCTAGTGTGGGTGGTCCATACGCTATGGTTATAAGAGAAGGTGCTTAATCCTTGGCTTCAGATGACTTGGGTTTAGTGGCATCAGGGTTATCAGGTTTTTCTTGGTTTTTACCCCCTGATCCACTCTTGGGAGTTTGAGATTTCCTTGGCCGAGGTTTCCTGGAGGATCTTGGCTTGACACTCTTTTTTTTTTCTTCTTCTTTCTCCTTTGCCATTTCCCTCTCCTCCTCTTCTTGAAGTTGCTGTGCATATAGTGCATCAGCTTCCACAAGCTTCTTGTCTTGAGGAAAGATAAACTCCACTTTCCCGTCAATTACAGCTTCAACAGGTGTTGGAAAGTGGGCTGTCTTCATGGCATCTCCAAGTAGCTTAGGCCTTGATTGAGTATTTGATTTCTTCTTTGGTTCCTCAATCAGGATGCCTTTGCCTTTATCCTTGGGTTTTGGAGTAGGAGCAGTCACATCCCCTGACGGTTGAACGCTTGAGATTTTCTCTACAACAACCCCTGACGATGATGGTCCTGAAGATTTCTTCCCCTTTTTGACAGCATTATCAGTGGAAGTTGAGAGTCGGGATGTGACTTGAAGAATTTGTTGTAGAGTGTCAGCCATTGACAGTTGCAGAGTTTCCATGTTTGCTATTTTGGTGGAGAATTCAGCAAGCTTTTTGTCAACATTGTCAGCTTGTTTCTTCATCCAGAGTAGAGTCTGGCTGGTGATCAGGGAGTCGACAACTTGCTGTACATTATTTATCTTGGTGGAAAAATGTGTATAGAGGTTTTGATTTTCTATTTCTACAGATTGCCCAATCATAATTTGAGATTTGAGCACTTTGGACAAAATAGGATCTGTGGTCCTTGAAAGCTCTTGTTTTAATAACTGTACAGTATCAGCCATTTGATTTTGCTAAAAGTATAAATCAACTCCAATGAACTGGGAAAAATCATTTGCTGGAGTGTCATCTTCATCACTTTCAGAGGAACTGGAATTATGTTCAATATTTACAATTTCAGTATCAAGATTTTCTCTCTTCTCTTTATTTACAAGGATCTCATCTTTTTCTCCCTCAACCTCTCCTTTTTCTGTGCCTTCTAAGGCATCTCTCGAAGACTCTCCTTTTTCTTTGCCTTCTAAAGCAGTACTCTTATCCTATCCTTTAGCCAAAGTCCTTTCAGGGGATTGAATTTGCCTCTTTTCACTATGTATTCTCACATTCTCACTCAAAATTTTCTTAGAAGGGCTTCTATGGGTTGTGAGATCAACTACTGTGGCCAGTTCAAGTAAATTATGTATAGTTACTGGTTCCACATAAGTGATAGGCGAAGAAGTAGATGTAGCTTGAGTATGTACAATTGGAGAGGTATATGTTTCTATAGAAGATGTATATACAGGTGGGGGAATATAAAGACTTATTGCAGTAGTATATATACAGGTTGGGGAATATTTTCAATAACGACTTCCTTTTGAGAGGAAATAGTTAGAAATGTGTTTAATTCCTTATCAAAAGTAGTATTCTTTTAAGAGGATATTGCCTGGTCTGGCTGTTGGGTTACACTCGTGGCCACCTTCTTTCTCAATCTCCTATAGGCAATCACTCTCTCTCCTTGCTCCCCCTTACTTGTTGCATCTGATTCAGAGGGTTTTCTTTTGGTTCCCTTAGTCTTTTGGGAGACTAAGGGTTTGACAGTTGAGAGTGGTTGTGTTGAAATTGGTTGTACTACTTGGGTAGGCAGAGAAGTGGTAGTGATCTCTGCTATGGTAGTTGAAGGAGAAGAAGTAGTAGGTTGGGAAGTAGAAGGGAGAGTTCGTGATACCTGATCTATATGCGACGGAAGTGTTTATGGCTCTGAGAACACCTTTGTGATAAGAAATCTCCCACTTCACGTTCACCCTCTTGAGGTCCTTGAACCTTAACACCGTGCTGGGAGCAGCGTTGTAGCCCAGTTCCCTCAAGAAGTCGAGCAGATCAGCATCACTAGGCACTTCCACAAGGTCCTGTGTAGGAAGCCCAGTGCAGAGTTGATTCTGGAAGGGGTGATTTTTCCCTTCTTAGAAGAAATCTTAAATGAAATCCCTTTCACAACCTCTGGTCTTGTTGAAGAGTTCATGAATTTAGCACTCGACCAGAGTTATGAAAGTGCTTCCCCAGACATTTCTTCATCAGTAAAGATTGCTCAACTGTACTCAGATTTGAGTAGATAGTTCATCATTGGTTTAAAGTAATCATTTACCTCGTCAATGTCGGAGAAACCCACATAGTTTGTGGGTGGAACCACTAGATTTCTTGGAAGTTGTTGAGCATTACTGGGTGCCATTGATGCTGTTGAAGATCTGAAGTTCTAGGGTTTCTGTGAATATGAGAGAGAGAGAGAGAAAAAGAAAACTCGAGAAAATATCAGAGTCAGATTAAATATTTTGTAGTATTTTAGGAAGAGAGAGAGTATAAATACCCGCCTTTTGACGTTTGAAAATCGTTCCTAAAAACAAGCAATCAGTGTGTCGTATCAATTCTGTGATGACACATCATCAGTGACAAAAGAATTCCCTGATGAGTTGTCGTCATATTATTGGACATGATCCCTTGATGCAGTCAAAAAGTTACCTGACCCTGATGTTGACAATATATACATGCCCTGACCCTTGATGCACAGATTGATTACCCTGACCCTGATGCGCGAGTCGGATGCCCTGACCCTGATGCGCGAGTCGGATGCCCTGACCCTGATGCATCAGACAAAAGCAAGCAAAGACAAAAACATGCAAACAAAAGTATGTATTTACATGTTTACATCTTTAACATACATAGTCAAATATCAATGTAAATTTATCAGGAATTTATGAGATGAGTTAGGAGTACTAGAACTTAACCATTAGATGGTTTGTGTGATTCCAACAACCTTTCTGACAAGAATTTCAGTAGTTTATTGTATTTCATTTTGTGTAGTTCACCATTCCTAGCTCTCCCACAAGATTGGAAAAAGTGGCTTCATCAAGAGCTTTGGTGAATATGTTTGCCAGCTGCTTGCTTGTAGGTACAAACTGTAGTTCGATAGTTCCATTCATAACATGTTCCTTGATAAAGTGATATTTGATTTCTATATGTTTGGTTCTGGAATGTTGCACTGGATTTTCAGCAATGACAATGACACTAGTGTTATCACACTTGATTGGTATTTTGTTGAAATTCAGGCCATAGTCCATTTGTTGATTTTTCATCCATAAGATTTGTGCACAACAACTTCCAGCTGCAATATATTAAGCTTCAGCAGTTGATGTTGAAATTGAGTGCTGCTTTTTGCTGAACCAAGATACAAGCATTCCTCCTAGAAACTGACAACTACCTATTTGTTTTCCGAGTGAGATGCCGAGAACTTGTAGAAGGGGGGTTGAATACAAGTTCTTTGAAATTTCTTTGAGTTACTTGTTCTGTAAGAAATTAACTTTTCTTGCGGAATATAAAGAACAAGAACACAAATCAATTTATAAACAATTGCTTTATTGATTTACAATTGAATACAAATCCTAACAATTACAATACTGTAATCGTCAGCTTCTTTTCTATTCTGTATAAGAAAAGATACAAAACTATGAAAAACCTATACAGCTTCGAAGTTACAATTTTTCTGTAAAAACTAATTACAGCTTCTATATCAACTGAATTATCATTAACTCAGTTCCTATTCTGAATAAAATTCAGCTCCCTTATTCGAATCAAATACAATCTTTCCTTTTTGATAGGAACAGATTTCTGGTTAGTTTCCTTACCAGCTACGTCTTCAAAAAAATTTTACTTTACGTGGAAGACATTCCTTTTTAATTCGAACTCTGTATCTTTCAGGAAATAAATCACGATTAGTCCCTGATGCTTCATCTTTAGTCTCTGGTGATGTCATTACTAGTCTCTGGTGCATTTAGTCCCTGATGACATCAGCTTGTGTAGTCTCCGATAGAATTGTTTAGTCTCTGACGCGTTAAAGCTTAGTCTCTGATGACGTCAGCTTAGTCTCTGATGTTTTTAACTTTAGTCTCCGATGACATAAGCTTTTAGTCTCCGACTCCTTTAGACTTAATCTCTGATGACTTAAGTCTTAGTCTCCGATAAGCAAAACTAGTCTCCGACAGATAAAATCTTTTTATAAATTCTAACGGATCAAATACACATCTTGACTTTCTGAAGCTTCGATACACTATTCCAGCAGTTACTTACAATTAAGAAATATTTATATCTCTTTACAAAGAATGAATGAATTACAAACAAAGAGATAACTGCTAGCTACAAAACTTCAGTATTACTAATTAACACTTTTTATACATTTGTACTCTAAGTAATCTAAAGACAATCATCATCAAATGTTCTAAAACCTAACACTATTGTACTTTTTCTGTCAATTCTGCATCCTCCAAAGTTATTAGAATACCCCAGTAATTCAAATCCAAACTCTTTTGGATACCAAAGCCCCAACTTTGTAATGCCTTTGATATATCTCAAGATTCTTTTCACTGCAATGAGATGAGACTCCCTTGGATCAGCTTGATATCTTGCACAAAGATATGTTGCAAACATTATGTCAGGCCTACTTGCTGTTAGATACAACAATGATCCAATCATTCCCCTATAAGTCTTCAGATCAACTTTCTTTCCATTCTTATCAGGGTCAATCTTGGTTGCTGTGGTCATTGGTGTCTTTGCTACTTTTGAGTCCTCCATATCAAATTTCTTGAGAAGTTCTCTTGTATACTTTGTCTGATGAATATAAATACCATCAGTGACCTGTTTGATCTGCAATCCCAAGAAATAGGATAATTCACCTATCAGACTTATTTCATACTTGCTTTGCATGAGCTTGGAGAACTTTTCACATAGTCTTGTGTTAGTGGATCCAAAGATAATATCATCAATATATATTTGAACCAGGATCAGATGACCTTGGTGTTGTCTAAAGAACAATGTCTCTTTTGAACTTATTTTCCATTAGAAACTTAGACAATGTGTCATACCAAGCTCTCGGAGCTTGCTTCAGTCCATAAAGTGCCTTTCTAATTTGAAAACATGATTGGGGGTTTTGAACTTTCAAATCCTGGAGGTTGTTGGACATACACCTCCTGTTCCAATTTTCCATTGAGAAAAGCACTTTTCACATCCATTTGATAAACTTTGAAGTTTGAATGTGATACATAGGCTAAGAAGATTCTTATAGCCTCAAGTCTGGCAACTGGTGCAAAAGTTTCGTCAAAGTCAATCCCTTCCTCTCGAAGATAACCCTTTGCAACCAGTCTTGTTTTGTTTCTCATAACAATGTGATAGAACAAAATAGGCTCAAGTGTTTGTAGAAAG
>CM025784.1:5173379-5211529 GCA_014636745.2 Centella asiatica | reverse complement strand
TAAGGTTTATAATATACCTTAAGTATTTACAGTTGCACAATTTATTTCCTAAACATCACCATCATTAATTAATTCTAACAATCTCCCCTTATTTATGTTTATCATTTTGATAACCATAACTTCCTAGAAGCACTGATGATGATGTCAAAACCAATACTAAATACAAGAAAAAATTTTGAATGAACTAATAAAAGAATTTCTGTACAAGTATTTCCTATATCTATTACAACAAAAATATACAGTTTTAGACATTAGGATCCTTTATCTTTTTTGCTGAGACAAAGGGCAATGGATGACTTGATTCAATCGGTTGAGAGTCACTTCCAAGGCCTTGTCTCATTTGATCTGGATTTTGATCAGGAATCCTGAGTCTGTTGCCTTCCCCTCCAGCCTCCAATTGTTCCAGCTCCCTTTGAAGAAGTTTTCTGAAGTTGACAATGTTGACATTGCTGCTGGATTCCAAAGCTTCATGGACAGATTTTATCTCTTGAATGTTGGTTGCAGCAAGTTTTGACCAGTGGAAGGTAATGATCTCCCCCTTTTTGTTTTTGAACTCAACACCCATGGGCTTGTGATCATTTTTGGATATTCTTTGAATCCTTTCACTGGTGGCACATTCCTTACTGCTGCATTCCCATCATTAGCTTTGGTTTCTTCAATCTCCTTTAGTACTCCTTGAAACAGCAGGATTCTGAACTGGATGACATGTTCATTTTTGTGATAAGCAATTTGACTTAAAACATGCATCGCTTCCTCCAGGTCGAGGCCATCAATGTCATTGATTTTGATACTCTTTTCTTGCCCATCAGTGGATCTGTAGAACAGCTTTAATGGTCTTTCCAGAGCTATGGGCAGGCTCCTTTCATCGTTGATGGCTCTCCTCAGCTTGTCGACCATCCCCCTCAAGTCTCTATTAGCCGCTGATGTTTTGTGAATTAGGTTCAGCATCAATCTCAGTTGTTCAGCATCCATTCTCCTAAACCAGTCCATTGTGACATTAAATTCTGACCCACTCTTTAGTTGAACTGATATCAGCTGACCTTTTTTATTGTTGAACCTGACATTTATGCTTTTTATTGAGAACATAAATGTCAGGTTTTTGCGCCTTTCTTCTCTTAGGGATTCAGCTAGAGTGGGTGGACCATATGCTGTGCTTATAAGAGAAGGTGCTTGATCCTTGGCTTCAGATGACTTGGGTTTGGTGGCATTAGGGTCTTCGGTTTTGTCTTGGATTTTATCCCCTGATGCACCTTTAGGATTCTGAGATCTTTTTGGCTGAGGTTTCCTGGAGGTCCTAGGTTCGACACTCTTTTTCTTCTTTGCTTCCTCCTGTTCCTTTGCCATTTCCCTCTCTTCTTCTTCTTGAAGTTGCTGTGCATAGATTGCATCAGCTTCCATGAGCTTTTTGTCCTGAGGGTAGACCAGCTCCATTTTCCCATCAATTACAGCTTCAACGGGTGTTGGAAAGTGGGTTGTCTTCATGGCATCTCCAAGTAGCTTAGGTCCTGATTGAGTGTTGGATTTCTTCTTTGGTTCCTCAATCAGGATGCCTTTGCCTTTGTCCTTGGGTTTAGGAGCAGGAACAGGAGCAGTCATATCCCCTGATGGTTGACTTGTAGATTTCTCAGCAACATCCCTTGACGAATGCTTGGTAGATTTTTTCCCCCTTTTTGACAACATCATCAGTGGGAGTTGAGAGTTGGGATGTGACTTGAAGAACGTGCTTCAGAGTGGCAGCCATGGATTGTTGCAGAGTTTCCATGCTGGTCAGTTGAGTAGTGAGATCAGCAAGCTTTTTGTCTACATTGTCAGCTTGCTTCTTCATCCGTAGCAGGGTCTGGCTGGTGACCAGGGAGTCCACAACTTGCTGTACATTGTTGATCTTTTCTTTGAAATATGTGTATAGTTTCTTATTCTCAATATCTACAGACTGAGCAATCATGATCTGTGATTTTAACACTTTGATCAAGATTGGATCAGTGGTCCTTGCTAGTTCTTGTTTTAGTAATTGTACAGTATCCGACATTTGATTCTGCTGAAAGTACAAATCAACTCCGATGAACTGGGAAAAATCATCTTGTGGAGCATCATCTTCATCACTTTCAGAGCTTGAAGTGGTATTTACAGTAACTGTGTTTTCTCTCTGTTCTTTATTTACAAGGATCTCATCCTTATCTTCCTCATTCTCTCCTTTTTCTTTGCCTTCTAAGGCATTACTCGAATTCTCTCCTTTTTCTTTGCCTACTAAGGCAGTACTCTCTTCCTCTCCTTTTGCCAAAGTCCTCTCAGGGGATTGACTTTGCCTCTCTGCACTAAGTATTCTCTCAGCCTCACTCAAAATTGTCCTAGTAGGGCTCCTATGGGCTTGGAGATCAACAACTGTGGCCAATTCAAGTAAAGTATGTACAGGTTCTGGTTCCATAGTAGTGATAGGAGAAGGAGTAGAAGTAATGTGTGTATGTATAATTGGAGAAGTGTATGTTTGTGTAGAAGAAGTATTTACAATTGGGGGAACATAAAGACTTATTGCTGTGGTATATACATTGGAATTTATGTCCCCTGTCTGATCATCAGTGATTGTTTCAAGGAAAAATGAGTCAACCATTTGAGAGTGGTGACTTTCAATCACTGTGTCAGGGAGTGTTGGCTCCTCCACAAATTGAGAAAGTGGAGAATCTGATCTTATGACACTCAATGTTTGTGTTATAATATCTGAAGAAATTTGAGGAATAGAGAAAGAAGGAAGTGGTGTAGATGGGAGTGTTGGCTGAATCACTGAACGAGGAGGTGATTCATCAAAAGATGCTGTAGAAGAATGCTTATGACTCATGTTGATCTTATTGAGAAGCTTCTGAACTACAACATCTTGAGTAGTGTGTGCACTCACTGTGTCAGATTTCTGCAAGTGGCTCTCAGAGACCCTGATGTTAGTTTCATCAGAGTCCATGGTCAGTGTATGTGCCTCACTCAACTGTGTCCCTAGTTGAGGACTATTTTCAATAACTAAATCCTTTTGAGAGGAACTAGTTAGAAATATGTTTAATTCCTTATCAAAGGTAGTATCTTTTTGAGAGGATACACCCTGGTTAGGCTATTGGGTAACACTCGTGGCTCCCTTCTTCTTCTTCTTCAATTTCCTCCTATAGCCAATCACTCTCTCTCCTGGCTCCTCCTCAGTTGATGTGGTAACTTCACTGGATTTTCTTTTAATCCCAATAGTCTTTTGGGAGACTATGGGTTGGGCTATTGAGAGTGGTTGAGTGGAAATTGGTTGTGTTAGGTCCCAAAGGGGAAAAAAAATATACTAGAACGGGGGGTTGAATAGTGTTTTTCAAAAATTAAGTCTTGCTTAGAAAACTTTACTGATTTAAAATACTTCTTGCTTATAAAAGAGTTTTTTATGTTTTGAAAAGATTTAGCAGCGGAATAGTTTAAGCAAAGCACCCCTTAATTTTTGTAGCAAAGGTTAATGGCTAAAAGGAGCAAAGATAGTAAGTCTTTGCTGATAGAATTCAGCAGGACTTAAGTAAAGCACAAAAAAGTAAGCAAGCAATAAGAAAGATAAGCAGGAAAGGAGATGAGAATTTTTATAGTGGTTCGGACTAAGCCTACTCCACTCTTCTTCTCTTTTACTTGAGAAGGCTATCACTAAAACTTGTTCACACAGAACAATCAGCAGGCGTGTTCATACAGAACAAATAGCAGGAGGACACTTAGTCCAATTTACACTAGGTCACTTAGACCAGATTAGTCACACAAACTCTAAGTAGATTGAGTAAATCTTGCTTGTTATCTTCAAGTAGAGTGCTCCTTAGATGAGCAGATTGATAACACTTGTTCAAGCTTTATGATGTCTTGCTGAAGTCTTTAATATGTCAGAGTGTCAGAGTGTTTTTTTTGGTTGTTCATTTGACATAAATGAATTTTATGACTCCTATTTATACTACTCCAGAAAATATATCCGTTGGGAATTTGAAATAGATCCGTTGGAGTGTACTATCCTTGATGTGACTTGTACCTTTACAGTAGTCCTTGCTCAGTTCAAGAAGTTAGTCGTTATTTTGTCTTCTAGTGCCTTTTTGAAGAGTCTCCGAGAAGTTGACTAAGCAGGGGTAAAGATGACTTTTTCTGACAACTCAACTTGGGTCAAGAAAAGAATCTTGCTTACATAAGTCTTTGCTTATTTCCATTCTAAGCAGGACTATACTTGGAATATTCTTCATGTCTTCAGAATCCTTCTTGACTAATGAGCAAAGTCTTCAATGGTGATCAAACCCTTGCTTAACTAAATGTTATATCCACCTAACAAGTTGGATATTTTTCTAAGTCCTTTTACAAAACTTAAGCAAAGACTATATTACATCATCAATTCTTATATAAATGAATAATCTTTTAAGCAATGATTATATAAGCAGGGGTGCAATAACAGGTTGTTCTACTTGGGTAGGCAGAGAGGTGGTTGTTTTCTCTACCATAGTAGATGAAGGTGAAGAATTTACAGGTTGGGAAGTAGAAGGTGAAGAATTTACTACCTGTACCATATGCTGCTGAAGTGCATATGGTTCGGCTGTATATGATTTCTTCATTATTTCTGCAAACAATTTCTTTGTTTGCTTGTATGACTGTACAATAATATCATTCTCAAAAGAAAAATTAGTAATTTGGTCCTTAATAATCATAAACAAGAATCTAGTATAATATACTTCAGATTTCCTATTATTAATATTACCTAATTTATTTACAAGATCATCAAAAATTATTTTAACTATATTTATATTTACATTATTAATCATGGCGTATGCTATTTTCAAAGTTAAAGAGGTTATTACCTCAAAGTTAGAACACTTACCTGAGAACACCTTGGTGATGGTGTCAAAGAGATAAGAAATCTCCCGCTTCATGTTCACCCTCTTGAGGTCCTTGAACTTTAACACTACGTTGGGAGCAGCGTTGTAGCCCAGTTCCCTCAAAAAGTCGAGCAGTTCAACATCACTAGGTACTTCCATCAGGTCTTAAATAGGTAGCCTCAAAGCAGAATTAATTCTGGAAGGGGTTATTTTCCCTTTCTTAGAAGAAATCTTGAATGAGATTCCCTTCACCACATCAGGCCTTGTAGCGGAGTACATGAACTTTGCACTGGTCCAAAGTTGAGACAGTGCTTCCCCCGATATTTCTTCATCGGTGAAGATTGCTTGACTATACTCGGAGGTGAGTAAATAGTTCATTATAGGCTTGAAGCAATCGCTCACCTCATTAATGTCTGAGAAACCCACATAGTTTGTGGGTGGAACTATCAGGTTCCTTGGAATTTGTTAGTGTGCCATTGATGCTTTGAAGGTTTGAAGTTCTAGGGTTTCTGTGAAAATGAGAGAGAAAAAGAAAGAAAACTCGAGCAAATATCAGAAAAAGATTAAATGTTTTAGGGAGTTTTAAAAAGTAGGAGAGATAGAGTATTAATACCCGCCTGTTGACGTCTGAGAACTGCTCCTAAAAATACGCAATCAGGGAGTCATTTCAGTTTCTGTGATGACACGTCATCAGTGAGAGAAAACATCCTGATGAGTTGTCATCACTTTACTGACCGTAATCCCCTGATGCAGTTAAAAACATTTTACCTTACCCTGATGCTTTTTGTATATACATAAGTCAAATGTCCTGACACTGATTTCAAAGCAAGATACCCTGACCCTGATGCGCCTTAATGAATATCCTGACCCTGATGCATCAGTTAAAGACAAACCCAACCAAACAAAAATACAGAATATACAAGTATACTTATACATATTTACAGTAATAGCATATATTATCATATATCAATTAATTTCATCAAGAACTTATGACATGAGTTAGGAATACCAGAACTTAGGCATTTGACCCTGACCCTGACGCATAATTCACCATTCTTAGCTCTCCCACAAGTTTGAAAAACGTGGCTTCATCAAGAGCTTTGGTAAAAATGTCTGCCAGCTGCTGATTTGATGGTACAAATTGTAGTTCAATGGTTCCATTCATAACATGTTCCTTGATGAAATGATATCTGGTTTCTATATGCTTTGCTCTGGAATGTTGCACAGGATTTTTAGCAATGGCTATGGCGCTAGTGTTGTCACACCTGATTGGAATTTTGTTGAAGTTCAGGCCATAATCCATTAAATGATTTTTCATCCACAGAATTTGTGCACAACAGCTTCCAGCTGCAATATATACAGCTTCAGCAGTTGATGTTGAAATTGAGTGCTGCTTTTTGCTGAACCAAGATACAAGCCTTCCTCCTAGAAACTGACAGCTTCCTGTTGTACTTTTTCTATTAATTCTGCATCCTCCAAAGTCAGCATCAGAATATCCTATCAATTCAAATCTAGATTCCTTTGGATACCAAAGTCCCAACTCTGCAGTGCCTTTTATATATCTCAAGATTCTTTTCACTGCAATGAGATGAGATTCCTTTGGGTCAGCTTGATATCTTGCACAAAGACATGTTGTAAACATTATATCAGGCCTGATAGCTGTTAGATACAACAAGGATCCAATCATTCCCTTGTAAGTCTTCAAATAAACTTTCTTTCCATCCTTATCAGGGTCAATCTTGGTGGCAGTGGCCATTGGTGTCTTTGTTACTTTGGAGTCCTCAATATCAAATTTCTTGAGAAGTTCTTTGGCATATTTTGTCTGATGAATGTAAATTCCATCAGTGACTTGTATAACTTGCAAACCCAAGAAATATGATAAGTCACCCATCAAGCTCATTTCATACTTGATTTGTATGAGTTTAGAGAACTTTTCACACAGTCTAGTGTCAGTGGATCCAAAGATAATATCATCAACATAAATTTGAACCAAAATCAGATGACCTTGGTGTTGTCTAAAGAACAATGTTTTGTCAATGATACCTCTTGTGAATTTGTTTTCCAGTAAAAACTTTGACAATGTGTCATACCAAGCTCTAGGAGCTTGCTTCAGTCCATAAAGTACCTTTTCTAACTTGAACACATGATTTGGAAATTTTGAACTCTCAAGTCCTAGAGGTTGTTGGACATACACCAACTGTTCCAATTTCCCATTGAGAAAAACACTTTTCATATCCATTTGATAGACCTTGAAATTCAAATGTGCTGCATAGGCTAAGAAAATTCTTATAGCCTCAAGTCTGGCTACTGGTGCAAAGGTCTCATCAAAGTCAATCCCTTCTTCTTGAAGATATCCTTTTGCAACTAGTCTTACTTTGTTTCTTACAACAATGCTAGCTGCATCCATCTTGTTCCTGAATACCCACTTAGTACCTATTATAATTCTGTCCTTGGGATTAGGTACTAGTTTCCAAACTCGATTTCTTTCAAACTGATTTAGCTCTTCTTGCATAGCCATTATCCAATCTGCATCTTGAATGGCTTCTTCAAATTTCTTTGGCTCCATTTGTGAAAGAAAGCAAGTGTATAGGCATTCATTAGATGTTGCTTTTTTGGTTTGCACTTTTTTGTTTGGGTCACCAATAATCAAGTCTTGTGAATGACTTCTGGCCCATTTAGGATTAGAGATGTATCTTGATGAGATTGCTTGATTGACATCTCCTCCCCCTAAGACTGTGCTCCCAACTTCTGAAAACCCTCCCTCTGAATTAGTGCTTAATTCAAGGTTCAAGTTATTCCCTGATGGTGCATGCCCTGATGAATGATCCCCTGATGGAGTATCCCCTGATCTGTTGTCTAAGAAATTGACTCTATCATTGGAAGGGGCTTCTATAAAATTTGGATTGACATCAGGAATGGATAAATTCTCCATTTGTCTGCACTCATCAGCTTCAACCTCTTGATAATCAGTTTCATCTTCATTTTCAAACCTGAGCTCTTCATGAAAACCAGGGTCTTCATGTCCAGAAATCTCTTGAACATCAAAAGCTACATTTATAGACTCCATCACCACCTGAAGTCTCTTGTTGTAAACCCTGTAGGCCTTAGATGTCAGGGAGTAACCTAAGAAAATTGCTTCATCAGCCTTAGGATCAAATTTTCCCAAGTTCTCACCAAAGTTCCTTAAGATAAAGCATTTGCACCCAAAAACATGTAGGAACTTGATGTTTGGTTTTCTCCCTGTCATTAGCTCATATGGAGTCTTGTTGTGAGCCTTGTTGATTAATGACCTATTTTGAGTAAAACAAGCAGTGGAAATTGCTTCAGCCCAAAAATAGGTAGGAATCTTTGCCTCTGCTAGCATTGATCTAGCAGCTTCTATCAGGGTTCTGTTCTTCCTTTCCACTACACCATTCTATTGAGGAGTCCTTGGGGCAGAAAGTGTATGATTGATGCCTTTCTCCACACAAAATCCATCAACAGCTGCATTCTTGAATTCAGTTCCATTGACTGTCCTCAACATCCTAACCACTAATCCTGACTCAGTTTCCACTTTGTTGATGTGGTCAATGATTTGCTGAGGAAATTCTGATTTTGCATTTTGAAACTTCACCCAAGTGTATCTGGTGTAGTCATTCAGAATGACCATTGCAAATCTTTTCTTTGACACTGACATAATATTGACAGGGCCAAAGAGATCCATATGTAGCAATTGAATTGGATCTTTAATCATTGTGGCTTCCTTGCTGACAGAGGATGATTTCCTTTGTTTCCCTTGTTGACAGGCTGAGCATATCCCTTCTTGAATAAACTCCATTTGGGGTAGCTAGTTACCAACTCTCTCTTCACTAGATCATTGATTGTCTTGAAGTTTAGGTGAGAGAGCTTCTTGTGCCATAGCCTGCTTTCATCAGGAGTTGCCTTGCTGAAGAAACATGATTCTCCACTTACTAAATTGAAATCAGCAACATAGAGATCTTCTTTTTTTATTCCTGATAAAACCAGCTTCCCATCATCCTCATTTGAGATCAAACACTGATCCACTTTAAAGGAAATGATGTAACCTTTGTCACATAGTTGACTTATGCTTAATAAATTGTGCTTAAGCCCATCAACTAGTGTTACATTTTCTAATGAGACATTCCCATTTGCTGCTTTGCCATAGCCAAGAGTCAGTCCTTTGCTGTTATCACCAAAAGAAATTACTGGACCATCATTCTCTTGAAATTCTATGAGCAGGGCTTTGTTTCCTGTCATGTGCCTTGAGCAGCCACTATCTAGAAACCAGATATGACTGCTTTTAACTATTCCTTGCACACAAAAAATGTGTAATTTGTTTTTGATACCCAATTGGTTTTGGGTCCTTTAGGTTTAGTCACAGTTATAGGTAAAACAACCTTTTCTTTAATTGTGACTTTTGGTTTTGGCAAATTTAAAATTTTCTTCTTTTTAGGAGTTTCAACATATGCTTTTGATTTCTCAACAGTTCTTTTGACTTTTTCTTTTGAGGAGCAAGCTTTAACAGTTGGTAAATCATCAGCATAAAAAATTGTGCCAGTCAAAATTTGTGGTTTCTTTTTGCATTGAAAAGATAGATGATTATTGCTACCATAATTCCAACACACTTTCCTAGGGGCTTCATGAATGGAAGTGTAATTACTATCCTTGCTTATACCTAGCTTTCCATTCCTATTCTTTTTATTATCCCTGACAGACCTTTTTCCCTTGAAGGGCTACGATGGCCTGATGAACTCTTTCCCCCTGACGACTGTGTATCCACTGATGCACAGTCTTGTTCTTTTCTGACTGGAGGTTTGAGTGCTTTGGCAAGAATTGGTTTCTTGCCACTCCCACCACTTGTGGAAGCTTCACTTATAGGGAAAACATTCCCTTTTTCTAACTTTGTTACAGCTTTTACAAACTTGATAGGTTGTATTGGCCTTTTTTTAAAGCTTGATGCAATATCAACCTCAAGGGGAGGTTGTTCCACTTGAGTCTCTCCATAGCCTAAACCAGATTTGGGACCAGATTTTTGACTGTTTAATTGATCCTCCAGTTTCTTGCTAGACTTAGTCCATCTTTTTATGACTTCCCTTTCTTGACTCCGGACATTTGAGGTCCATTCCTCTCTTTTGATAGCACAGTCAAGAAGATTTTTTGTTCTTGAGAGTTCTTTTTCAAGATTCTCAAATCTGGAGAGTTCTAATTCTAAGAGAGTGTTTCTTACAGTCAAATGCTCATTTATTTTCTGCACTCTCTCAGTTTCAGCTACAACACTCCTCAGGGTGTCATAGAGATCCTTTATCTCACAAGCCATATCCTTAACAGTTTTAACACAATCAGCTTAGACATGTTAGAGGAAATTTCAAGAGTTACTTGTGAGTTGCTACTGTCAGTGGATGAGGCCATCAGGGCTAGGTTGACATATTCTTCAGCATCTTCTTCATCTGAGACAGCCCAGTCCTTTCCCTCTGCAATATATGCTTTTCCCTTTTTGTTTACATTAAGAAGGTTAAAGTATTTCTTCTTGTAGTCCATTTTAGCTTCCTTGTTTCTGGATTCACCTTCTTTTGTGGCCTTGCGGCACTCATTTGCAAAGTGGCCCATTTCATTGCACTTGTAGCACTTTATTCTAGATTTGTCAATAAAGTTTTTAGTGCTATTAGGCTTCCTTGCTGAAAATCTTTTGGCTCCCACAGACTTTTGGAATTTCAGCTTGGAAAACCTTTTTTCAAGAAAGGCCATAGTTTCATCCAACTCCTCTAACTCTTCCGGAGTATGTTCCTCTTCCTTGGAGTCAACTTCGTTGTCCCCTTCCATTTTAGCATCTCCCAGTTACTGCTTCATTAAGACACTCGGTCTTGCTTCTTCCTTGTCCTTCATGGTAGCCATCAGGGCTACAGATTTAAGCTTCCTAGCATCCCCTCACATTTCAAATCTTTGTTGAACCTCAAGTTCATATGTCTTTAGGGTGCCATAAAGCCTATCCAAGTCTAGGAGATTTATGTCCTTGGATTCCCTAATGGTCGTCGTCTTAGGATCCCATGATATGGGAAGGGCTCTCATGAACTTTCTGTTCACATCTTTATTTGCATATGCCTTCCCATATAATCTCAGGTCATTTACCAAACTGTTAAATCTGTCGAACATTTCAGTGAGTGTTTCACCACTTTTCATTGTGAACCATTCATACTGTTGTGTCAACAGCTGCAGTTTATTTTCCCTCACTTCCTCCGTTCCATCACAAAGGATTTGTATGGTATCCCATATGGATTTAGACGTTGTAAGATTCATGATACTATTCAGCATATCATCGTCTAAGCCATTATACAGGATCCCTGTGACTTTGAGATCCTTTTTCACTTTATCTCTTTCCACAAGTGTCATTTCGTCAGTAGTCTTTGGGACTAATTTTTCAGGAACAGTGACTCCATTGACAACTTCTTGAGGAATGAGCTTCTTGGGAACATGAGGACTTTTTTCTAGAATCTATAAATATTCATCATCGATTGCTCTAAGATGAACTGTCATGCGTTGTCTCCAGAAGAAGTATTTTCCCTTTTCCAACATGGGGACTTTACTATTTCCAGCTTTATTGGCCATAGATGTTGATCTTTGTTAGCAAGTGTAATCTGCTAAGAGGCTCTGATACCAATTGATAGAACAAAATAGGCTCAAGTGTTTGTAGAAGGGGGCGGGGGGGATGAATGCAAACACTACAATCTTTTTGCTCTTTTTAAACTTTAGTTGGCACTAATTGGAAACAACTACTATGAACAGAAAAACAATAAAATATGAACACAGATTCAAGTTAAAATAGTTATATTAAAACTTGATGTTTTTCTGGAAATCTGTATAATCACAAATGTGATTAAACAGCTACAAGTTCTGTAATGAAATTACAACTTCTATTTCACACTCACTAGCTTCTAAACTTTCTTTGAAATATTTCTCTCGAGATCTATTATAAAGCTTCTCTCTAGTGATTTGTGGCTTCACTCTTTTTGATCTATTGGATTGATATCTTTATATATTGAGAACTGCTTTGCATAAGTAGAAGATCAGTGGTTGAACCTACGTGCTGAGACGTGCTACTCTTTTCAACTTAGCCGCATATATGTCACATCAATGTCCTTTGTGACAGACTGCTGTTACTTTTTGTTGCTTCTTTTTCTTCCCCTAATCTGCATGCATTTAATGTTCGAGAGTTCTCATTGGACCAAACAAACTTCAAGAAATATCTTTCTAGTTAACATCTCTTGCTTCTGTAACAAGCTTCGTTGATTTGAGTGAAGGTCCTGATGACTGGTGCATGCGGTCATAACTATCCACTGATAACAACCCTGATGAACTTGATCAGTGCTTCTTGGATCCCCTGATGACTAGTCTTTGTTCAAGACTGGATTAGGGCTTCAACCTTCACTTGAGTTTTACTCAGTGCTTCTTTGATCCACTGATGTTATGATCTATGACATACACTGACGGTTTCCACTGATGCAGTGCTGAGCTTTCCCCCTGATGAGTTGCCCTGACACTGTCATTCCCTGATGTCTTACCCTGACAAGTGACATGTCTTGATCATGCCCTGACACGTTCCCCTGATGAGCTTGACGTGTCACAGCCATACCCTGACGTGTTCCCCTGACGGGTTGGTTGGTCTTAGTCATCCATTGATAGGTTCCCCTTGATGAGTTTCCCTTGATGGGTTCCCCCTGATCGGTTCCCCTGACGGTTCTTAATTAACGAAACTTTGTTTAGAATATCTGATGTGCGGAATACTTTGACTGTTATTAAGTAGCATCAAACATTCTTCTTTACTTTGTCAAGTCCTTTAGATGCTCCCTTTTTTGACTTGTCTTGTGAAGTGATTGACCATCCCTGATGAATAAGATTATCATTAGTGGATGCAAAACTTGTGCTGATCTTAAGGTTTATAATATACCTTAAGTATTTACAGTTGCACAATTTATTTTCTAAACATCATCATCATTAATTAATTCTAACACAATGCCAACTTCATCCATCTTGTTTCTGAATACCCATTTGGTACCTATTATAATTCTATCTTTGGGTTGAGGTACCAACTTCCATACATGATTTCTTTCAAACTGATTCAGCTCTTCTTGCATAGCCATTATCCAATCTGCATCTTGAATGGCTTCTTTAAACTTCTTTGGCTCTACTTGTGAAAGAAAACAAGCATATAGGCATTCATTAGATGTTGCTTTTCTGGTCTGCACTTTCTTGTTTGGATCACCAATAATCAAATTTTTTGTGTGACTTCTAGACCATTTAGGATTAGAGATGTATCTTGATGAGCTTGCTTGATTATCATCTCCTCCCTCTAAGTCTGTGCTCCCAGTTTCAGAGAAAACTCCCCCTGAATTAATGCTTAAATCAGGGTTAAAGTTATCCCCTGATGATGCATGCCCTAATGGTTGATCCCCTGATAGAGTATTCCCTGACCTGTTGTCCAGGAAATAAACTCTATCTGTTGAAGGGGTTCCTATGATGTTTGGATTGACATCAGGGATGGTTAATTCTCCATTTGTCTGCACTCATCAGCTTCATTCTCTTGATAATCAGAATCATCTTCATTTTCAAATCTAAGCTCTTCATGAAAACTAGGGTCTTCAAGTCCAAAAATTTCTTGATCATCAAAAGTTACATTTATAGACTCCATCACTACCTGAAGTCTTTTGTTATAAACCCTGAAGGCCTTAGTTGTCAGGGAGTAACCTAGGAAAATTGCTTCATCAGTCTTTGGATCAAATTTTCCTAAGTTCTCACCAAAGTTTCTTAATACAAATCATTTGCATCCAAAAATATGTAGGAACTTGATGCTTGGTTTCCTTCCTGTCATTAGCTCGTATGGTGTCTTGTTGTGAGCCTTGTTGATCAAAGACCTATTTTGAGTGAAGCAAGCAGTGGAAATTGCCTCAGCCCAAAAATAAGTAGGAATCCTTGCCTCTGCTAGTATTGTTCTAGTAGCTTCTATCAGGGTTCTATTTTTCATTTCCACTACACCATTCTGTTAAGGAGTTCTTGGAGCAGATAATGTGTGATTGATGCCTTTCTCCACACAAAATCCATGAACAACTGCATTCTTGAATTCAGTTCTATTATCTGTCCTCAACATTCTAACCACTGACCCTGACTTAGTTTCCACTTTCTTTATATGGTCAATGATTTGTTGAGGTACTTCTGTTTTAGTATTTTGAAACTTAACCCAAGTATATCTGGTGTAGTCATCCATAATAACCATTGCAAATCTTTTTTTTGACACTGACATAATGTTGACAGGGCCAAAGAGATCCATATGAAGTAATTGAATTGGATCCTTGATCATTATGGCTTCCTTGCTGACAAATGATAATTTCCTTTGCTTCCCTTGTTAACAAACTGAACATAATCCTTCTTGAATGAATTCCATTTGAGGTAGTCCAGTTACCAACTCTCTCTTCACCAAATCATTGAAAGCCTTTAAGTTCAGGTGAGAGAGCTTCTTATGCTACAATCTGCTCTCATCAGGGCTTGCCTTGTTGTAGAAACATGATTCTCCACTTACTGAATTGAAGTCAGCAATGTAGAGATCTCCTTTTCTTATCCTTGACAAAACCAGCTTCCCATCATCTTCATTTGAGATCAAGTACTGATCCCCTTTGAAATAAATGATGTATCCCTTGTCACATAGTTGGCTTATGCTTAACAAGTTGTGTTTAAGCCCATTAACTAGTGCTAGATTTTCAAATGAGACATCCCCATTTGCTGCTTTGCCTTAACCAAGAGTCAATCCTTTGCTATTGTCACCAAAAGAGATCACTGGACCAACCTTTTCTTGAAACTCTGTTAGCATGGCTTTGTTTCCTGTCATGTGTCTTTAGCAGCCGCTGTCTAGAAACCAGATTTGACTGCTTTTGACTTTTCCCTGCACACAAAGAACATTTAATTTGTTTTTGGTACCCAAGTTACTTTGGGTCCTCTAGGTTTACTCACAGTTAATGGTAAAACAACTTTTTCTTTATTTGCGACTGTTGGTTTTGACAAATCATTCAGTTTATCCTTTTTAGGAGCTACATTATAAACTTCTGATTTAACAATTATTTTCTTGTCCTTACCCTTAGGGGTGTATGCTTGAATAGTTGGTAAATTATGTTAGGTTTTAGAACATTTGATAATGATTGTCTTTAGATTACTTAGAGTACAAATGTATAGAAAGTGTTAATTAGTAACATTGAAGTTTTTGTAGCCAGTAGTTATCTCTTTGTTTGTAATTCATTCATTCTTTGTAAAGAGATACAATTATTCTTTATTTGTAAGTAACTACTGGAATGGAGTATCAAAGCTTCAGCAAGTCAAAATGTGTATTTGATCCGTTGGAGTTTACAAAAAGGCTTATCGGAGACTAGGAAAACTTGTCAGAGACTAAGGATTTTATCTATCAGAGACTAGTTTTGCCTATCGGAGACTAAGGTTTACGTCATCAGAGACTAAGTCTAAAAGAGTCGGAGACTAAAGATTACGTCATCGGAGACTAAGTTTAAAAGCATTAGAGACTAAGCTGACGTCATCAGAGACTGAGCCTTAAAGCATCGGAGACTAAATAACTCTATCGGAGACTACACAATCTGACGTCATCAGGGACTAAAAGACCAGAAACTAATTGATGACGTCACCAGAGACTAAAGATGAAACGTCAGGGACTAATCGTGATTTATTTCCTGATAAGATACAGAGTTCGAATTGAATAAGGATTGTCTTTCACGTAAATCAAGATATTATTGAAGACGTAGCTGGTAAGGAAACAAGCCAGAAATCTGTTTCTATAAAAAAGGAAAGATTGTATTTGATTCGAATAAGGAAGCTGAATCAATATTGATTTAGAATAGGAAAACTGAGAATTCAGTTTTTAGAGAAGCTGCAATTAGTTTTACAGAAATTGTAATTCGAAGCTGTATAGAATTCATAGTTTTGTATCTTTACTATACATAATAGAAAAGAAGCTGACGATCATATTATTGTGATTGTTAGAATTTGTATTCAATTGTTAAAATCAATAGAAGCAATTGTTTATAAATTGATTCGTGTTCTTGTTCTTTATTTCCGCAATTAATTATTAATTTCTTGAAGAACAAGTAATTGAAAAGAATTCAAAGAACTTGTATTCAACCCCCCTTCTACAAGTTCTCGGCTATCTCACTGGGAAAACAATTGGTATCAGAGCCTTTAATTGAATTTACTCAATTAACACATTCCAAAAGATGGCCAACGATGAAGCAAACAACTCTAGCATAATGGCATATGCGGGAAGTCATGATGGTGGTACTAGAATCCTTATTCTTAAATGAGAAGAATATCCGATGTGGAAGCAAAAGATGTACATGCACTTAAGAGCAACAGATCCAGATTATATTGATAGGATTGAGAAGGGTCCCTATCTACCTAGAAAATTTATTCTTGCTAAAACCGTCGATGGATTTGTTGTGGCGGAACACTTTGAACTTGCTCCAGAATGTGATTATACAAACGAAGACCAGTTGCAGTGTTGAAGGATGCTAAGGTGATGAACATACTCTATAATGGAATTGATAAAAATATGTTGAAAAGCATCATAAATTGCACGACATCTAAGCAAATCTGGGACACCATCAAAGTCCTGCGTGAAGGGACTGACCAAGTCTGAAAGAACAAGAGATCATTGTTGACTCAACAATATGAGTTCTTTCAAACAAAGCCTGGTGAATCAATAACATCAGTTTATGACAGATTCAACACTTTGCTCAATGACTTGAAAATACTTGGGAAGTCCTATGATAACGAGGATGTCAACACCAAGTTCATGAGATCTCTTCCACCAAGTTGGGATCCAAAGACTACTGCGATAAGAGAGGCTCATGACTTGGATATCCTCACACTGGACAGGCTCTACGGGAATTTAAAGACATATGAACTCAAAGTAGAGCAATGACAACGCATGCATGGCAGGGACAAAGGAGCTGCGTTGATGGTTGAGACAAGCAAGTCTCAAGAGAAGCTTGATGAGGAATCTTCCAATGCTAGCTTGACTGGTCAGGAAGATGAACTGGACACTGATGATGACATGGAGGAATTCATGGCATTCATGGTCAAACAGTTCAAGAAGTTTAGGGCCAGCAAGAAAGGAAGAAAATCGTCAAGGAAACCTAACCCTAAACGTGAAGGTCAAAAAGTCAGCTTCGACTTAAAAAAGATAAAATGTTACAATTGTGACTGGTTAGGGCACTTTGCCAATGAGTGCAGGAAGTTGAGATCTAGTGATAGATCTAAGGATGAAAACTCAAGGAAAAGGAATGACTTTGCTGACAAGAAAGCCAAATCAAAGAGCAAAGCCTTGATTACTGAGGGTAAAGATTGGATTGACAACGACTCTGATGAAGAAGTTGTCAACTTTGCCCTGATGACTCGAAGTGACGAGTCAAGTGATTCTACAAAAGTATGTGATGCAAATCAGAATTTTAATGTGCTTGATTTACTTGACACATCTAGCATTGAAAGCATACAAAAAGATATGTCTAATTTGCATGTTAGTTTTAGATCTTTAACTATCGAATATACCAATGTGAAAGAATCACGTGACAGTCTCTTGAAAAGAAATAAGTTTCTTGAAGAGAGATTGACACATTTTGACACCATCAAATCTGACTTAAACAAAGCTTATCATATGATTGATGCTTTGAAAAAGAGGGAATATTACTTAGTAGAGCAACTTGAAAATGCTCAAGCTAAGATTAAACAATGGAATACTTCCTCTAAAAAGTTGTCAGACTTGGTAGAGTGTCAAACAATAGGTCAAAAATTTGGACTAGGTTATGATGAAAATCTAGACAAGAGTTCAGATTTAGATGATCTATTTGAAGCTGCGAACTCCTCGACTAGTAAGCAAAAATAAAATTCCTATAACTGAGATTGCACCTTCAAAGAGAATAAAAGATAAATCACCTGTAAAAAGGTTAAATAATTTTGCATTAACAATGAAAAACCTAAGCTTGGTAGTCTCTCACAAACAAGTAGCAAGACTAATGATTGTCCAATTAAAGTCAAAACTGCTAAAAGACAATCATCTCAATCTGAGTCAAGTCTTGAGTCTACAACTAGTGAGAAAGGACCCAAGAAAGTCTGGGTCCCAAAAATCTCAAACTAGTTACTCTCTATTGTGCAGGGCAAAAAGAAGAAAACATGGTACTTGGACAGTGGTTGTTCAAGGCACATGACTGGAGATAAGTCCCTACTAAAACAGTATGAAGAGAAAAGTGCCTAAAAGTCACTTTTGGAGATGATAGCAAAGGCCATACGAGGGGATATGACAGTGTTGAACATGAAGATGTCATCTTCACTGAAGCAGCACTAGTTAATGGCTTAAAGCACAATTTACTGAGTGTGAGTCAACTATGTGATAAAGGATTCCATGTCACCTTTAAAGAAGATCAATGCTTGGTGTGTGACAAAGAATCTGATAATGTGATATTGACAGGGAAAAGAATAAGGAAATTTGTATGTTGCAAACCTTATTTCTTTTACTAATCAAATCACATGTCTCTATAGCAAAACTTCAACTGATGAAAGTTGGCTTTGACATAAGAAGCTTTCCCACTTGAATTTCAAGAACATCAACAAGCTTGTGAGGAAAGGACTTGTAGCTGGCATTCCACAATTGGAGTTTTCACAAGATGGATTGTGTGATTCATGCCAGAAAGGGAAACAAAAGAGTGTATCATTCAAAAGCAAACTAGCAACATCAATCACTGACCCTTTACAATTGTTACACATGGATTTATTTGGTCAAGTGAATGTGATGTCTATCTTAAGGAATAGATATGCACTGGTTATTGTGGATGATCACACGAGGTATAGTTGGGTAAAATACCTCTACACAAAAGATGAAGCTGCTAAGTTGATAATTGATCATGTCAAGAAGATAGAAGCTGAGTCAGGAAAAATAGTAAGGGTGATAAGGAGTGATAGAGGAACATAATTCAAGAATTCCCAAGTTACTGAATTCTGCACTGAAAAAGGAATAACTCACCAATTCTCTGCTCCAAGAACCCCTCAACAAAATGGAGTTGTTGAGAGGAAAAAAAGAACCCTTATTGAAGCAGCAAGGACTATGTTACAAGAGGCTAAGCTTCCCACATATTTTTGGGAGGAAGCTATAAGCACTGCTTGCTTTACACAGAATAGATCCTTGATAAACAAAGCATACAACAAAACACCTTATGAATTAATGACTGGGAGAAAACCAACTCTCAAGTTTTTACATGTGTTTGGTTGTAAATGCTTTGTACTGAGAGATTCATCAGAGACAAGAGGAAAATTTGACAACAAGTCTGATGAGGCAATCTTCTTAGGCTATTCTCTGTAAAGCAAGGCATACAGAGTCTATAATCTAAGAACAAAAGTCATTGTGGAATCAATTCAAGTTGTATTTGATGATAAAAAGATTCCAGGAATGATTGGACAAGGATTGCATGAACCTCTCAGTTTTGAGAATGAATTGGATGCATGAGAATATCCATCAGAGACTACTGAAGAACCCCAAGATAGCAATAATCCCTACATAATTGAGGGGGAGTTAACTGTTGTGCATGAAGTACCAAGGACTAATACTCTATCAGTGACTAGAGTATTAGATGAAACACAAGAAACTAGTAACTTTGGTAAACCATCAGAGACTAATGGTTCACCAGAGACTAGAGTCATTGATGCGCAATCAGAGACCATATTGACACCAAGGAATGTAGAGATAAACAGCTCAGGGGGAGCTAATAATGGAGAAGTTAATGGTTTAGGGGGAACAGTCTCTGATCATGCAACTACATTGGACAACATCAATCTAGAAAATGAAGCCTCCACTTCAAGGTCAAATCTGCTACGTGCAATTCCATGGTTGAAAGACCATACACCAGATTTGATTATTGGAAGTCTAGAGGATGGAGTCAAGACTAGAAGTGCAACTCAAAATGAATGTTTATACCTCAGTTTTCTCCCAAAGATTGAGCCAAAGAAAATTGAGGAAGCACTTCAAGATCCTGACTGGATATTAGCCATGCAAGAGGAATTAAACCAATTCAAAAGAAATAAGGTCTGGAGATTGGTGCCCAAACCAAGGAATAGATCAATAATAGGTGCCAAATGGGTCTTCAGAAATAAATTGGATGAAACTGGTACAATTACAAGAAATAAAGCAAGACTGGTTGCAAAAGGATATTCTCAAGAAGAAGGAATATATTATGATGAAACTTTTGCACTAGTAGTAAGACTTGAAGCAATCAGAATCTTTTTGGCTTTTGCAGCCTACAAGAACTTCAAGGTGTACCAAATGGATGTCAAAAGTGCTTTCTTGAATGGAAAATTGGAAGAGGAAGTCTATGTTTGCCAACCCCCTGGTTTTGTGGACTCCAAACTTCCAAATCATGTCTACAGGTTAGACAAAGCACTTTATGGCTTAAAACAAGCACCAAGAGCCTGGTATGATACTCTATCTCAATTTTTGCTTGAAAATAAATTTGTTAGAGGTATCATAGATAAAACTTTATTTTATAGAAAGCAAGGCTCTGACATTATATTGGTGCAAATATATGTAGATGATATTATATTTGGGTTTACAAATGAAAAACTTTGTGAAAAATTTTCAAAACTCATGCAGTCTAGATATGAAATGAGTATAATGGGAGAATTAACATTTTTCTTAGGTTTGCAAATACAACAATCAACTGATGGAATATTTATCAGTCACTCCAAGTACATCAAAGACTTATTGAGAAAATATGACTTGGTTGATTGTGCATCTGCAAAAACACCCGTGCCTACTGCCACTTAGCTAGATAAAGATTTAAAAGGAAAAAAAATTGATATTACTAGCTATAGAGGCATGATAGGCTCTCTTTTATATCTAACTGCAAGTAGACCTGATATAATGTTTGCTACATGTTTATGTGCTAGATTTCAAGCTGACCCTAGAGAGTCACATTTGATTGCTGTAAAAAGAATTCTCAGATATCTAAAGGGTACCCCAAACCTTGGTTTATGATATCCTAAAGAATATGATTTTAAACTAATTGTTTATTAAGATGCTGACTATGCAGGTTGCAAGTTTGACAGGAAAAGCACAAGTGGAAGCTGCCAACTTCTTGGAGGCAGACTTGTTTCTTGGTTCAGCAAGAAACAGAATTCAGTTTCTACTTCAACAGTAGAAGCTGAATACATCGCAGCTGGGAGTTGTTGTGCTCAAATCCTATGGATCAAGAATCAACTCCTAGACTATGGTATGTCATTATCCAAAATTCCTATCTATTGTGATAATACTAGTGCCATAGCAATAACAGAAAATCTAGTGCAACATTCAAGAACAAAACATATAGATATTAGATATCACTTCATAAGAGAACATGTAAGTGAAGGTAATATCGAATTACACTGGGTTACAACTGATAAACAACTTGCAGACATATTCACAAAACCTTTAGATGAATCTACTTTTACTAGATTAGTCTATGAGTTAGGAATGTTGAACTATGTCTCCAAAAAAAAGTGATTAAAATCTGAGAACACAAGTTGTTTAGTTATTAGAAGCTAGAATTTACATTCTGGTTGCAGCTGTTTTTTTATTTAAACAGATTTTTAGCAGCTAGAATTTTAATTCTGGAAAAATTTGAAGTTTTTTTTTATTTTTTTTAATTTAAACAGAATTTTTTTTAAGCTAATAATCATTAACTTGATTGTTGGGAATATTTTGAAAGCTTAAGAGAAAGAGACTATCTTAGTCCCTAATAGTGTTTTTAATTAGTCCCCGACTTAATTAAAAAAATTGAACTATCGGAGACTATCTTAGTCCCTGATAGTGTTTTTAATTAGTGACCGACTTAATTAAAAATTGAACTATCGGAGAGTAACTAGTCCCCGACAGTTGTTTTTAATTAGTCCCCGACTGAATTAAAAAATTGAACTATCGGAGACTACCTTAGTCCCCGACAGTTGTTTTTAATTAGTCTCCGACTTAATTAAAAATTGCACTATCGGAGACTACCTTAGTCCCCGACAGTTGTTTTTAATTAGTCTTCGACTTAATTAAAAATTGCACTATCGGAGACTATCTTAGTCCCCGACGTTGTTTTTGATTAGTCTCTGACTCAATCAAAATGAACTATCGGAGACTAATTGGGTCTAGTCTCTTATGAGTGAACTTATCGGAGATTAGGGCAATCTCCGATTGAGGGTAATCTAGTAGTTATCCTACCCAGGATCGAAAACGGTTCACTATCCTGTGAATTGCAAACGTTTCTCACTTTGATAATAGTAAATTCAAACACCTTTGCAATCACAATCTGTCAAGTTTGAAATTATTTTCTCTTTGCAAATACTCTACGATTTAACCCTATTTCAAAGTTTCTTCAAAGTTCACAGATCTCTTCAAATGGCCACTAAAACAGTTGTTTTCAAGTTTGGAGACTTTGATATTATCAAGACTAACCATGCATGGGTGGCTAACAAGCATGATTTTGAAGCCCAGTACCACCCCTTCGTGGATTTTTTTTCAAAACTCCACTTTATGCTACGCCATTTATGAAGCTCCCATCCAAGCCACTGAAGTCATCACGGCTATTTGGTCAACAACTACTGTCCAGGATGAGAACACTGACTCTCATGTGGTAAGTTTCAGGTATGCTAACTCTGTTTATACTATAGATCATACCGTAGTTAATAATGTTTTACACTTGCCAATATATGAAAACTTTGACTCTCTTGCCTCTAATGAAGAAATTTTTTCTATGTTTAAAAACTTACATTATTCTGCTGAAATTAGTTCTGTTGGGTTTATTACACGACCCCATCTCAGGCAAGAGTGGTCATTGTTCTTTGATATAATAACTAAAGCATTTACTTCAAAATGCAGTGACTATGATGCTATCACTACACTCACACAACAAATTGTTTTTAGTGTGTTGTATGATAGACATCTAAACATTGGGCTTTTAATTCTGCAAAATCTTTTGGTAAAACTTAAATCTGGTAATAAAAATAAAATTTATTATGCTAGGTTTTTGATGATGATTGCTTATTATCTAATTCCTAACCTTAATATTACTGGCATGCAAGTTGTACCACCTGTTTTGTAGAGTAAAAGAATATTTACTGATGTGAAGCATAAATCTGCAAAGGTAAATGTTCCCTTATTTTTCCCTCCTATCATGAGATCTATACTCATTGACAGGCTTCCAAACCTCTATTCTTTGCAATTCTTTGAGGATATTGAAAGCCAAAATCCTGTGAATCCTCCAACCACTTCACAATAACAATCCATAGCCCCCTCCACAGTTTCCCAAAAGACTGTGGTTGTAAAGACTCAAACAGCCATCACAAAACTCCTAATAAAGAGAAAAATAATTGAGGGAGTAAGTGAGGATGAGAGAGAACAAGAAGCTGAAGTACCACTTCAGAGAAAGAAGAGAGTTATAACCCTTAGCCAAAAGCAATCCATTGTTTCGTAAAAGGCAATGGAGGTTATAAGGAAAAACAGTGAACTGTCACCATCCTCCCAAAATGATGTTGACATTGAAGAAAGTTCCCAACCAGGAACACCCTGTACAGAGTCTGCACAACCTCTTGTTCACCAACAAGAGAAACCACAAAGAGAGATAATAATAGAAAAGAGTGACACAAGGAGTGCACACACAGAGTCATCAATCGATGTTCCTCAATTTTCAATGTCTGAGGAACAACCAACACTCCACAATGTACATTCTTCTCCTTTTTCTCCCATACTTGATTCTTTTGATATAACACATTTAAATCCTCTTGATTTTTCCCAAGAGGAGCCAATACTCAAGACAAGCTCTCAAACACATTCCATGGATAGATCCCTAGCCCCAGATACACAAAGGGAACCCCCTATCCATGCAGCCACAAGTAATTCTCCAATCCCCACTTCTGTAGGACAGAGTGCACCTATCCATATGAGTGAGGATATGAGACTAAATAGTGAGAGTCAGGCTCCTGACCTAGAAAAAGGAGAGGATATACACAAACAAGAGAGTCAAGCTTTAGAAAGCTTGGAAAAAGGAGAGCAAGAGAAGCTGGGTGCCCAACCCCAGGCAAAAGGAGAGGGTGTGAGCAAGGATGAGAACCTTGAACAAAATAAAAGAGAGAAATTTTTAGCAGGTGCATTTTTACAACCTGTTGAAACAGCTCACAAGCAGCTCAAGGTTCTTCAGCTCCCTCCACAAATATCCAAACAGAAGAAGCTGGGAACAGTTCAAGCACAGGGGATGCAACATTAAATGTTATATCTGAGATGTCCAATGTAGACTTTGAAATGTTATATGGTCTACAACAAAGACAAGATCACATTTCTGCATTGAAGACAAGGCTTGTAGATGAACCTGTGTCTGAACCACCTACAGAGGAAAATGTTGATGAATGGCTTGATGCCACATATTCCAACACTCTGGAGGAAGTAGCCGCCCATTTAAGGCAGGATTATGTGACCAATGTAGGGTCAACTACAGCTGCACCATCAATTAAAGAAATTCTTGAAGAAGTAACCAAGGTGGATAAGAAACATACTAAGTTTCATCACTTCTTGGTTACTGACATAAATGGTGCAGTGAAGAAAATAGAGGAAAGGATGGAGTTGGAGACAGACAAAATCAGAAGGTGCTATGAAGGACACTTGCCAAGGAGGACTATTACTGCAATTGATACTCTTATCAAAGACAAGTCCAAGACTGACAGTCGACTTCAAGCCCTAGAAGCCAATATCCAACTCTTGATCCAAAAACAAGACAGAATGGAGCAACTATTGATGTAGGCAATTCCACATTTGGCCACCTTCTCTTACCCTAAAGATGCTGATGTCAAAAAGGGGGAGAGTGGTCAATTTCAACAATATGTTCCTGTACAAAAATCAAAGTCTGGTCCTGTCCTTGATGCTGAATTACAAGCAATGATGGACAAGATCCTAAAGAAACATTCTGATCTTGCAATAGCAACAACAACAACACAACTTCCAACAACAACAACATCAGCAACAACAACAATAGCAGCAATAGCAACAACAGCGGCAACAACAACTATAGCAGCTTCTCCTTCTTCCTCTGCACAAGCCCCAACATCAAAAGACAAAGGCAAGGGGGTCATGGTTGAGGAACCAAAGAAGCAAATCTCAACTCAACTAGGACAACCCAAGCTATTGGGGGATGCCATGAAGAGAGCTCACTTTCCCACTCCAGTTGAACTGATAGTGGATGGGAAAATGGAGTTGGTTTATCCTCAAGAGCAGAAATTGATAGAAGTTGATGCACTATTAGCTCAGAAACTTCAAGAGGAGGAGGACATGACAGTAGAAAGGGAGGAGGATGAGGCAAAGAAGAAGAAAATCTCTACAAGGAGATCAAGTGCACAGAAAGAAGCCATAACCAAGAAGAAAAATAAAGAAATGGAAGAGGCTAAGAAAAAATCAAGAAGAAAACCTTTGGTCCAGGAATCTGCAAAGAAACCTATGATCAAAGCACTTATTAAGAAGCCTACCTCTCAAAATCCTCCAAGGTCAACCGAGACTGCTTTAGTGGCTGTGAGTGGACCAAAAAAGCCACGAACAGTTCCATCAAGGAAGTCTTATAAGGTTGAAATGGCTAGTATTGAAGAGATTATCAAGGCCCTAAAGAAAAGTACAAAGAAGATTGATTTGATCAAGGGTAAAAATAACAAAGAACTTCTCAATGTCTTTTTGAAAGATGGAGAGTCTTTGAAATTCGAGAAGCCAACCTTGGAGGGATAAGCCAAAGAAAATCTGGAGTGGTTGCTGACTGTCGTGCTTGAGACTTCTGATCTCAACATGGATTTTCGAAGCCAAATTCAAAAGGTGATGAAGGTGAAGCATAAGGTGGATATAGTGCCAGAAGCTAATCCTAAGCCTCTTGGATTATGGTATGAGAATTTTCATGGAGAGAAGGTCTTCTTCAACTACAACAGAGATATCAACAGTGTCAGTGAGAGACATATTGAAGGTTTTAGCAGTCTACTCAAGGATGCTGAAGAAGAAATTGAATTGGTTCTGAAAAAGTTGTTGAAAGACAGGTTGGAGTTGCTGAGAAAAAATAGGAAAGCTGTTGTGTTGGAAGGTATGTTGTTTGTTGAAATAAGATGTAATTTTTATTTTTGGAGCCAGACTTATAGGATTTAAACCTGAGTCTTGGTGGAAGCTGAACAACAGATCAAAGATCTTAGTTCATAATACATTTGTAGTTAGCAATTCTTTCTTCTTTTTCTAAGTAATTGTAATGTTGAGTTTTGACATCATCATCAACCTTGAAATTATGCTTATCATTCTGATATTCATAATTAGGGGGAGATTGTTAGGTTTTAGAACATTTGATGATGATTGTCTTTAGATTACTTAGAGTACAAATGTATAGAAAGTATTAATTAGTAACACTGAAGTTTTGTAGCCAGTAGTTATCTCTTTGTTTGTAATTCATTCATTCTTTGTAAAGAGATACAATTACTCTTTATTTGTAGGTAACTATTGGAATGGAGTATCAAAGCTTTAGCAAGTCAAAATGTGTATTTGATCCGTTGGAGTTTACAAAAAGGCTTGTCGGAGACTAGGAAAACTTATCAGAGACTAAGGATTTTATCTATCAGAGACTAATTTTGCCTATCGAAGACTAAGGCTTACGTCATCAGAGACTAAGTCTAAAAGAGTCGGAGACTAAAGATTACGTCATCGGAGACTAAGTTTAAAAGCATCAGAGACTAAGCTGACATCATCAGAGACTGAGCCTTAAAGCATCAGAGACTAAATAACTCTATCGGAGACTACACAATCTGACGTCATCAGGGACTAAAAGACCAGAGACTAATTGATGACGTCACTAGAGACTAAAGATGAAGCGTCAGGGACTAATCGTGATTTATTTCCTGATAAGATACAGAGTTCGAATTGAATAAGGATTGTCTTCCATGTAAATCAAGATATGAGAATTCAGTTTTTAGAGAAGCTGTAATAGTTTTACAGAAATTGTAATTAGAACCTATATAGAATTCATAGTTTGGTATCTTTACTATACAGAATAGAAAAGAAGCTGATGATCATATTATTGTGATTGTTAGAATTTGTATTCAATTGTTAAAATCAATAGAAGCAATTGTTTATAAATTGATTCGTGTTCTTGTTCTTTATTTCTGCAAGTAATTATTAATTTCTTGAAGAACAAGTAATCGAAAAGAATTCAAAGAACTTGTATTCAACCCCCCTTTCAACAAGTTCTCGGCTATCTCACTGGGAAAACAAATCATTAGTATATAATATTGTGCCAGTGAGAATTTGTGGTTTTTCTGTACACTAAAAGGATAAATGATTATTGCTACCACAATTCCAACACACTTTTCTATGGGCTTCATGAATAAAGGTGTAATTACTAGCCTTGTTTACACCTAACTTATCATTCCTATTCTTTTTATTTTCCCCTGATAGGCCTTTATCTCTTGACGAACAACGAAGGCCTGATGCACTCTTATCCCCTGATGACTGTGTATCCACTGATGCACAATCTAGTTCTTTCTTGACTGGGGGTTTGAGTGCTTTGGCAAGAACATGTTTCTTGCCTCTCCCACTACTTGTGGAAGCTTCACTCATTGGGAAAACATTCCCTTTTTCTAACTTTGTTACAGCCTTTACAAATTTGATAGGTTGTATTGGCCTTTTTCCAAAGCTAGCTGCATTTTCAACCTCAATAGGAGGTTGCTTCACAAGAGACTTTGCATAACCCTAAACCAGACTTGGGATCAGATTTCTGACAGTTTAATTGATCATCCAGTTTGTTGCTAGACTCATTCCATTTATTTATAACTTCCCTTTCTTGACTTAGAAGATTGGAGGTCCATTCCTTTATTTTAACAACACAGTCAATGAGATTTTTAGTCCTTGACAGTTCCTTTTCAAGACTCTCAAGTCTAGAGAGTTCTGATTCTAAAAGAGTGTTTCTTACAGTCAAATGATCATTTATTTTCTGCACTCTCTCAGTTTCAGCTATTGCACTCCTTAGGGTGTCATAAAGATCCTTTATCTCACAAGCCATTTCCTTAATAGTTTTAACACAATCATTTTTAGACATGTTAGAGGAAATTTCAAGACTTACTTGTGAGCTGCTACTGTCAGTGGATGAGGCCATCAGGGCTAGGTTGACATATTCTTCATTATTTTCTTCATCCGAGTCAACCCAGTCCTTTCCCTTAGCAATGTAAGCTTTTCCCTTTTTAGAGGCATTTAGAAGGTCAAAGTATTTTTTCTTGTAATCCACTGTTAGGTTTTATGAACATTTGATGATGATTGTCTTTAGAATACTTAGGAATACAAATGTACAGAAAAGTGTTGGTTTGTAACACTTTAGTTTTGTAGCTAGCAGTAGTATCTCTTGTTTGTAAATTAGTCATTATAATAAAGAGATAGGTTCATTTCTTTTGTATGTACTGCTGGAATACTCGTTGAGTTTGTTCAACAAGTTGTTAAATTAATTAGTCCTTCGGAGATTGATTTTGGCTTGTCGGAGATTAAGGGAAAAGTCCACCAGAGATTAAAGTTTTGTTCATCAGAGATTGGACTTTGCCCATCGGAGATTGAAGAATCCTTCATCGGAGATTAAAATGTTTTGTTCATCGGAGATTGAAGGATTGGTCATCGGAGATTAAAGCTTACGTCATCGGGGATTGTAACTAAAGAGTCAGAGATTAATGCTGACGTCATCAGAGATTAAAACAATACCTCGGAGATTAAAAGCTGACATCACCAGAGACTAAAGCCAAAGCATCGGAGATTACACGAAGTAAAGCATCAGAGATTACACGTTGTAAAGCATCGGAGATTACTCGAAGTGATCAGGGACTAATTAAAGAAGCTATCGGAGATTAGTCGAAGACTTAATCACTGATGGAGTTAAAGTTCAAATCAAAGAAGGAAAGTCTTCCATGAACACGTAGACTTTGTTGAAGACGTAGCTGACAAGGAAACTTGTTAGAAATCTTTCAATTGGAAAGATTGTATTTGATTTGAATTAGGAAGCTAGGTTTTTGGTAACTTAGTTAGAAGCTGTAATTATAAATTACAGAATAGCAATACGAAGCTATAGAGGTGTATAGCATAGAGAATTGAAAGGGTTGTATTATCTCTAAATACACAGAATAGAAGCCGACGATCGAAGCTTGTCTTGATTGTTAGAAAACTTGTAATCAATTGTTAAAATCAATAAAAGCAATTGTTTATAAAGTTTTAATCTTGTTCTTTATATTCCGCAAAAAGTTAATTTCTTAAAGAACAGGAATTCGAAAAAGTTGTAAGAACTTGTATTCAACCCCCCTTCTACAAGTTCTAGGCCATCTCACTGGAAAACAATTGGTATCAGAGCCACTGATTGAAAATACTCAATTAACAAGATTCTGAGATGGCCAACAACGAAGAAGCAAGCAGCTCTAACATGATTGCGTATAATGGAGGACGTGATGGTGGAACCAGGATCCCTATTCTGAAAAGGGATGAATATCCAATGTGGAAACAAAAGATGTATATGCACTTGAGAGCAACAGATCCAGATTACATAGATAGGATTGAGAAGGGTCCTTATCTACCCAGGAAGTTTATTCCTGCAAAAACTGTCGAAGGATCTATTGTCGCAGAACACTTTGTACTTGCACCAGAAAGTGATTACACCAACGAGGACAAGTTACAAGTGTTGAAAGATGCTAAAGTTATGAACATACTCTATAATGGAATAGACAAACATATGTTCAATAGCATCATCAATTGCACGACATCTAAACAAGTCTGGGACACTATCAAGGTCCTATGTGAGGGGACTGATCAAGTTAGAAAGAACAGACGTTCACTGTTGACTCAACAGTATGAGTTTTTTCAAGCAAAGCCTAATGAACCAATCACGTCAATCTATGACAGGTTCAATTCTTTGCTTAATGACTTGACCATACTTGGTAAGACATATGATAATGAAGATATCAATACCAAGTTCATGAGAGCCCTCCCTCCTAGCTGGGATCCAAAGACTACTGCAGTTAGGGAGGCTCATGATATGGAAACCCTCACATTGGATAGGCTCTACGGAAACTTAAAGACATATGAACTTGAAGTAGAGCAAAGACAGCGCATGCATGGAAGAGATAAAGGAGCTGCGTTGATGGTTGAGACAAACAAGTCTCAAGAGAAGCTTGATGATGAATCCTCTAATGCTAGCTCGACTGATAATGAGGATGAACTGGATACCGATAATGACATGGAGGAATTCATGGCATTCATGGTTAAACAGTTTAAGAAATTTAGGGCTAGCAGAAAAGGAAGGAAGTCATCAAGAAAACCTAACCCTAAGCGAGAAGGTCAAAAAGTCACCTTCGACTTAAAGAAAATAAGATGCTACAATTGCGATGGGTTAGGGCACTTTGCCAATGAGTGCAAGAAGCCTAGATCTAATGATAGATCTAAGGATGAAAAATCAAGGAAGGACTTTGCTGACAAGAAAGCTAAATCCAAAAGCAAAGCCTTGATTACTGAGGGAAAGGATTGGATTGACAGCGACTCTGATGAAGAAGTTGTCAACTTTGCCCTAATGGCTCATAGTGACGAGTCAAGTGATTCTGCAAAGGTATGTAATGCAAATCAGAATTTTAACGTGCTTAATTTACTTGATACATCTAGCATTGAAAGCATGCAAAAAGATATATCTGATTTGCATGTCAGTTTTAGGTCTTTAACTATAGAACATACCAATGTAAAAGAATCACGTGACAATCTCTTAAAAAGAAACAATTTTCTTGAAGAGAGATTGGCACAGTTTGATACTATCAAGTCTGATTTAAACAAAGCACATCACATGATTGATGCTTTGAAAAAGAGGGAATATTACTTAGTAGAGCAACTTGAAATTGCTCAAGCTAAGATTAAACTGTGGAATACTTCCTCTAAAAAGTTAAAAGACTTGGTAGAATATCAAACTATAGGTCAAAAATCTGGACTAGGTTATGATGAAAATCTTGATAGTAGTTCAGATTTAATTGATCATGTTGAAGCTGTTGAGTCCACAACTGAAAAGCCTAAAGCTGCTAGAAAAATTAACTTTGTATCTCCTGTTCATGAACCCAGATTTATTAACATTCAAGATCAACAAAACACTGAAAAAACAAGTTTTAATCAAAAGACAGTGAATATTGTTGAGAAGAATGAAATCAAACATTTAAATATTGGGTTTATGACAAAGAAACAGTTAATAAAGAAATTGGAAACTGTTCAAATACAAAAGGCTGAAAAAGTTGTGGAATCAAACAGAAGCAAGAAAAATAGGAATGACAAGTTAGGCATTAACAAATATACCAACTATGCTTCAATGCCTGATGCTCCTAGAAAAACATGTCATGTATGTGGTAATCCAAACCACATAGCTATGCACTGTAGGAGCAGAAATAAAATTCCTATGGTTGAGACTGCTAACTCAAAGACAATAAAAGATAAATCACCTGTAAAAAGGTCAAGTAATCTTTGCATAGAAAATAATAAATCAAAGTCAAGTAGTCTCACAAACACCAGTAGCAAGACTGTAAATTGCCCAATTAAAATCAAACATGGAAAGAGGCAATCGACTTATTCTGAGTCAAGTCTTGAAACTGCAGCTAGTGAGAAAGGACTCAAGAAGATTTGGGTCCCAAAAATCTCAAACTAGTTCTCTCTACTGTGCAAGGCAAAAAGAAGAAATCATGGTACTTGGACAGTGGTTGTTCAAGGCACATGACTGGAGATAAGTCCCTGCTAAAACAGTATGAAGAGAGAAGTGGCCCAAGAGTCACTTTTGGAGATGACAGCAAAGGCCATACAAGAGGATATGGATCTGTTGAACATGGAGATGTTATCTTCACAGAAGTAGCACTGGTTGACGGCTTAAAGCACAATCTACTAAGTGTGAGTCAACTATGTGATAAAGGATTCAATGTCACTTTTAAAGAAGATCAATGCTTAGTGAGTGACAAAAAATCAGGGATTGTGATTTTGACAGGAAAAAGAAAAGGGAATTTGTACATTGCAAATCTCATTTCTTCAACTGATCAAATCACATGTCTATATAGCAAAGGTTCAACTGATGAGAGTTGGCTTTGGCATAAGAAGCTTTCCCACTTGAACTTCAAGAATATCAATAGTCTTGTGAGGAAAGGATTGGTAGCTGGCATTCCACAATTGGAATTTACACAAGATGGATTGTGTGATGCATGCCAGAAAGGAAAGCAAAGAAGTGTATCATTTAAAAACAAACCAGCAACATCAATCACTGATCCTTTACAACTTCTCCATATGGATTTATTTGGTCAAGTGAATGTGATGTCTATATTAAGGAATAGATATGCATTGGTAATTGTTGATGATCACACAAGGTATACTTGGGTAAAATACCTCTTTGCAAAGAATGAAGCTGCTCAGTTAATTATTGATCATGTCAAGAAAATAGAAACTGAGTCAGGAAAAACAGTGAGGGTAATAAGAAGTGACAGAGGAACAGAATTCAAAAATTCCCAAGTAATTGAATTCTGCACTGAGAAAGGAATTACTCATCAATTCTCTGCACCTAGAACTCCTCAACAAAATGGAGTTGTTGAGAGGAAAAATAGAACCCTCATTGAAGCAGCAAGGACCATGTTGCAAGAGGCTAAGCTTCCTACTTATTTTTGGGAGGAAGCTATAAGCACTGCATGTTTTACACAAAACAGGTCTTTGATAAACAAAGCCTACAACAAAACATCATATGAGTTAATGACTGGGAGAAAACCAACTCTCAAGTTTTTACATGTGTTTGGTTGTAAGTGCTTTGTACTGAGAGATTCATCAGAAACAAGAGGAAAATTTGATAATAAATCTGATGAAGCAATCTTCTTAGGTTATTCTCTGTCAAGCAAAGCATACAGAGTTTATAACTTAAGAACCAAGGTCATTGTGGAATCCATTCAAGTTGCATTTGATGATGGAAAGATTCCAGGAATGCTTGGTCAAGGATTGCATGAACCTCTCAGTTTTGAGAATGAATTGGATGCATGGAAATATCCAACAGAGAATGCTGAAAATCCCCAAAACAACAATGATTCCTCTTTAATTGAGGGAGAGTTGACTGTTGTGCATGAAGTACCAAGGACTGATGTATTATCAGAGACTAGAGTACTGGAACAAAATGAAACACAAGTCACTGATGACATTAATTCTCCATCGGAGACTAATGATACATCAGAGACTAGTATCCCTGATGCACACACAAAGACTATTGAGATATCTAACTCAGGGGGAGTTAATGAAGAAGAGATCAATAGTTTAGGGGGAGCAAACTCTGCTCATGAAGCTGGATTGAATCTTATCAATCTAGAAAATGAAGCCTCTAGTTCAAGATCAAATCTACCAAAACCTAGACCATGGTTGAGAGACCACACAACAGATTTGATCATTGGAAATATTGAGGATGGAGTTAGGACTAGAAGTGCAACACAAAATGAATGTTTGTACCTTAGTTTTCTATCAAAGATTGAACCAAAGAAAATTGAGGAAGCACTTCAAGATCCTGATTGGATAATTGCCATGCAAGAAGAATTAAACCAATTCACTCGAAACAAAGTCTGGAGACTGGTACCCAAACCAAGGAATAGATCAATCGTTGGTGCCAAGTGGGTCTTCAGAAACAAATTAGATGAAGCTGGTACAATAACAAGGAACAAAGCAAGACTGGTTGCAAAAGGATATTCTCAAGAAGAAGGAATAGATTATGATGAAACTTTTGCACCAGTAGCAAGACTTGAAGCAATCAGAATATTCCTGGCATATGCAGCCTACAAGAACTTCAAGGTGTACCAGATGGATGTCAAAAGTGCTTTCTTAAATGGAAAATTGGAAGAGGAAGTCTATGTTTGCCAACCCCCAGGTTTCATAGACTCCAAATTTCCAAATCATGTCTATAAATTAGACAAAGCACTTTATGGCTTGAAACAAGCACCAAGAGCCTGGTATGATACTCTATCTCAGTTTTTACTTGAAAATAAATTTATTAGAGGTATCATAGATAAAACTTTATTTTATAGAAAGCAAGGCTCTGATATTATTTTGGTGCAAATATATGTAGATGATATTATATTTGGGTCTACGAATGAGAAGCTTTGTGAAAAATTCTCAAAACTTATGCAGTCTAGATATGAAATGAGTATGATGGGAGAATTAACATTTTTCTTAGGTATGCAAATAAAACAATCAACTGATGGAATATTTATCAGTCAGTCCAAGTATGTCAAGGACTTATTGAGAAAATATGACTTAGTTGATTGTGCATCTGCAAAAACACCCATGCCTACTTCCACTAAACTAGATAAGGATTTAAAAGGAAAGAAAATTGATATTACTAGTTATAGAGGAATGATAGGCTCTCTTTTATATCTAACTGCAAGTAGACCTGATATAATGTTTGCTACATGCTTGTGTGCTAGATTTCAAGCTGACCCTAGAGAGTCACATTTGATTGCTGTAAAAAGAATACTCAGATATCTAAAGGGTACCCCAAACCTTGGATTGTGGTATCCTAAAGAATCTGACTTTAAACTAATTGGCTATTCAGATGCTGATTATGCAGGGTGTAAGCTTGACAGAAAAAGCACAAGTGGAAGCTGCCAACTACTTGGAGGCAGACTTGTTTCTTGGTTTAGCAAGAAACAAAATTCAGTTTCTACCTCAACAGCAGAAGCTGAATACATCGCAACTGGGAGTTGCTGTGCTCAAATCTTATGGATTAAGAATCAACTCCTAGATTATGGTATGACACTATCCAAAATCCCAATTTATTGTGATAACACTAGTGCCATAGCCATAACTGAAAATCCAGTGCAACACTCAAGAACTAAACACATAGATATAAGATATCACTTCATTAGGGAACATGTTAGTGAAGGAAATATTGAATTGCACTGGGTTACAACTGATAAACAACTTGCAGATATTTTTACAAAACCTTTGGATGAATCTACATTTAACAGACTAGTTTCTGAACTAGGAATGTTGAATTATGGTTCTAAAAATTAAAGTTTTAACTTTCAAGTTGTTTAACAGTTGCATGAAGCTAGAATAATTAATTCTGGAAAAAGAAGCTGTTTTAACTAAACAGATTTTAGAAGCTAGAATTAAATTTCTGGGTTGTAGCTGTTTTTAATTAAACAGATTTTTGATGCAGCTAGAATAATTAATTCTGAAAAAAAAGAAGCTGTTTTAAATTTGATAAAACAGAAAAATGTAGCTAATAATCATTAATATGATTGTTGGAAAAGTTTTTCAAAGATAAAACTGAAGCAGGGATTAATTCCCTGAGAAAAAGAGTGATAAGAGATTAAAGGACTTATTCCCCGATGTGTAGTTTAACTAATCCCCGATCGGTTAAAATTACTTCATCGGAGACTCGATTAATTCCCGATGAGTAGTTTAACTAATCCCCGGTCTGTTAAAATTACTTCATCGGAGACTCGATTATTCCCCGATGTGTATTTTAATTAATCCCCGATAGATCAAAATTACAACATCGGAGAATGTCCTAATCCCCGATGCGTACATTTATAACATCGGAGACTATCTTAGTCCCTGATGAGTTATTTCATCGGAGACTCGACTAATCCCCGATGCGTTCATTTATAACATCAGAGATTATCTTAGTCCCCGATGAGTAATTACTACATCGGAGACTAATCGGGTCAATCTCTTATCACACGGGTTAATCAGAGATTAGGGCAATCTCTGAAAAAGGGTAAATTGGTAGTTACCCATGATCTTTGAATAGCAAACGTTTCTCATACTTTAATAAAAGTAATTTCAAAAAAAACGTTTGTAATCACAAGTATCAAAATCTACAATTTGATTTCTCTCTCAAATTCTCTGCAATTTAATCTCTCTTTGAGCTTTCTTCACAAAGTTTACAGATCTCTTCAATGGCGGCAAAAACAGTGTGCTTCAAGTTTGGTGAGTTCGATTTTATCAAAACTAACCATGCAGGGGTGGCTGATAAATATGATTTCGAAGCAAAATACTACCCCTTTGTGGATTTCCTCAAGAACTCTCCACTACAATACGCCATTTATGAAGCTCCCATCCAAGCTGCAGAAGTAATATCAACCATGTGGAGCACTGCGACAATCACTGATGAAAGTGATGACTCTCCACAGGTAAGTTTCAGGTATGAAAACACAGACTATTCTATTACTCATACCACGGTTAATAATGCACTTCACTTACCCATAAGGGAAAACTATGACCCCCTTGCCTCTGATGAAGAACTTATAGGTATGTTTAAAGACTTAAACTATAATACTGATATAAGTTCTGTAGGGACCATCACACGCCCCCATCTTAGGCCAGAGTGGTCATTGTTCTTTGACATTATAACCAAATCCTTTACTTCAAAATGCAGTGGATATGATGCCATCACCACTATTTCACAACAAATTGCATATAGTGTGTTGTATGATAGGCATATTAATTTAGGGCTTTTGATATTGCAAAACTTGATGGACAAACTTAAAACTGGCAACAAAACTAAAATTTATTATGCTAGGTTTTTAATGATGATTGCAAATCACTTAATACCTAACATTAATATTGCTAGTATGCAAGTTGTGCCTACTGTTTTGCAGACAAAAAGAGTAATTAGTGATTTGAAGAAGTATGAGGCAAAGGTAAATGTACCTCTATTCTATCCTACTGTCATGAGAAACTTTCTCATTGACACTCTTCCAACCTCATATTCTTTGGAATTCTTTGGGGATACCACACAAACACCAATTAATCCCCCAACAACTTCTCAATCACAATCCAAAGCCCCCTCCACAGTCTCCCAACAAACTGTGGTTGCATATACCAGAAAAGCCAAAAAGCTCCCAATAAAAAGAAAAATAATTGAGGGAGTAAGTGAGGATGAGGGAGAACCAGAAGTTGAAGTTCCACTTCAGAGAAAGAAGAGAGTTATAACCCAAAGCCAAAAGCAATCCATTGCTTCCCAAAAGGCAATGGAGGTTATAAGGAAAGACAGTAATCTGTTTATGTCCTCCCAAAAGGACATTGACATTGAAGAAAGTCCTCAACCAGGGACATCTGTTATAGAGTCAGCACAAATTAAGACTAAGAGAGATCAAATACAAGAAAAGAGTGACACAAGGAGTGCACACACAGAGTCATCTATTGATGTTCCTCAAATTTTTGCCCTTGAGGAACAGCCAACACTCCCTACTGTCCTTTATTCTCCTGTTTCCCCTACACTTGATTCTTCTGAAAATATAATCTCTGATCCTCTTGAACTTTCTCAAGAGGAGCCAACACTCTTACTGACTTGGACAGAAACTAGTAAATCTCAAGAGACTAGAACAACATTGCAAACTGTCCAAGATCATACTTCAGGATCTAGCCCACAAGAACCACTTGTTCAAAGTACAAGTGCAGCTAGTTCTCCTACACTTTCCATGGAGGACACCCAACCAATTTCCATTTTAAGGGTAACCCCCCTCCATGAAGACACTACTTCTCAAACCCCTCTTTCTGTAGGACAGAGTGCACATATCCATATGAGTGAGGTTGAGAGAATATTTAGTGAGAGTCAGGCTCCTGACCTGGAAAAAGGAGAGGAAATACAAACAGAGAGTCAAGCCTTAGCGAGCTTGGAAAAAGGAGAGATAGAGAAGCTGGGTGCCCAACCCCAGGCAAAAGGAGATGGTGTGAGCAAGGATGAGATCCTTGAAGAAAAGAAAAGAGAGAAATTCTCAACAGGTGAATTTTTCAAACCTGTGGCTCCCTCCACCCAAATCCAAACAGAAGCTCCAACAAGAGAAGTTGGAGGAAGCTCCAGTGCAGTGGCTGCAAACTTGCAGGTCATATCAGAAATGTCAAATGCAGCCTATGAAGAACTTTTAAATCTTCAACAAAGAGAAGATCACCTTTCTGCTATGAAGACTAGGCTTGCATTTGAATCTACTGCTGCAGAGGAGACTCCAGAGCCAGAGAATGTGGATGCCTAGCTGGATTCAGATTTTAACAACACACTGGAGGAAGCAGCTGCCTTGTACAGGCAGGAATACGTGACCAATATAGGGTCTCTTGCAGATGCCAAATCCTTTCAGGATGTTGCAGAAGAAGTAACCAAGTCAGTGCACCTAAATGCTAAATTTTTTCACTACTTGGCAACTGGCATGAAGACTGAACTGGAGGAGATGAGGAAGCAGATG
>CM025784.1:5152829-5163264 GCA_014636745.2 Centella asiatica | reverse complement strand
TCTGTAACACGTTACGTTGATTTCCGTGTAAGAACTGATGACGGGTGTATGCTGTCACAACGATCCACTGACTGCCAGCCCTGACGGACTTTGATCAGTGCTTCTGGATCCCCTGATGCTTACTGACTGGATCAGGGCTTCAACCTTCACTTGAGTTTCACTCAGTGCTTCTTGATCCTGATGGTTATGACTGACGACATGCACTGATGGCTTCCACTGATGTCATGTTGGTCATTTCCCCTGACGGGTTACCCTGATTGGTTTGCCTGACAATGACATATCCTGAAGTGTTTCCCTGACGGATTGGTCTGCCTTCATCATACCCTGATGGGTTCCCCTGATGGGTTCCCCCTGATGGGTTCCCCTGATGGGTTCCCCTGATGGGTTCCCCCCTGATGGGACTTAATCAACATAACTTTGATTAGAATTTCTGATGTGCGGAATACTTTGACTGTTTACAAGTAGCATCAGACATTCTTCTTCACTTTGTCAAGTCCTTCGAATGTTTCTGTTTTCTGACTTGTCTTGGGAAGTTATTAACCATCCACTGATGAATAAGTGTATCATCAGTGGGTGCAAAACTTGTGCCGATCTTAAGGTTTATAAAATAACTTTAGTGGACTTTCCAATGTTGTGGGCAGGCTCCTTTCATTGTTGATGGCTCTCCTCAGCCTGTCGATTATCCCCCTTAAGTCTTTATTAGCCTTTGAGGATCTTGGAATCAGGTTTAGAACCAGTCCTAATTGCTCAGCATCCATTCTCCTAAACTAGTCCATTGCAACATTGAATTCTGACTCACTCTTCAATTGAACTGTAATTAGCTGATCCCTTCTATTGTTGAACTTGACATCTATGCTTTTTATTGAGAACATAAATGTCAGGTTTTTGCGCCTTTCTTTTCTGAGAAATTCAGCTAGAGTGGGTGGACCATATTCTTTGGTATCAAGAGAAGGTGCTTTGTCCTTGGCTTCTTCTGACTTCTTTGTAGTGACATCAGGGTCTTTAGATTTATCTTGATTTTTATCCCCTGATGCACTTTTAGGGTTCTGTAATCTTCTAGGCTGAGGTTTCCTGGAGGTCCTAGGCCTGACATTCTTCTTCTTCTTCATTTCTTCCTCCTATTCCCTTGCCATTTCCCTCTCCTCTTCTTTTTGAAGTTGTTATGCAAAGATTGCATCAGCTTCTACTAGCTTTTTATCTTGAGGGTAGACCAGCTCCATTTTCCCATCAATTATGACTTCAACAGGTGTTGGAAAGTGGGTTGTCTTCATGGCGTCTCCAAGTAGCTTAGGCCCTGATTGAGTGTTGGATATCTTCTTGGGTTCCTCAATCAGGATGCCTTTGCCTTTGTCCTTGGGTTTTGGAGCAGGAACAGGAATAGTCACATCCCCTGATGGTTGACTTGATTTCTCAGCAACATCCCCTGACGACTACTTGGTTGAATTCTCCCCCTTTTTGACAGCATCATCAGTGGGAGTTGAGAGTCGGGATGTGATTTGAAGAAGTTGTTGCATGGTGTCAGCCATGGATTGTTGCAGAGTGTCCATGCTATTCATTTGAGTAGAAAGATCAGCAAGCTTGTGGTCAACATTGTCAACTTGTTTCTTCATCCGGAGTAGAGTCTGGCTGGTGACCAAAGAGTCGACAACTTGCTGTATATTTTGTAACTTTGTGGAAAAATGTGTATACAATTTTTGGTTTTCTATATCTATTGACTGACACTTTGATCAAGACTGGATCAGTAGTCCTAGCTAACTCTTGCTTCAATAACTGTACAGTATCAGACATTTGGTTTTGTCGAAAGTATAAATCAACTCCAATGAACTGGGAAAAATCATTTTGTGGAGCATCATCTTCATCACTTGCAGAGGAAGAAGTAATATTTACAATATCTGTGTTTTCTCTCTGTTCTTTATTTACAAGTCATCCTTATCTCTCTCATCCTCTCCTTTTTCTTTGCCGTCTAAGGCATCACTCATATTCTCTCCTTTTTCTTTGCCTACTAAGGCAGTACTCTCTTGCTCTCCTTTTAACAAAGTCCTCTCAAGGGTTTGACTTTGCCTCTCTGCACTAAGTATTTTCTCAGTCTCACTCAAAATTGTTCTAAAGGGGCTCCTATGGGCTTGGAAATCATCAACTGTGACCAGTTCAAGTGAAGTATTTACAGATTCTGGTTCAACAATTGTGATAGGAGAAGGAGAAGAAGTAAAATGAGTATGTATAATTGGAGAAGTATAGGTTTCTATAGATGAAGTATATACAATTGGGGGTACATAAAGAGTTATGGTTGTAGTATGTACAGTGGAATTTATGTCCCCTGCTTGATCACTAGTGTTTGTATCGAGTAAAACTGAGTCAACCATGTGAGAGTAGTGACTATTAAACACTGTGTCAGAGAGTGTTGGCTCCTCCACGAATTGACAATGTGGAGAATCTGATTGTATGGCACTTAATGTTTGTGTCATTATATCTGAAGAAATTTGAGGAACAGAGAAAGAAGGAAGTGGTGTAGATGGGAGTGTTGGCTGAATCACTGATCGAGGAAGTGATTCATCAAAAGATGCTGTAGAAGAATGCTTATGACTCATGTTAATCTTATTGAGAAGCTTCTGAGTTACAACATCTTGAGTGGTGTGTGCACTCACTGTGTCAGATATCTGCAAGTGGCTCTCAGAGACCCTGATGGTAGGTTCATCAGTGTCTATGGTCAGTGTATGTGCATCACTCAATTGTGTCCTTGGTTGAGGACTATTTTCAATAACTAATCCCTTTTGAGAGGAACTAGTTGGAAATATGTTTAATTCCTTATCAAAGGCTATATCCTATTGAGAGGATACGCCCTAGTCAGGTTGTTGGGTAACACTCGTGGCTCCCGTCTTCTTCTTCAATCTCCTCCTATAGCCAATCACTCTCTCTCCTTGCTCCCCTTCAGTTGTTGTGGTAACTTCACTGGGTTTTCTTTTAATTCCAACAGTCTTTTGGGAGACTGTGGGTTGGGCTGTCGAGAGTGGTTGTGAAGAAATTGATTGTTCTACTTGGGTAGGCAGAGAGGTGGTTGTTTTCTCTGCCATAGTAGATGAAGGTGAAGAATGTACAGTGTGAGAAATAGAAGGCGTAGAATTTACTACCTGTATCATATACGTTGTCATATACATTGGGAGAGCAAATGATTCAGTTATATATGATTTCTTCAGTATTTCTGCAAACAATTTCTTTGTTTGCTTGTATGTCTGTACAAGTATATCATTCTCAAAAGAAAAATTAGTAATTTGATCTTTAATAATCATGTACAAAAATCTAGCATAATATATTTCAGATTTCCTATTATTAACATTACCTAATTTATTTACAAGATCATCAAAAATTATTTTTCCTATATTTATATTTACATTTTTAATTATTGTGTATGCTATTTTTAATGTTAAAGAGGTAATTACCTCAAAGTTAGAACACTTACCTGAGAACACTTTGGTGATAGTGTCAAAGAGATAAGAAATCTCCCTCTTCACATTCACCCTCTTGAGATCCTTGAACTTTAACACTGCATTGGAAGCAGCGTTATAGCCCAGTTCTCTCAAGAAATCCAGTAGGTCGGCATCACCGGGTACATCCACCAGATCTTGAGTAGGTAGCCCCAAAACAGAGTTAAGTCTAGAAGGAGTTATTTTCCTTTCTCAGACGAAACTTTGAATGAGTTACCCTTGACCATATCCGGCTTGGTGGTGGAGTACATAAATTTAGCATTGGTCCACAGTTGTGACAGTGCCTCCCCAGACATTACTTCATCGGTAAAGATGGTTTTACTATACTCAAAGTTGAGCAGATAGTTCATCATCGGTTTAAAGCAATCACTTACCTCATCAATGCCAGAGAAGCCCACAAAGTTTGTGGATGGGACTGTCAAGTTCTTCTGAATTTGTTGACGTGCCATGGATGCTTTGAAGATTTGAAGTTCTAGGGTTTCTGTAAAGTCGAGAGAAAAAGAACTCTAACAAATATCAGGTTTAGATTAAGTGTTTGAGGGTTTCAAAAAGTAGCAGAGATAGAGTATAAATACCCGCCTAAAGTCGTTTGAAAACTTCTCCTAAAAACACGCTATCAGGGAGTCAATTCAGTTTCTGTGATGACACGTCATCAGTGAGAGAAAAACTTAATGATGAGCTGTCATCACTTAACTGACCTAGAATCCCGATGCAGTAAAAAAAAATTTGAAACTTACCCTGATGATTTACTGTATGTACATACCTTGACCCTGATGCACAAGACGGACACCCTGACCCTGACACACAGATCAGATACCTTGACCCTGTCGAGCAAGTCGGACACCCTGACCCTGACGAGCGATCCAGACACCCTGACCCTGATGCGTCCTTAAGGAAGCCCTGACCCTAATGCATCAGTCCAAAACAAAATGCAGAATATACAAGTATATACATATTTACAATTTGAACATATATAACCACCTATCAATTGATTTCATCAAGAACTTATGAAATGAGTTAGAAATACCAAATCTTATGAGTTTGACTCTGACCCTGACGCATAATTCACCATTCCCAGCTCTCCAACAAGATTTGAAAATGTGGATTCATCAAGAGCTTTGGTGAATATGTCTGCCAGCTGCTGATTTGAAGGTACAAACTCTAATTCAATATTCTCATTCATAACATGTTCCCTGATAAAATGATATCTGATTTCTATATGCTTAGTTCTGGAATGTTGTACTGGATTTTCAGCAATGGCAATGGCACTAGTGTTATCACACCTTATTGGAATCTTGGAATAGTTCAGCCCATAATCCATTAGCTGATTTTTCATCCATAAAATTTGTGCACAACAACTTCCAGCTGCAATGTATTCAGCTTCAGCAGTAGATGTAGAAATAGAATGCTGCTTTTTGCTGAACCAAGATACAAGCCTTCCTCCCAGAAACTGACAGATTCCTGTTGTACTCTTTCTGTCAATTCTACATCCTCCAAAGTCAGCATCAGAATATCCTAGCAATTCAAATCCAGACTCCTTTGGATACCAAAGTCCCAACTCTGTAGTGCCCTTGATATATCTCAAGATCCTTTTCACTGCAATGAGATGAGATTCCTTTGGGTCAGCTTGATATCTTGCACAAAGACATGTTGCAAACATTATGTCTGGCCTGCTTGCTGTCAGATATAGCAATGATCCAATCATTCCCCTGTAAGTCTTCAAATCAACTTTCTTTCCATTCTTATCAGGGTCAATCTTGGTTGCAGTGGCCATAGGTGTCTTTGCTACTTTTGAATCCTCCATATCAAATTTCTTGAGAAGTTCTTTGGCATATTTTGTCTGATGAATGTAGATTCCATCAGAGTCTTGTTTAACTTGTAATCCCAAGAAGTAAGATAATTCACCCATCAAGCTCATTTCATATTTGCTTTGCATGAGTTTGGAGAACTTTTCACACAGTCTTGTGTCGGTGGATCCAAAAATAATATCATCAACATAGATTTGAACCAAAATCAGATGACCTTGGTTTTGTCTGAAGAACAAGGTTTTGTCAATGATACCTCTTGAAAATTTGTTTTCCACCAGAAACTTTGACAGTGTATCATACCAAGTTCTAGGTGCTTGCTTCAGTCCATAAAGTGCCTTTTCCAGTTTGTAGACATGATTTGCAAATTTTGCGAATTCAAATCCTGGAGGTTGTTGGACATACACCTCCTGTTCCAATTTCCCATTTAAAAAAGCACTTTTCACATCCATTTGATATACTTTAAAATTTGAATGTGCTGCATAGGCTAAGAAAATTCTTATAGCCTCAAGTCTGGCTACTGGTGCAAAGGTTTCATCAAAATCAATCCCTTCTTCTTGAAGATATCCTTTTGTAACCAGTCTTGCTTTGTTTCTTACAACAATGCCAGCTTCATCCATCTTATTTCTGAATACCCACTTAGTACCTATTATGATCCTATCTTTGGGCTTAGGTACAAGTTTCCATACTTGATTCCTTTCAAATTGATTTAGCTCTTCCTGCATTGCCAAGATCCAGTCTGCATCTTGAATAGCTTCTTCAAACTTTTTTGGTTCAATTTGAGAAAGAAAACAAGCATATAGGCATTCATTAGATGTTGCTTTCCTAGTCTGCACACTTTTGCTTTGGTCACCAATAATTAGATCTGTTGTGTGACTTCTGGCCCATTTGGGATTGGAGATGTGTCTTGATGAGCTTACTTGACTGTCATCTCCTCCCCCTAAGCCTGTGCTACCAGCTACTGAAAACTCTCCCCCTGAATTAGTGGAAAATTCAAGGTTCAAGTTATCCCCTGATGGTGCATGTCCTGATGAATGATCCCGTGATGAAGTATCCCCTGATCTGTTATCCAGGAAATTAACTCTATCTACTGAAGGGGATTCTAAATTGTTTGGATTGACATCAGGAATGGATAAATTCTCCATTTGTCTGCACTCATCGGCTTCATTCTCTTGATAATCAATATCATCTTCATTTTCAAACCTGAGTTCTTCATAAAAACCAGGGTCTTCAAGCCCAGAAATTTCTTGATCATCAAAAGCTACATTTATAGACTCCATTACCACTTGAAGTCTTTTGTTGTAAACCCTGAAGGCCTTGGATGACAGAGAATAACCTAGGAAAATTGCTTCATCAGCTTTTGAATCAAATTTTCCTAAGTTCTCGCCAAAATTCCTTAGAACAAAACATTTGCATCCAAAAACATGGAGGAACTTGATACTTGGCTTTCTCCCTGTCATTAGCTCATATGGTGTCTTGTTGTGAGCCTTGTTGATTAGTGATCTATTCTAAGTAAAGCATGCAGTGGAAATTTCTTCAGCCCAAAAATAGGTGGGAATCTTTGCCTCTGCTAGCATTGACCTAGTAGCTTCTATCAGGGTTCTATTTTTCCTTTCCACTACACCATTCTATTGAGGAGTCCTTGGAGCAGAAAATGTATGAGTTATGCCTTTCTCCACACAAAATCCCTCAACAGTTGCATTCTTGAATTCAGTTCCATTATCAGTTCTCAACATCCTAACCACTGACCCTGATTCTGTTTCCACCTTCTTGATATGGTCAATAATTTGTTGAGATACTTCTGATTTAGCATGCTGAAACTTTATCCAAGTGTATCTGGTGTAGTCATCCACAATAACCATTGCAAATCTTTTCTTTGACACTGACATTATGTTGACAAGGCCAAAGAGATCCATATGTAACAATTGAATTAGATCTTTGATCATAGTGGCTTCCTTGCTGACAAAGGATGATCTCCTTTGCTTCCCTTGTTAACAGGCTGAACATAATCCTTCTTGGATAAACTCCATTTAGGGTAGTCTAGTTACCAACTCTCTCTTCACACTATCATTAATTGACTTAAAGTTCAGGTGAGAGAGCTTCTTGTGCCATAGTCTGCTTTCATCAGGAGTTGCCTTGCTATAGAAACATGATTCTCCACTTACTAAGTTAAAATCAACAACATAGAGATCTCCTTTCCTTATCCCTGACAAAACTAGCTTCCCATCACTTTCATTTGAGATTAGGCACTGATCTCCTTTGAAGGAAGTGATGAATCCTTTGTCACTTAGTTGACTTATGCTTAGCAAATTGTGCTTCAGCCCATCAACCAGTGCTACATTTTCAAATGAGACATTCCCACTTGCTGCTTTGCCATAACCAAGAGTTAGTCCTTTGCTGTTATCACCAAATGAAATTACTGGACCAGCCTTTTCTTGGAATTCTGTGGGCAGGGCTTTGTTTCCTGTCATGTGCCTTGAGCAGCCACTATCTAGAAACCAGATTTTACTGCTTTTGACATTTTCCTGCACACAAGAAAACATTTAAATAGTTTTTGGTACCCAATGTGTTTTGGGTCCTTTAGGTTTAGTCACAATAATAGATAATACAGCCTTTTCTTTATCAGTGACTTTTGGTTTTGGCAAATTTAAAACTTTCTCCTTTTTGGGAGCTTCAACATATGCTTTTGATTTCTCAACAGTTATTTTGCCTTTTTTCTTGGAGGAGCAGGCTTTAACAGTTGGTAAATCATCAGCATACAAAATTGTGCCAGTCAAAATTTGTGTTTTTTCTTTGCATTGAAAAGATAAATGATTACAATTACCACAATTCCAGCACACTTTTCTAGGGGCTTCATGAATGGAAGAATAATTACTAGTTTTATTAACACCTAGTTTACCATTTCTATTCTTCCTGCTTTCCCCTGACAGGCCTTTTTCCCTTGACGGGCTATAACGGCCTGATGCACTCTTTCCCCCTGACGACTGTGTATCCACTGATGCACAGTCTTGTTCTTTCATAACTGGAGGGTTGAGTGTTTTGGCAAGAATAATTTTCTTGTCTCTCCCACCACTAGTGGAAGCTTCATTTACTGGGAAGACATTCCCAGATTCTAGCTTAGCTGCTGCCTTAACAAACTTGATAGTTTGAGATGGCCTTTTTCCAAAGCTAGCTGTCATCTCAACCTCAATGGGAAGTTGCTGCATTTGAGTCTCTTCATAGCCCAAACCAGATTTTGGATCAGATTTCTGACTTTTCAAACGATCCTCCAGTTTCCTGCTTGACTCATTCCATCTCTTAATGACTTCCCTTTCTTGACTAAGAAGATTTGAGGTACATTCCTCTCTTTTGATAGCACACAGTCGAGAAGATTTTTAGTCCTTGAGAGTTCTTTTTCAAGTCTCTCAAGTCTGGAGTTTTTTGATTCTAAAAGAGTGTTCCTAGCAGATAACTGTTCATTTATTTTCTGCACTCTCTCAGTTTCAGCTACAGCACTCCTCAAGGTGTCATAGAGATCCTTTATCTTACAGGCCATTTCCTTAACAGTTTTAACACAATCAGTTTTAGACATGTTAGAGGAAATTTCGAGGCTTACCTGTGAGCTGCTACTGTCAGTGGATGAGGCCATAAGGGCTAGGTTGACATACTCTTCATTTTCTTCCTCATCAGAGTCAGCCCAATCCTTTCCCTCTGCTATATATGTTTTTCCCTTCTTGTTTGCATTAAGAAGGTCAAAGTATTTCTTCTTATAATCCACAACAGCTTCTTTGTCTCTGGATTCACCATCTTTTGTGGCCTTGCGGCACTCATTTGCAAAGTGACCCATCTCATTACATTTGTAGCACTTTATTCTTGATTTGTCAATAAAGTTTTTAGTGCTACTGGGTTTCCTTGCAGAAAATCTTTTAGATCCCGAAGGCTTTTGGAATTTCAGCTTGGAAAACCTTTTTGCAAGAAAGTCCATGGTTTCATCCAGCTCCTCTAACTCTTCTGGAGTATATTCTTCCTCCTTGAAGTCAGCTTCTTTGTCCCCTTCTATGTCAGCATCTTCTAGTTGCTGCTTCATCAAGACACTTGGCCTTGCTTCTTGTTTGCCCTTCGTGGCAGCCATCAGGGCTACAGATTTAAGCTTTCTAGCATCCCTTGACATTTCAGATCTTTGTTGAACCTCAAGTTCATATGTCTTTAGGGTGCCATAAAGCCTATCCAAGTCTAGAAGATTCATGTCCTTGGATTCCCTGATGGCTGTTGTCTTAGGATCCCATGATATGGGAAGGGCTCTCATGAACTTTCTGTTCACATCCTTGTTAGCATATGCCTTCCCATATAATCTCAGGTCATTTACCAACCTGTTGAATCTATCCAACATTTCAGTAAGTGTTTCACCATTTTTCATTGTGAACCACTCATACTGTTGTATCAACAGCTACAGTTTATTTTCCCTCACTTCCTCAGTACCATCATAAAGGATTTGTATAGTATCCCATATAGATTTAGACGTGGTAAGATTCATGATACTATTCAGCATATCATCGTCTAGACCATTATACAGGATTCCAGTAACCTTAAGATCCTTTTTCACCTTTTCTCTTTCCTCTATAGTCATTTCATCAATTGACTTTGGGACAAGCTTTTCAGGAATACTGAATCCATTAACGACTTCTATAGGAATGAGCTTCTTGGGAGCGTGAGGTCCTTCTTCTAGAATCTGCAAGTATTCATCATCAATAGCTCTAAGATGAACTATCATTCTTTGTCTCCAGAAGAAGTATTTGCCCCTTTCCAACATGGGGACTTTACTGTTTCCAGCTTTATTGGCCATAGATAATGATCGTGTTTAGCAAGTGAAATCTGCTAAGAGGCTCTGATACCAATTGTTAATGCAATATAAGCACAAGTGTTTGTAGAAGGGGGGGATGAATACAAACACCTGAAACTTTTCACACTTTTAAACTTAGAAGGCTTACTGGAAAACAGTTGTAACAAATAGAAAAACTATAAGAAATGAACACACAGATTCAATTTAAAATAGTTATATTAAAACTTGAGGTTTTTCTGGAAATCTATATAATCACAAATGTGATTTACAGCTACAAATTCAGTGAATAAAGTTCACAGCTTCTCACACTCACTAGCTTCTCATTTTCT
>CM025784.1:5114281-5142256 GCA_014636745.2 Centella asiatica | reverse complement strand
AAGAAGCTATCGGAGATTAGTCGAAGACTTAATCACTGATGGAGTTAAAGTTCAAATCAAAGAAGGAAAGTCTTCCATGAACACGTAGACTTTGTTGAAGACGTAGCTGACAAGGAAACTTGTTAGAAATCTTTCAATTGGAAAGATTGTATTTGATTTGAATTAGGAAGCTAGGTTTTTGGTAACTTAGTTAGAAGCTGTAATTATAAATTACAGAATAGCAATACGAAGCTATAGAGGTGTATAGCATAGAGAATTGAAAGGGTTGTATTATCTCTAAATACACAGAATAGAAGCCGACGATCGAAGCTTGTCTTGATTGTTAGAAAACTTGTAATCAATTGTTAAAATCAATAAAAGCAATTGTTTATAAAGTTTTAATCTTGTTCTTTATATTCCGCAAAAAGTTAATTTCTTAAAGAACAGGAATTCGAAAAAGTTGTAAGAACTTGTATTCAACCCCCCTTCTACAAGTTCTAGGCCATCTCACTGGAAAACAATTGGTATCAGAGCCACTGATTGAAAATACTCAATTAACAAGATTCTGAGATGGCCAACAACGAAGAAGCAAGCAGCTCTAACATGATTGCGTATAATGGAGGACGTGATGGTGGAACCAGGATCCCTATTCTGAAAAGGGATGAATATCCAATGTGGAAACAAAAGATGTATATGCACTTGAGAGCAACAGATCCAGATTACATAGATAGGATTGAGAAGGGTCCTTATCTACCCAGGAAGTTTATTCCTGCAAAAACTGTCGAAGGATCTATTGTCGCAGAACACTTTGTACTTGCACCAGAAAGTGATTATACCAACGAGGACAAGTTACAAGTGTTGAAAGATGCTAAAGTTATGAACATACTCTATAATGGAATAGACAAACATATGTTCAATAGCATCATCAATTGCACGACATCTAAACAAGTCTGGGACACTATCAAGGTCCTATGTGAGGGGACTGATCAAGTTAGAAAGAACAGACGTTCACTGTTGACTCAACAGTATGAGTTTTTTCAAGCAAAGCCTAATGAACCAATCACGTCAATCTATGACAGGTTCAATTCTTTGCTTAATGACTTGACCATACTTGGTAAGACATATGATAATGAAGATATCAATACCAAGTTCATGAGAGCCCTCCCTCCTAGCTGGGATCCAAAGACTACTGCAGTTAGGGAGGCTCATGATATGGAAACCCTCACATTGGATAGGCTCTACGGAAACTTAAAGACATATGAACTTGAAGTAGAGCAAAGACAGCGCATGCATGGAAGAGATAAAGGAGCTGCGTTGATGGTTGAGACAAACAAGTCTCAAGAGAAGCTTGATGATGAATCCTCTAATGCTAGCTCGACTGATAATGAGGATGAACTGGATACCGATAATGACATGGAGGAATTCATGGCATTCATGGTTAAACAGTTTAAGAAATTTAGGGCTAGCAGAAAAGGAAGGAAGTCATCAAGAAAACCTAACCCTAAGCGAGAAGGTCAAAAAGTCACCTTCGACTTAAAGAAAATAAGATGCTACAATTGCGATGGGTTAGGGCACTTTGCCAATGAGTGCAAGAAGCCTAGATCTAATGATAGATCTAAGGATGAAAAATCAAGGAAGGACTTTGCTGACAAGAAAGCTAAATCCAAAAGCAAAGCCTTGATTACTGAGGGAAAGGATTGGATTGACAGCGACTCTGATGAAGAAGTTGTCAACTTTGCCCTAATGGCTCATAGTGACGAGTCAAGTGATTCTGCAAAGGTATGTAATGCAAATCAGAATTTTAACGTGCTTAATTTACTTGATACATCTAGCATTGAAAGCATGCAAAAAGATATATCTGATTTGCATGTCAGTTTTAGGTCTTTAACTATAGAACATACCAATGTAAAAGAATCACGTGACAATCTCTATTAGCATAGCCTTTTCCATATAACCTCAGGTCATTTACCAACCTGTTGAATTTGTCAAACATTTCAGTGAGTGTTTCACCATTTTTCATTGTGAACCACTCATACTGTTGTGTTAACAGTTGCAGTTTATTCTCCCTCACTTCTTCAGTTCCATCACATAGGATCTGAATGGTATCCCATATAGATTTAGACGTTGTAAGATTCATGATACTGTTCAACATATCATTGTTTAAACCATTATACAGGATGCCTGTGACTTTCAGATCCTTCTTTACTTTTTCTCTTTCCTCTAATGTCATCTCATCAGTGGTCTTTGGAATTAATTTTTCTGGTACACTGACTCCATTGACAACCTCTTGGGGAATGAGCTTCTTTGGAACATGAGGGCCTTCCTCCAGAATTTGCAAGTATTCATCATCGATTGCTCTTAGATGAACTATCATTCTTTGTTTCCAGAAAAAGTAATTTCCCTTTTCCAACATGGGGACTTTGCTATTTCCAGCTTTGTTGGCCATCTTCAATGATCATTTAGCAAGTGTAATCTGCTAGTGGGCTCTGATACCAATTGTTAGAACAAAATAGGCTAAAGTGTTTGTAGAAGGCGGGGGGGGGGGGGGGGGGGAATACAAACCCTATAATCTTTTCGTTCCTTCTACATCTTTTTGCACAAGCTGGAAGATCAGAAAAAAATTAAAGAAATAAAGATAAGTACGCGCACATTCAAGTTAAAATAGTTATATTAAAACTTGAGGTTTTTCTGGAAATCTGGTTAATCACAAATGTGATTAATCAGCTACAAGTTCTGTAAATGATTAAAGCTTCAAATTCACACTCAATAGCTTCTCTCTTTCTTTGAAATATTTCTCTCAAGATATATTACAAAGCTTCTCTAGTGTTTCTGTGTGCTTCAATGTGTTTTATTTTTGATCCATTGGATTGATTTTTCCTTTTATATGAGAACTCTTTTGCCTGTGCATCAGATCAGTGGATGAATCCACGTGCTTAGACGTGCTGCTCTTTTCAACTTAGCCTCATATGTGTCACATTGATGTCATTTAGGAACTATGTGTCAGACTGCTGCTACTTTTGTTGCTTCTTTTTCATCCCCTGATATGCGTGCATTTAATGATCGAGAGTTATCATTGGACCGCCAAAGTTCAAGAAATATCTTTCTAGATTATATCTCTTGCTTCTTCAACAAGCTTCGTTGATTTGCGTGTAGGACCTGATGACTAGTGTATGCCGTCACAACTATCCACTATAGTAACTCCTGATGTGGACTTGATCAGTGCTTTTGGATCCCCCTGATGACAAGTCCCGATTAAGACTAGATCAGTGCTTCAAACATCACTTGAGTTATCCAAGTGCTCCTTGATCCACTGACGTTGAGACTCGAAGCATCCACTGATGGCTTCCACTGATACAGTGCTAAGCTTTTCCCCTGAAGGGTTTCCCTGATGAGTTAGCTTGTCACTGTCATACCCTGATAAGTTCTGTTAGAGATAAATGATGATGATGATGATTATGAAATAAATTGTGCAACTGTAAATGCTTGAGGTAATTTATAAACCTTAAGATCAGCACAAGTTTTGCATCCACTGATGATAAGTTTATTCATTAGTGGATAGTTAATAACTTCACAAGACAAGTCAGAAAACAGGAACATTCAAAGGACTTGACAAAGTGAAGGAGAATGTCTGATGCTACTTGTAAGCAAACCCTTCAGGGTGAACCTGTCAGGGGAACCTATCAGGGGGATGACAAGGGCAGACCAATCCGTCAGTGACACACTTTGGGACATATTAGTGTCAGGCAAACCCATCAGGGTAACCTGTCAGGGAAAATGACCAACATGACATCAGTGGAAGCCATCAGTGTATGCAGTCAGCTATAACCATCAGGGTCAATAAGCACTGAGTATAACTCAAGTGAAGGACGAAGCCCTGATTTAGTCAATAAGCATCAGGGGATCCAGAAGCACTGATCAAAGTCGGTCAGGGATAGCAGTCAGTGGATCGTTGTGACAGCATACACCTGTCATCAGTTCTTACACGGAAATCAACGTAACGTGTTACAGAAGCAAGAAATATTAACTGGAAAGATATTTCTTGAAGTTTGTTAATGGTCCAATGAGAACTCTCACGCATTAAATGCACACAGATCAGAGGAAGAAAAGTAGCAACAAAGCTTGTAGCAGTCTGACACATAAAGTTTAGATGTGACATACTTGCGGCTAAGTTGAGAAGTGAAACACGTATCAAGAACGTGATTTCAACCCACTGATTGATATATAAGCAACGGAGCTCTCATTACACAAGTAACGATTGATTGAATCCATCCAACAGATCAAACAAACACTGAAGCACAAAAACACTAGAGAGAAGCTTTGCAATACATCTTGAGAGAGATATTTCAAAGAATATTAGAAGCTAGTGAGTGTGAGAAGCTGTGAACTTTATTCACAGAACTTGTAGCTGTAAATCACATTTTTGATTATACAGATTTCCAGAAAAACCTCAAGTTATAATATAACTATTTTAACTTGAATCTGTGTGTTCATTCCAAATAGTTTTTCTGGTTGTTCAACTGTTTTCAATAAGCCGTATAAGTTTTTAAGTGCGAAAAGTTTCAGGTGTTTGTATTCAACCCCCCCTTCTACAAACACTTGTGCTAATATTGCACTAACAATTGGTATCAGAGCCTCTTAGCAGATTTCACTTGCTAAATACGATCACTATCTATGGCCAATAAAGCTGGAAACAGTAAATTCCCCATGTTGGAAAGGGGCAAATACTTCTTCTGGAGACAAAGAATGATAGTTCACCTAAGAGCTATTGATGATGAATATTTGCAGATTCTAGAAGAAGGACCTCACGTTCCCAAGAAGCTCATTCCTATAGAAGTCATTAATGGAGTCAGTATTCCTGAAAAACTTGTCCCAAAGACAATTGATGAAATGACGATAGAGGAAAGAGAAAAGGTGAAAAAGGATCTTAAAGTGACTAGAATCCTGTATAATGGTTTGGACGATGATATGCTGAATAGTATCATGAATCTAACCACGTCTAAATCTATATGGGATACCATACAAATCCTTTGTAACGGTACTGAGGAAGTGAGGGAAAACAAACTGCAGCTGTTGACACAACAGTATGAGTGGTTCACAATGAAAAATGGTGAAACACTTACTGAAATGTTTGACAGATTCAACATGTTGGTAAATGACCTGAGATTATATGGGAAGGCCTATGCTAACAAGGATGTGAACAGAAAGTTCATGAGAGCCTTTCCCATATCATGGGATCCAAAGACAACAGCCATCAGGGAATCCAAGGACATGAATCTTCTAGACTTGGATAGGCTTTATGGCACCTTAAAGACATATGAACTTGAGGTTCAACAAAGATCTGAAATGTCAGGGGATGCCAGAAAGCTTAAATCAGTAGCCCTGATGGCTGCCATGAAGGACAAACAAGAAGCAAGGCCTAGTGTCTTGATGAAGCAGCAACTAGAAGATGCTGAAATTGAAGGGGATAAAGAAGCTGACTTAAAGGAGGAAGAATATACTCCACAGGAGTTAGAGGAGCTGGATGAAACCATGGCCTTTTTTGCAAAAAGGTTTTCCAAGCTGAAATTCCAAAAGCCATCAGGATCTAAAAGATTTTCAGCAAGGAAATCCAGTAGCACGAAAAACTTTATTGACAAATCAAGAATAAAGTGCTACAAATGTAATGAGATGGGTCACTTTGCAAATGAGTGCCGCAAGGTCACAAAAGATGGTGAATCCAGAGACAAAGAAGCTATTGTGGACTACAAGAAGAAATACTTTGACCTTCTTAATGCAAACAAGAAGGGAAAAGCATACATTGTAGAGGGAAAGGGCTGGGCTGACTCTGATGAAGAAGAAAATGAAGAGTATGTCAACCTAGCCCTGATGGCCTCATCCACTGACAGTAGCAGCTCACAGGTAAGCCTCGAAATTTCCTCTAACATGTCTAAAAATGATTGTGTTAAAACTGTTAAGGAAATGACTTGTGAGATAAAGGATCTCTATGACACCCTGAGGAGTGCTGTAGCTGAAACTGAGAGAGTACAGAAAATAAATGAACAATTATCTGTCAGGAACACTCTTTTAGAATCAGAGAACTCCAGACTTGAGAATCTTGAAAAAGAACTCTCAAGGACTAAAAATCTTCTTGACTGTGCTATCAAAAGGGAGGAATGGACTTCAAATCTTCTTAGTCAAGAAAGGGAAGTCATCAAGAGATGGAATGTGTCTAGCAGAAAACTGGAGGATCGTTTGAAAAGTCAGAAATCTGATCCAAAATCTGGTTTGGGCTATGATGAAACTCATATGCAGCAACCTCCCATTGAGGTTGAGATGACAGCTAGCTCTGGAAAAAGGCCATCACAAACTATCAAGTTTGTCAAGACAACAGCAAAGCTAGAATCTGGGAATGTCTTCCCAGTGAATGAAGCTTCCACTAGTGGTGGGAGAGGCAAGAAAAGTATCCTTGCCAAAACACTCGATCCTCCAGTAATGAAAAAACTAGACTGTGCATCAATGGATACACAGTCGTCAGGGGGAAAGATTGAATCAGGCTATAGCAGCCCGTCAAGGGAAAAAGGCCTGTCAGGGGAAAATAGGAAGAATAGAAATGGTAAGCTAGGTGTTAATAAATCTAGAAATTATTCTTCTATTCATAAAGCCCCTAGAAAAGTGTGCTGGAATTGTGGTAGCTGTATTCATTTGTCTTTCCAATGCAAAGAAAAACCACAAATTTTGTCTGGCACAATTTTGTATGCTAATGATTTACCAACTATTAAGGCCTGCTCCTCCAAGGAAAAAGGTAAAATAACTGTTGAGAAATGAAAAGCATACATTGAAGCTCCTAAAAAGGAGAAAGTTTTAAATTTGCCAAAACCAAAAATAACTAATAAAGAAAAAGTTGCATTACCTGTTACTGTGACTAAACCAAGAGGACCCAAAACAAATTGGGTACCAAAAACAATTTAAATGTTTTATTGTGTGCAGGGAAATAGCAAAAGCAGTCAAATCTGGTTTCTAGATAGTGGCTGTTCAAGGCATATGACAGGAAACAAAGCCCTGCTCACAGAATTTCAAGAAAAGGCTGGTCCAGTAATTTCATTTGGTGATAACAGCAAAAGACTAACTCTTGGTTATGGCAAAGCAGCAAATGGGAATGTCTCATTTGAAAATGTAGCACTGGTTGATGGGCTCAAGCATAATTTGCTAAGCATAAGTCAACTAAGTGACAAAGGATTCATCACTTCCTTCAAAGGAGATCAGTGCCTAATCTCAAATGAAAGTGATAGGAAGCTGGTTTTGTCAGGGATAAGAAAAGGAGATCTCTATGTTGCTGATTTTAATTCAGTAAATGGAGAATCATGTTTCTACAGCAAGGCATCCCCTGATGAAAGCAGGCTATGGCACAAGAAGCTCTCTCACTTGAACTTCAAGTCAATTAATGATCTAGTGAAGAGAGAGTTGGTAACTGGACTACCCCAAATGGAGTTTATTCAAGAAGGATTATGTTCAGCATGTCAACAAGGGAAGCAAAGGAAGTCATCCTTTGTCAGCAAAGAAGCCACCATGATCAAAGATCCAATTCAATTGTTACATATGGATCTCTTTGGCCCTGTCAACATTATGTCAGTGTCAAAGAAAAGATATGCAATGGTCATAGTGGATGACTACACCAGATACACTTGGGTAAAGTTTCAGCATGCCAAATCAGAAGTATCTCAACAAATTATTGACCATATCAAGAAGGTGGAAACAGAATCAGGGTCAGTGGTTAGAATGTTGAGAACAGATAATGGAACTGAATTCAAGAATGCACCTGTTGAGGGATTTTGTGTGGAGAAAGGCATAAATCATACATTTTCTGCTCCAAGGACTCCTCAACAGAATAGTGTAGTGGAAAGGAAAAATAGAACCCTGATAGAAGCTGCTAGGTCAATGCTAGCAGAGGCAAAGATTCCCACCTATTTTTGGGCTGAAGCAATTTCCACTGCTTGCTTTACTCAGAATAGATCTCTAATCAACAAGGCTCACAACAAGACACCATATGAGCTAATGACAGGGAGAAAGCCAAGCATCAAGTTTCTCCATGTCTTTGGATGCAAATGTTTTGTTCTAAGGAATTTTGGTGAAAACTTAGGAAAATTTGATCCTAAAGCTGATGAAGCAATCTTCCTAGGTTATTCTCTGTCATCCAAGGCCTTCAGGGTTTACAACAAAAGACTTCAAGTGGTGATGGAGTCTATAAATGTAGCTTTTGATGATCAAGAAATATCTGGGCTTGAAGACCCTGGTTTTCATGAAGAACTCAGGTTTGAAAATGAAGATGATAATGATTATTAAGAGATTGAAGATGATGTGTGCAAACAAATGGAGAATATATCAATTCCTGATGTCAATCCAATCAATGAAGAATCCCCTTCAACAGATAGAGCTAATTTCCTGGACAACAGATCAGGGGATACTTCATTAGGGGATCATTCATCAGGACATGCACCATCAGGGGATAACCTGAACCTTGAATTATCCACTAATTCAGGGGGAGAGTTTTCAGAAGCTGGGAGCACAGGCTTAGGGGGAGGAAATGATAGTCAAGCAAGCTCATCAAGACACATTTCTAATCCTAAATGGCCCAGAAGTCACACAACAGATCTGATCATTGGTGACCCGAGCAAAAGTGTGTAGACCAGAAAAGCTACATCTAATGAATGCCTATATGCTTGTTTTCTTTCTCAAATTGAACCAAAGAAGGTTGAAGAAGCTTTTCAAGATGCTGACTGGATTTTGGCAATGCAGGAAGAGTTAAATCAATTTGAAAGGAATCAAGTATAGAAGCTTGTACCCAAGCGCAAAGATAGGATCATAATAGGTACAAAGTGGGTATTCAGAAATAAGATGGATGAAGCTGACATTGTTGTTAGAAACAAAGCAAGACTAGTTGCAAAAGGATATCTTCAAGAAGAAGGGATTGATTTTGATGAAACCTTTGCACCAGTAGCCAGACTTGAGGCTATAAGAATTTTCTTAGCCTATGCAGCACATTCAAATTTCAGAGTATATCAAATGGATGTGAAAAGTGCTTTTCTGAATGGAAAATTGGAACAGGAGGTGTATGTCCAACAACCTCCAGGTTTTGAATGCTCAAAATTTCCAAATCATGTCTACAAATTGGAAAAGTCACTTTATGGACTGAAGCAAGCACCTAGAGCTTGGTATGACACACTGCCAAAATTTCTGGTGGAAAACAAATTTTCAAGAGGTATCATTGACAAAACCTTGTTCTTCAGACAACACCAAGATCATCTGATTTTGGTTCAAATTTATGTTGATGATATTATTTTTGGATCCACTGACATAAGACTGTGTGAAAAATTCTCCAAACTCATGCAAAGCAAATATGAGATGAGCTTGATGGGTGAGTTATCTTATTTCTTGGGATTGCAAGTTAAACAAGACTCTGATGGAATCTATATTCATCAGACAAAATATGCCAAAGAACTTCTCAAGAAATTTGATATGGAGGATTCAAAGGTAACAAAGACACCTATGGCCACTGCAACCAAGATTGACCCTGATAAGAATGGAAAGAAAGTTGATTTGAAGACTTACAGGGGAATGATTGGATCATTGCTATATCTGATAGCAAGCAGGCCAGACATAATGTTTGCAACATGTCTTTGTGCAAGATATCAAACTGATCTAAAGGAATCTCATCTTATTGCAGTGAAAAGAATCTTGAGATATATCAAGGGCACTACAGAGTTGGGACTTTGGTATCCAAAGGAGTCTGGATTTGAATTGCTAGGATATTCTGATGCTGACTTTGGAGGATGCAGGATTGACAGAAAGAGTACAACAGGAAGCTGTCAATTTCTAGGGGGAAGGCTTGTATCTTGGTTTAGCAAAAAGCAGCATTCTATTTCTACATCTACTGCTGAAGCTGAATATATTGCAGCTGGAAGTTGTTGTGCACAAATTCTATGGATGAAAAATCAGCTGATGGATTATGGTCTGAACTATTCCAAAATTCCAATAAGGTGTGACAACACAAGTGCCATTGTCATTGCTGAAAATCCAGTACAACATTCCAGAACCAAGCATATAGAAATCAGATATCACTTTATCAGGGAGCATGTCATGAATGGAGATATTGAACTACAATTTGTACCATCCAACAAGCAGCTGGCAGACATATTAACCAAAGCTCTTGATGAAGCCACTTTTTCAAATCTTGTGGGAAAGCTGGGAATGGTAAATTATGCGTCAGGGTCAGAGTCAAAATCCTAAAAATCTTGGTATCTCTAACTCATTTCATAAGTTCTTGATAAAATCAAATTGATATGTGGTTATATATGTTCAAATTGTAAATATGTATATACTTGTACATTCTGCTTTATGTTGTTTTGTTTTTGTTTTTGACTGATGCATCAGGGTCAGGGCTTCCTTAAAAGACGCGTCAGGGTCAGGGTGTCCGGCTTGTTCGTCAGGGTCAGGGTGTCCGGATCTCTCATCAGGGTTAGGGTGTCCGGATCTCTCGTCAGGGTCAGGGTATCCTACCTGTTCGTCAGGGTCAGGGTCTCCTACCTGTTCGTCAGGGTCAGGATCTCCTACCTGTGCGTCAGGGTCAGGGTGTCCGGATCTCTCGTCAGGATCAGGGTACTCAACTCGTTCGTCAGGATTAGGGTGTCCGGCTTGTGCATCAGGGTTAGGGTATGTATATACAGTGAATCATCAGGGTAAGTTTAAATTTATTTTGCATCGGGTTTCTAGGCCAGTTAAGTGATGACAACTTATCATTGAATTCTTCTCTCACTGATTATGTGTCGTCACAGAAACTGAACTGACACCCTGATAGCGTGTTTCAGTGGAAGTTTTCAAACGTCTTTAAGCGGGTATTTATATGTTATCTCTCCTACTTTTTGAAACTCTCAAACACTTAATCTAAACCTGATATTTGCTAGAGTTTTTTTTTCTCTCTCGACTTTACAGAAACCCTAGAATCTCAAATCTTCAAAGCATCCATGGCACGTCAACAAATTCAGAGGAACTTGACAGTCCCATCCACAAATTTTGTGGGCTTCTCCGGCATTGATGAGGTAAGTGATTGCTTTATACCCATGATGAACTATCTGCTCAAATCTGAGTATAGTAAAGTCATCTTTACCGATGAAGAAATGTCGGGAGAGGCACTGTCACAACTGTGGACTAGTGCTAAATTCATGTACTCCACCACCAAGCCAGATGTGGTCAAGGGTATCTCATTCAAGGTTTCGTCTGAGAAAGGGAAAATAACTCCTTCCAGACTTAACTCTGTTTTGGGTTTACCTATTCAAGATTTGGTGGATGCACCCAGTGATGCCGAACTACTAGATTTCTTGAGAGAATTGGGCTATAATGCTGCTCCCAACGCAGTGTTAAAGTTCAAAGATCTCAAAAGGGTGAATGTTAAGCGGGAGATCTCCTACCTGTTTGATTCAATCACCAAGGCGTTCTCAGGTAAGTGTTCTAACTTTGAGGTTATTACCTCGTTAACTTTGAAAATAGCATATGCAATGGTTAAAAATGTAAATATAAATATAAGTAAAATTATTTTTGATGATCTTGTAAATAAATTAGGTAATGTAAATAATAGGAAAACTGAAGTATACTATTCTAGATTTTTGTTTATGATTATTAAAGATCAAATTACTAATCTTTCTTTTGAGAATGATATATTTGTATAGACATACAAGCAAACAAAGAAACTGTTTGCAAAAATAATGAAGAAATCATATACAACTGAATCATTTGCTCTCCCAACGCATATGATACAGGTAGTAAATTCTACATCTTCTACCTCTAACACTGTACATTCTTCACCTTCATCTACTATGGCAGAGAAAACAACCACCTCTCTGCCTACCCAAGTAGAACAACCAATTTCTTCACAACCACTCTCAATAGCCCAACCCACGGTCTCCCAAAAGACTGTTGGGATTAAAAGAAAAACCAGTGAAGTTCCCACATCAATTGAGGGGGAGCAAGGAGAGAGAGTGCTTGGCTATAGGAGAAGATTGAAGAAGAAGAAAGGAGCCACGAGTGAAACCCAATAGCCTAACCAGGGCGTATCCTCTCAACAGGATATAGCCTTTGATAAGGAATTAAACATATTTCTATCTAGTTCCTCTCAAAAGGGATTAGATATTGAAAATAGTCCTCAACCAGGGACACAGTTGAGTGAGGCACAAACAGTAACCATAGACACTGATGAACCTACCATCAGAGTCTTTGAGAGCCACTTGCAGAAAGCTGACACAGTGAGTGCACACATTTCTCAAGATGTTGTAGTTCAGAAATAATCTTCTACAACATCTTTTGATGAATCACCTCCTCGTTCAGTGATTCAACCAACACTCCCATCTACACCACTTCCTTCTTTCTCTGTTCCTCAAATTTCTTCAGATATAATGACACAAACTTTAAGTGCCATACAATCAGATTCTCCACATTCTCATTTCGTGGAGGAGCCAACACTCTCTGACACCGTGTTTGAAAGTCACCACACTCAAATGGCTGACTCATTTTTAATTGATTCAAACACTAGTGATCAGGCTGGGGACATAAATACCACTGTACATACTACAACCATAACTCTTTATGTACCCCCAATTGTATATACTTCCTCTACAGAAACCTATACCTCTCCAATTATACATACACATTTTATTTTTTCTCATTCTCCTATCACAACTGTTGAACCAGAATCTGTAAATACTTCACTTGAACTGGTCACAGTTGATGATTTCCAAGCCCATAGGAGCCCCTCTAGGACAATTTTGAGTGAGAATGAGAAAATACTTAGTGCAGAGAGGGAAAGTCAAACCCCTGAGAGGACTTTGGCAAAAGGAGAGGAAGAGAGTACTGCCTTAGTAGGCAATGAAAAAGGAGAGGATATGAGTGCTACCTTAGAAGGTACAGAAAAAGGAGAGGATGAGAGAGATAAGGATGAGATCCTTGTAAATAAAGAAAAGAGAGAAAATAGTCATACTGTAAATATTACTTCCACTTCTGAAAGTGATGAAGATGATGCTCCACAAGATGATTTTTCCCAGTTCATCGGAGTTGATTTGTATTTTCAGCAAAATCAGATGGCGGATACTGTACAGTTATGAAAGCAGGAGTTAGCAAGAACCACTGATTCAATCTTGATCAAAGTGTTAAAATCACAGATCATGATTGGTCAGTCCATAGACATAGAAAACAAAAATTTGTATACACACTTTTCTTCCAAGTTTCAAAATGTACAGACAGTTGTGGATTCCCTAGTCACCAGCCAGACTTTGCTTCGAATAAAGAAGCAGGCTGACATTGTTGACCGAAAGCTTGCAGATCTCACTTCACAACTGACCAGCATGGCAACTTTGCAACAATCCATGTCTGGCACTCTGCAACAAATTCTTCAAGTCACCTCCCCACATCCAACTCCTACTGATGATGCTGTCAAAAAGGGGGAGAAATCAACCCAGCATGCGTCAGGGGATGTTGCTGGACAGTCAAGCAAACCATCAGGGGATGTGACTACTACTCCTGTTCCTGCTCCAAAACCCAAGGATAAAGGCAAGAGTATTCTGATTGAGGAATCAAAGAAGACATCAAACACTCAATCAGGGCCTAAGCTACTTGGAGATGCCATGAAGACAGCCCACTTTCCACAACCTGTTGAAGTTGTAATTGATGGGAAAGTGGAGCTGGTCTATCCCCAGGACAAAAAGCTGGTAGAAGCTGATGCACTCTATGCACAGTAACTTCAAGAAGAAGAAGAAAGGGAAATGGCAAAGGAACAGGAGGAAGAAGTGAAGAAGAAGAAGATTGTCAAGCCAAGGACCTCCAGGAGACCTCAGCCTCAAAGATTACAGAACCCTAGAAGTGCATCAGGGGATAAAAATTAAGACAAATCTAAAGACCTTGATGCCACTTCAAAGAAGTCTGAAGATGTCAAGGACAAAGCACCATCTCCTGATACCAAAGAATATGGTTCACCCACACTAGCTGAATCTATCAAAGAAGAAAGGCGCAAAAACCTGGCATTTTTGTTCTCAATAAAAAGCATCGATGTCAGGTTCAATAATAGAAGAGATCAGTTGATAACAATTCAATTGAAGAATGGATCAGAATTCATTGTGGCAATGGACTGGTTCAGGAGAATGGATGCTGAGCAGTTAGGACTGACTTTAAACCTGATTCCAAGATCTTCTCAGGCCAACAAAGACTTAAGGGGGATAATCGACAGGCTGAGGAGTGCCATCAACAATGAAAGAAGCCTGCCCATAGCATTGGAAAATCCACTAAAGCTATTTTATAAATCCACTGATGGGCGGGAGAAGAATATAAGGATTAAAGAAGTTGATGGCCTAAGCCTGGAGGAAGCGATGCATGTTCTTGGTCAAATTGCAAACCATAAGAATGAACATGTCATCAAGTTCAGAGTCCTGCTGATTCAGAGGGTATTGAAGGAGATTGAAGAAACCAGAGCTGATGATTGGAACACTGCAGTAAGACATGTGCCACCAGTAAAGGGATTCAAAGTCTATCCCAAAATGATCACCAGCCCCATGGGAGTACAGTACAAAAATCAAAAGGGGGAGATTATTACCTTTTACTGGTCACAACTTGCTGTAGCCAATATTCAAGAAATCAAGACTGTCCTTGAAGCTTTGGAATCAAGCAAAAATGTCAACATAGTCAACTTCAGAAAACTTCTACAAAAGGAACTAGAGCAGCTGGAGACGGGAGCAGTAGACAACAGACTCAGAATCCCTGATCAAAACCCAGAGCAAAGAAGACAAGGCCTTGGAAGTGACTCTCAACCTATTGAATCAAGTCATCCATTGCCCTTTGTTTCAGCAAAAAGGAAAAGGGGTTCTGATGTCTAGATACAACATTCTTCTTGTAATAGATATAGGTTATACTTGTATAGAAATTCTTTTATTAGTTTATTAATTATTCTTTCTTAAATTGTATTTAGTATTGGTTTTGACATCATCATCAGTGCATCTAGGGATTTATGGTTATCAAATTGATAAACATAAATAGGGGGAGATTGTTAGAGATAAATGATGATGATGATGATTATGTAATAAATTGTGCAACTGTAAATGCTTGAGGTAATTTATAAACCTTAAGATCAGCACAAGTTTTGCATCCACTGATGATAAGTTTATTCATCAGTGGATAGTTAATAACTTCACAAGACAAGTCAGAAAATAGGAACATTCAAAGGACTTGACAAAGTGAAGGAGAATGTCTGATGCTACTTGTAAGCAAATGAAGTATTCCGCACATCGGAAATTCTAAAATCAAAGTTACGTTGATTAAAGTCCCATCAGGGGAACCCATAAGGGGGAACCCATCAGGGGAACCCATCAGGGGGAACCTGTCAGGGGAACCTATCAGGGGGATGACAAGGGCAGACCAATCCGTCAGTGACACACTTTGGGACATATCAGTGTCAGGCAAACCCATCAGGGTAACCTGTCAGGGAGAATGACCAACATGACATCAGTGGAAGCCATCAGTGTATGCAGTCAGCTATAACCATCAGGGTCAATAAGCACTGAGTATAACTCAAGTGAAGGACGAAGCCCTGATTCAGTCAATAAGCATCAGGGGATCCAGAAGCACTGATCAAAGTCCGTCAGGGCTAGCAGTCAGTGGATCGTTGTGACAGCATACACCTGTCATCAGTTCTTACACGAAAATCAACGTAACGTGTTACAGAAGCAATAAATATTAACTGGAAAGATATTTCTTGAAGTTTGTTAATGGTCCAATGAGAACTCTCACGCATTAAATGCACACAGATCAGGGGAAGAAAAGTAGCAACAAAGCTTGTAGCAGTCTGACACATAAAGTTTAGATGTGACATACTTGCGGCTAAGTTGAGAAGAGAAACACGTATCAAGAACGTGATTTCAACCCACTGATTGATATATAAGCAACGAAGCTCTCATTACACAAGTAACGATTGATTAAATCCATCCAACAGATCAAACAAACACTGAAGCACAAAAACACTAGAGAGAAGCTTTGCAGTACATCTTGAGAGAGATATTTCAAAGAATATTAGAAGCTAGTGAGTGTGAGAAGCTGTGAACTTTATTCACAGAACTTGTAGCTGTAAATCACATTTGTGATTATACAGATTTCCAGAAAAACCTCAAGTTATAATATAACTATTTTAACTTGAATCTGTGTGTTCATTCCATATAGTTTTTCTGGTTGTTCAACTATTTTCAATAAGCCGTATAAGTTTTTAAGTGCGAAAAGTTTCAGGTGTTTGTATTCAACCCCCCTTCTACAAACACTTGTGCTAATATTGCACTAACAAGTTCCCTTGACAGGTTGACATGTTACTGTCATGCCCTAACGCGTTCCCCCTGATGAGTTTGGTTTTTTACTTCCATACCTTGACGCATTTCCCTGACGGGTTGGTCTGCCTTTGTCATACCCTGACGGGTTCCTCTAATGATTTTTAATCCCTGAACCTTTGCTGATCTTATTTGGAATATCTGATGTGCAGAATAACTTAAGTGACTTTGAGTAACAACAGACATTCTTCTTCACTATCAAATCCTTTATAAGTTTTCACTGATGACTTGTATAGTGCAGAGCAATTCATTCCCTGATGACCAAATTGATCATCAGTGGATGTAAAACTAGTGTAGATACTTAGGTTTATTGAATACCCTAAGTATTTACAGATGCACAACTTATTCTCTAAACATCATCATCATTATTTATCTCTAACAAGGGTTGAATAAAATTTTCAAAATTCACTTAATTTAAAAAAAAAAAATTCTTACCGAAAAACGTCTTTCTTACTTGAGCAAGGTTTGAGAAAAATTAGTTAGAATTTTGAAGGCAGCATAATAAGAAATCCATTTATAAGTATTTTAAGATAAACAAACAATATTTAAGTAAGATAATGAAAATATGCAAGAGTTGTGATAGTATTTTTATAGTAGTTTAACAATACTTACATCCACTCTTCTTCTCTTATTATTTAAGAGAAGACACTCACTATAAAAGTTCACATAAAACTTAATTATACAAGGACACTTAGTCCACTATTACAATCGATCACTTAAACCTTAAGTCACACAAACTTTTGAACAAGTCACACAGACTTTTAAGTCACTTAGACTTCTGTAAAGATATATATTTTCTAGTTTAACTTAAACTCTCGTACAAAAACCTCTAGGGAAAGAGCTTATGACTTTCTACAGTGCGTGGCCTTATGTCATATTCAACACAAATTTCTGCTTTTAAATACTTTTCAGCTCTTTGTGCATTCTTAAAGATAAGTAACACTCAAAACACACAAAATAAATATAGATAATATTTAAGTAAATAAAAATGACAATAAAAGGCATAACCAAATTATAATTTAACAGTAGTATTAAGTGTTGACTGCTCCTTTTGAATAGGAGAAAGAAGAACATCAATTTGAGACTCTAGTTGTGTGCACTCAGTGACAAGTTTATGAAAATATGTTTCTTCTTCTTCTTCTAAAAGGTATTTATAGGTGTGCTCTGCGTAGACTCAAATACATGTGTCAGTGGAGGTGGACTATGTTCAATATTTACATCTTTTTGAGAGGATGCACCAAGGGATGTGATTTTCCTTAATGACTCAATATCCTTTTGAGAGGGTATTGAACAGCCTCCGAGGGTTCTTATTATTCTCATTTTCTTCCTCATTGCTCCCTTAGATTGCTCACCTTCCCCCTTAGCAATTGTAGTTGTAGTTTGTTTTCTTTTTACAACATTTGTCTTTTGAGATAAAGAGGAGGTGATTTTCTTTGTAGATTTGGATTTTGAGGGTTGTGCTACTTAGGTAGAAGGAGTTGGGTCATTACTAAACTACTTTATTGTAGCAGAATTAGAAGAAATAGAGATTGGTCAGCATTTGTATTAAAACAATCAAAAATCCAAATTCAACTTCTAAGAATTTGCTGCATAATTACAATGAATGAGTCTTTCTCTGTATTGTATATTGTAAATTACATTACATTACAACTAATCTGAATCTGAATATATATATAAGTCTCAACATTCCTAATTTGATTTAAATCAGCAGCCAGACCTTATCAATCCTGTTTTCCCAGTGAGATGCCGAGAACTTGTAGAAGGGGGGTTGAATACAAGTTCTTTGAATACTTTTCGAACTTCTTGTTCTTTAAGAAATCAAACTTTCTTGCGGAATATAAAGAACAAAAACTCAAATCAACTTATAAACAATTGCTATATTGATTTCACAATTGATTACAAATTCTAACAATCATAACAAATATGATCATCAACTTCTTTTCTATTCTGTATAGGAAAAGATACAAAACTATGAAAAACCTATACAACTTTCTATTCACTGAATTACTACTAACTCAGTTCCTATTCTGAATAAAATTAAGCTTCCTTATTTGAATCAAATACAATCTTTCCTTTTTGATTAGGAAAAGATTTCTGGTTAGCTTCCTTACCAGCTACGTCTTCAATAATATCTTGCTTTACGCGGAAGACATTCATTTTTAATTTGAACTCTGTATCTTTCAGGAAATAAATCACGATTAGTCCCTGATGCTTCATCTTTAGTCTCTGGTGACGTTATTACTAGTCTCTGATGCTTTTAGTCCCTGATGACGTCAGACTGTGTAGTCTCCGATAGTGTTATTTAGTGTCTGATGCTTTAAGGCTTAGTCTCCGATGACTTCAGCTTAGTCTTTGATGCTTTTAACTTTAGTCTCCGATGACGTAAGCTTCAGTCTCTGACTCCTTTAGACTTAGTCTCTGATGACGTAAGCCTTAGTCTCCAACAGGCAAAACTAGTCTCCGATAGGTAAAAAAATCCTTAGTCTCTAACAAGTTTTCCTAGTCTTCGATAAGCCTTTTTTTTTTTCAAACTCTAACTGATCAAATACACACTTTGACTTTTTGAAGCTTCGATACACCAATCCAGAGGTTTCTTACAAATAACAAACAAATGTTCAACCATAACCCCCTTGCCTTTATCTTTGAATATAGGGGCTTGTGTAGAGGGAAAAGGAGAAGCTGCTGTTGATGTTGTTGTTGTTATTGTTGTTGTTGTTGTTGGAAGTTGTGTTGCAGTTGTTGTTGACTTTGTTGTTGCTGCTTGAATATCAGAATGTTTCTTTAAGATCCTGTCCATCATTGCTTGCAATTCTGCATCAAGGACAGGACTAGATTTTGGTTTTTGTACAGGAACATGTTGTTTGAATTGACCACTCTCCCCCTTTTTGACATCAGCATCTTTAAGGTGAGAGGAGGTGGCCAAATAGGGAATTGCCTGCATCAGGAGTTGCTCCATTCTGTCTTGTTTTTGGATCAAGAGTTGGATATTGGCCTCTAGGGCTTGAAGTTGACTGTCAGTCTTGGACTTGTCTTTGATAAGTGTATCAATGGCAGTAATAGTCTTCCTTGGCAAGTGTCCTTCATAGCACCTTCTGATTTTGTCTGTCTCCAACTCCATCCTTTCCTCCATTTTCTTCACTGCACCATTTATGCCAGTAACCAAGAAGTGGTGAAGCTTTGTATGTTTCTTATCCACCTTGGTTACTTCTTCAAAAATATCTTTAACAGATGGTGCAGAGGCAGTTGACCCGACATTGGTCACATAATCCTGCCTCAGTTGGGCGGCTACTTCCTTCAGAGTGTTTAAATATGAGGCATCAAGCCATTCGTCAACATTTGCCTTTACAGGTGGTTCAGACACAGGTTCATCTGCAAGCCTTGTCTTCAATGCAGAAATGTGGTCTTGTCTTTGTTGAAGACCATATAACATTTTAAAATCTACATTGGACATCTCAGATATTACATTTAATGTTGCATCCCTTGTGCTTGAGATGTTCTCAGGTTCTTCTGTTTGGATATTTGTAGAGGGAGCAAAAGAACCATGAGCTTCTTGTGAGCTTGTATCAACAGGTTGTAAAAATATACCTGCTGAGAATTTCTCTCTTGTATGTTGTTCAAGGATCTCATCCTTGCTCACACCCTCTCCTTTTGCCTGGGGTTGGGCACCTAGCTTCTCATGCTCTCCTTTTTCCAAGCTATCTAAAGCTTGACTCTCAAGTAAGTGTATATTCTCTCCTTTTTCCAGGTCAGGAGCCTGACTCTCACTATATATTCTCACAGCCGCACTCATTGGGATGGGTACACTCTGTCCTACAAAAGTGGGGGTTGGAGAATTAAATGTGACTGCATGGATAGGGGTTTCCCGTTGTGTATTTTGGGCTAGGGATCTATCCATGGAATATGTTTGAGAGCTTGTCTCGAGTGTTGGCTCCTCTTGGGAAAAATCAAGAGAATTTAAAGTTGTAACATCAAAAGAATCAATTATGGGAGAAGAAGGAGAAGAATGTACAGTGTGGAGTGTTGGCTGTTCCTCAGACATTAAAAATTGAGGAACATCAAATGATGACTCTGTGTGTGCACTCCTTGTGTCACACTTTTCTTGTATTTGCTCTCTGTACAGTGTGTTCTTGGTTGTGCAGACTCTGTACAGTGTGTTCTTGGTTGGGAACTTTCTTCAATGTCAACATCCTTTTGGGAGGATGATGACAGTTCACTATTTTTCCTTATAACCTCCATTGCTTGTTGGGAAGCAATGGATTGCTTTTGGCTAAAGGTTATTAATCTCTTCTTTCTCTGAAGTGGTACTTCAGCTTCCTGCTCTCCTTCATCCTCACTTACTCCATCAATTATTTTTCTTTTTATTGGGAGCTTCTTGGCTGTCTTTGTTTTTACAACCACAGTCTTTTGGGAAACTGTGGTGAGGGCTAGGAATTGTTGTTGTGAAGTGGTTGGAGGATTAATAGGGTTTTGGCTTTCAATATCCTCAAAGAATTGCAAAGAATAAAGGGTTGGAAGCCTGTCAATGAGAATAACTCTCATGACAGGAGGGTAAAATAAGGGAACCTTTACCTTGGCAGATTTATGCTTCACATCAGTAAAAATTCTTTTACTCTGCAAAACAGTTGGTACTACTTGCAATCTAGTAATATTAAGGTTAGGGATTAGATAATAAGCAATCATCATCAAAAACCTAGCATAATAAATTTTATTTTTATTACCAGATTTCAGTTTTACCAAAAGATTTTGCAGAATTAAAAGCCCAATGTTTAGATGTCTATCATACAACACACTAAAAGCAATTTGTTGTGTGAGTGTAGTGATAGCATCATAGCCACTGCATTTTGAAGTAAATGCTTTAGTTATTATATCAAAGAACAGTGACCACTCGTGCCTTAGATGGGGTCTTGTAATAGATCCAACAGAACTAATTTCAGCAGAATAATGTAAATTTTTAAACATTGAAATCAGTTCTTCATCAGAGGCAGGGGAGTCAAAGTTTTCATAAATTGGCAAGTGTAAAGCATTATTAACTACGGTATGATCTATATTATAAACAGAGTTTGCATACCTGAAACTTACCACAGGAGAGTCAGTATTCTCATCCTGGATGGTAGCAGTAGACCAGACAGCCGTGAGAACCTCAGCGGCTTGGACAGGAGCTTTATAAATGGCATAAGTGAATGTGGAGTTTTGAAGAAAATCCACAAAAGGGTGGTACTGGGCTTCAAATTCATGCTTGTTAGCCACCCCTGCATGGTTAGTCTTGATGATGTCAAAGTCTCCAAACTTGAAAGCAACTATTTTAGCGGCCATTAGAAGAGAGCTGTGAACTTTGAAGAAACTTGAAATAGAGTATTTGCAGAGAGAAAATAATTTCAAAGCTTTGAGAGATTGTGATTGCAAAAATGTTTGATTTTACTTTTAGCAAAGTATGAGAAACGTTTGCAATTCTAAAGATAGTGAACCATTTTTTCGATCGTGGGTAGAATAACTACCAGATTACCCTCGATCGGAGATTGCCCTAATCTCTGATAGGATCACTCATAAGAGAGTAGACCCGATTAGTCTTCGATAGTTCATTTTGATTGAGTCAGAGACTAACCAAAAACAACGTCGGGGACTAATGTAGTCTCTGATAGTTCAATTTTTTTTAATTCAGTCGGGGACTAATTAAAAACACTATCAGGGACTGAGATAGTCTCTTTCTCTTAAGCTTTCAAAATATTTCCAATAATCAAGTTTAATGATTATTAGCTTCAAAAATTATGTTCACTAAGAACAACTTCAATCCAGAAATTTAATTCTAGCTTCATATAACTAAACAACTTGTTTCCAAAAATTAATCAATTTTAGAGGCATAATTCAACATTCCTAATTCAGAAACTAATCTAGAAAAGGTAGATTCATCTAAAGGTTTTGTGAATATGTCTGCAAGTTGTTTATCAGTTGTTACCCAGTGTAATTCGATATTACCTTCACTTACATGTTCTCTTATGAAGTGATATCTAATATCTATGTATTTTGTTCTTGAATGTTGCACTGGATTTTCTGTTATTGCTATGGCACTAGTATTATCACAATAGATAGGAATTTTGGATAATGACATACCATAATCTAGGAGTTGATTCTTGATCCATAGGATTTGAGCACAACAACTCCCAGCTGCGATGTATTCAGCTTTTGCTGTTGAAGTAGAAACTGAATTTTGTTTCTTGCTAAACCAAGAAACAAGTCTACCTCCAAGAAGTTGGCAGCTTCCACTTGTGCTTTTCCTATCAAGCTTGCAACCTGCGTAGTCAGCATCTGAATAACCAATTAGATTAAAGTCAGATTCTTTGGGATACCATAAACCAAGGTTTGGGGTACCCTTTAGATATCTGAGTATTCTTTTTACAGCAATCAAATGTGACTCTCTAGGGTCAGCTTGAAATCTAGCACACAAGCATGTAGCAAACATTATATCAGGTCTACTTGCAGTTAGATATAAAAGAGAGCCTATCATTCCTCTATAACTAGTAATATCAATTTTCTTTCCTTTTAAATCCTTATCTAGTTTAGTGGAAGTAGGCATGGGTGTTTTTGCAGATGCACAATCAACTAAGTCATATTTTCTCAATAAGTCCTTGACATACTTGGACTGACTGATAAATATTCCATCAGTTGATTGTTTTATTTGCAAACCTAAGAAAAATGTTAATTCTCCCATCATACTCATTTCATATCTAGACTGCATAAGTTTTGAAAATTTTTCACAAAGTTTTTCATTTGTAGATCCAAATATAATATCATCTACATATATTTACACCAATATTATGTCAGAGCCTTGCTTTCTATAAAATAAGGTTTTATCTATGATACCTCTAACAAATTTATTTTCAAGCAAAAATTGAGATAAGGTATCTACCAGGCTCTTGGTGCTTGTTTTAAGCCATAAAGTGCTTTGTCTAACCTGTAGACATGATTTGGAAATTTGGAGTCCACAAAACCTGGGGGTTGGCAAACATAGACTTCTTCTTCTAATTTTCCATTCAAGAAAGCACTTTTGACATCCATCTGGTACACCTTGAAGTTCTTGTAGGCTGCAAAGGCCAAAAAGATTCTTATTGCTTCAAGTCTTGCTACTGGTGCAAAAGTTTCATCATAATCTATTCCTTCTTCTTGAGAATATCCTTTTGCAACCAGTCTTGCTTTATTTCTTATAATTGTACCAGTTTCATCCAATTTATTTCTGAAGACCCACTTGGCACCAATTATTGATCTATTCCTTGGTTTGGGTACCAGTCTCCAGACTTTGTTTCGAGTGAATTGGTTTAACTCCTCTTGCATGAAAATTATCTAGTCAGGATCTCGAAGTGTTTCCTTAATTTTCTTTGGCTCAATCTTTGAGAGAAAACTGAGATACAAACATTCATTTTGTGTTGCACTTCTAGTCTTGACTCCATCCTCTAGACTTCCAATTATCAAATCTGGTGTGTGGTCTCTCAACCATGGAATTGCACGTGGCAGATTTGACCTTGAAGTGGAGGCTTCATTTTCTAGATTGATGTTATCCAATCTAGCTTCATGATTAGAGACTGCTCCCCCTAAACCATTGACTTCTTCATTATTAGCTCCCCTTGAGCTGTTTATCTCTATTGTCTCTAGTGACAATATAGTCTCTGATTGTGCATCAGTGACTCTAGTCTCTGGTGAACCATTAGTCTCCAATGGAATACTAATTTCACTGGTCTCTCGAGTTTCATCTAATACTCTAATCTCTAATAGAGTATTAATTCTTGGTACTTTATGCACAACAGTTAACTCCCCCTCAATTATGTAGGGATCATTGCTATCTTGGGGTTTTTCAGTAGTCTCTGATGGATATTCCCATGCATCCAATTCATTCTCAAAACTGAGAGGTTCATGCAATCCTTGTCCAATCATTCCTAGAATCTTTTTATCATCAAATACAACTTGAATTGATTCCACAATGATCTTTGTTCTTAGATTATATACTCTATATGCCTTACTTGACAAAGAATGACCTAAGAAGATTGCTTCATCAGACTTGTTGTCAAATTTTCCTCTTGTTTCTGATGAGTCTCTCAGTACAAAGCATTTACAACCAAACACATGTAAAAACTTGAGAGTTGGTTTTCTCCTAGTCATTAATTCATAAGGTGTTTTGTTGTATGCTTTGTTTATCAAGGATCTATTCTGTGGAAAACAAGCAGTGCTTATAGCTTCCTCCCAAAAATATGTGGGAAGCTTAGCCTCTTGTAATATAGTCCTCGCTGCTTCAATAAGGGTTCTATTTTTCTTCTCAACAACTCCATTTTGTTGAGGGGTTCTTAGAGCTGAGAATTGATGTGTTATTCCTTTTTCAGTGCAGAATTCAATAACTTGGGAATTCTTGAATTCTGTTCCTCTATCACTCCTTATCACCTTTACTGTTTTTCCTGACTCAGTTTCTATCTTTTTTATATGATCAATTATCAACTGAGCAGCTTCATATTTTGTATGGAGGTATTTTACCCAAGTATACCTCGTGTGATCATCCACAATAACCAAAGCATATCTATTTCTTAAGATTGACATCACATTCACTTGACCAAATAAATCCATGTGCAGCAACTGCAAAGGGTCAATGATTGATGTTGCTGGTTTGCTTTTGAATGACACACTTCTTTGTTTCCCTTTCTGGCATGAATCACACAATCCATCTTGTGTAAATTTCAGTTGTGGAATGCCAGCTACCAAACCTTTCCTCACAAGCTTGTTGATATTCTTGAAATTCAAGTGGGAAAGCTTCTTATGCCAAAGCCAACTTTCATCAGTTGAAGCTTTGCTATACAGACATGTGATTTGATCAGTAAAAGAAATAAGATTTGCAACATACAAATTTCCTTTTCTTTTCCCTGTCAAAATCACATTCTCAGATTCTTTGTCACACACCAAGCATTTATCTTCTTTGAAGGTGACATTGAATCCCTTATCACATAGTTGACTTACACTTAGTAAATTATGCTTTAAACCATTAACTAGTGCTACTTCAGTGAAGATGACATCACCATGTTCAACACTGCCATATCCCCTCGTATGACCTTTGCTGTCATCTCCAAAAGTGACTTTTGGACCACTTTTCTCTTCATACTGTTTTAGCAGGGACTTATCTCCAGTCATATGCCTTGAACAGCCACTGTCCAAGTACCATGATTTCTTCTTTTTGCCCTGCACAGTAGAGAGTAACTAGTTTGAGATTTTTGGAACCCAGACTTTCTTGGGTCCTTTCTCACTAGTTGTAGACTCAAGACTTGACTCATATTGAGTTGATTGTCTTTTAACAATTTTGACTTTATTTGGACAGTCATTAGTCTTGTTACTTGCTTGTGAGAGACTGCTAAGTTTAGAATTTTCATTGTTAATGCAAAGATTATTTAACCTTTTTATAGGTGATTTATCTTTTATTCTTTTTGGAGATACAGTCTCAGTTATAGGAATTTTATTTTTGCTCCTATAGTTAACAGCTATGTGGTTGGGATTACCACATACATGACATGTCTTTCTAGGAGCATCAGGCATTCTAGCATAATTTGTATATTTATTAATGCCAATTTTTCCATTCCTATTTTTCTTATTTCTGCTCAACTCCACTGATTTTTCAGACATTTTATCTGGGAGATTTTCCAATTTTTTACTTAACCGTGTCTTTGTCATGAACCCAATATTTTAATCTTTTTGATTCACTCTTATCAACAACATTCACTATCTTTTGATCACTTTCTGTTTTTGCAGAGATTTGTTGATCTTGAGTGTTAATGAATTTGGATTCAATAACATGAGAGACAAAATTAATTCTTTTTATAAAATTTGGCTTACTAGTTAAGGAGTTCGCAACTTCATATAGATCATTTAAATCTGAATTCTCGTGTAGATTTTCATCATAACCTAGTCCAGATTTTTGACCTATTGTTTGACATTCTACCAAATCTGTCAACTTTTTAGAGGAAGTATTCCATTTTTAAATCTTAGCTTGAGCATTTTCAAGTTGCTCTACTAAGTAATATTCTCTCTTTTTCAAAGCATCAATCATGTGATGAGCTTTGTTTAAATCAGACTTTATAGTGTCAAATTGTGTCAATCTTTCTTCAAGAAACTTGTTTCTTTTCAAGAAAAAATGTCATGTGATTCTTTTACATTGGTATGTTCAATAGTTAAAGACCTAAAACTGACATGCAAATCAGACATATCTTTTTGTATGCTTTCAATGCTAGATGTATCAAGTAAGTTAAGCACATTAAAATTCTGATTTGCATCACATACCTTTGTAGAATCACTTAACTCGTCACTACAAGCCATTAGGGCAAAGTTGACAACTTCTTCATCAGAGTCGCTGTCAATCCAATCTTTACCCTCAGTAATCAAGGCTTTGCTCTTTGATTTAGCTTTCTTGTCAGCAAAGTCTTTCCTTGATTTTTCATCCTTAGATCTATCACTAGATCTAGGTTTCCTGCACTCATTGGCAAAGTGCCCTAACCCATCATAGTTGTAACATCTTATTTTCTTTAAGTCGAAGGTGACTTTTTGACCTTCACGTTTAGGGTTAGGCTTCCTTGACGATTTTCTTCCTTTCCTGCTGGCCCTAAATTTCTTGAATTGTTTGACCATGAATGTCATAAATTCCTCCATGTCATCATTAGAATCCAGTTCATCTTCCTGATCAGTCGAGCTAGCATCGGAAGATTCCTCATCAAGCTTCTCTTGAGACTTGCTTGTCTCAACCATCAACGCAGCTCCTTTATCCCTGCCATGCATGCGTTGTCGTTGCTCTACTTCAAGTTCATATGTCTTTAAATTCCCGTAGAGCCTATCCAGTGTGAGTATGTCCAAGTCATGAGCCTCTCTTATGGCTGTTTTTTTGGATCCCAACTTGGAGGAAGAGATCTCATGAACTTGGTATTGACATCCTCATTGTCATAGGACTTTCCAAGTATTTTCAAATCATTGAGCAAAGTGTTGAACCTATCATAAACTGATGTAATTGGTTCACCAGGCTTTGCTTGAAAGAACTTATATTGTTGTGTTAACAATGACCTTTTGTTCTTTCGAACTTGGTCAGTTCCTTCACCCAGGACTTTGATGGTGTCCCAGATTTGCTTCGATGTAGTGCAATTTATGATGCTTGTGAACATATTTTTATCAATTCCATTATAAAGTATGTTCATCACCTTAGCATCCTTTAACACTTGCAACTTGTCTTCGTTTGTATAATCATATTCTGGAGCAAGTTCAAAGTGTTCTGCAACAACAGATCCATCGACAGTTTTAGCAGGAATAAATTTCCTGGGTAGATAGGGACCCTTCTCAATCCTATCAATATAATCTAGATCTGTTGCTCTCAAGTGCATGTACATCTTTTGTTTCCACATTGGATATTCTTCTCGTTTAAGTAAAGGGATTCTAGTACCACCATCACGACTTCCCGCATACGCCATTATGCTAGAGTTGCTTGCTTCATCATTGGCCATCTCTTGGAACGTGTTAATTGACTAAATTCAATTAAAGGCTCTGATACCAATTGTTTTCCCAGTGAGATGTCGAGAATTTGTAGAAGGGGGGATGGGGGGGGGGGGGG
>CM025784.1:5076351-5114181 GCA_014636745.2 Centella asiatica | reverse complement strand
GGGGGGGGGGGGGGTTGAATACAAGTTCTTTGAATACTTTTCGAACTTCTTGTTCTTTAAGAAATCAAACTTTCTTGCGGAATATAAAGAACAAAAACTCAAATCAACTTATAAACAATTGCTATATTGATTTCACAATTGATTACAAATTCTAACAATCATAACAAATATGATCATCAGCTTCTTTTCTATTATGTATAGGAAAAGATACAAAACTATGAAAAACCTATATAGCTTTTCTATTCACTAAATTACTATTAACTCAGTTCCTATTCTGAATAAAATTAAGCTTCCTTATTTGAATCAAATACAATCTTTCCTTTTTGATTAGGAAAAGATTTCTGGTTAGTTTCCTTACCAGCTACGTCTTCAATAATATCTTGCTTTACGTGGAAGACATTCCTTTTTAATTTGAACTCTGTATCTTTCAGGAAATAAATCACGATTAGTCCCTGATGCTTCATCTTTAGTCTCTGGTGACGTCATTACTAGTCTCTGGTGCTTTTAGTCCCTGATGACGTCAGACTGTGTAGTCTCCGATAGTGTTATTTAGTGTCTGATGCTTTAAGGCTTAGTCTCCGATGACTTCAGCTTAGTCTCTGATGCTTTTAACTTTAGTCTCCGATGACGTAAGCTTCAGTCTCCGACTCCTTTAGACTTAGTCTCTGATGACGTAAGCCTTAGTCTCCGACAGGCAAAACTAGTCTCCGATAGATAAAAAATCCTTAGTCTCTGACAAGTTTTCCTAGTCTTCGATAAGCCTTTTTTTTTTTCAAACTTTAACCGATCAAATACACACTTTGACTTTTTGAAGCTTCGATACACCAATCCAGCGGTTACTTACAAATAACAAACAAATGTATCTCTTTACAAATAATAAATGAATTATAATCAAAGAGATAACTGCTAGCTACAAAACTTCAGTGTTACTAATTAACACTTTCTATACATTTGTATTCTAAGTAATCTAAAGGCAATCATCATCAAATGTTCTAAAACCTAACAAATCCTAATTTAACTTTCTATTGGATCTTCTGATCAGCTTCTTATTCACAACTCCAAATCCTATTTAGATTTGGTTTCTGTAAGAACAAAATAAGCTCAAATGTTTGTAGAAGAGGGGGTTGAATACAAACACTACAAACTTTTTGTTCTTTTTAAAACTTGTTAGCACTGGCTGGAATAGCTACAATCACCAAAAAAAACTTAACTGAAATTAAAATGAACACACAAGCATTCAAGTTAAAATAGTTGTATTAAAACTTGGTGTTTTTTTGAAAATCTATTTAATCACAAACGTGATTAATCAACTACAAATTCTGTAACGAGTTACAGCTTCTCTGTAATAAAATTATAGCTTCTTTTTCCACACTCACTAGTTATTTCTTTTCTTTGAATATCTCTCTTCAGATCTATTACAAAGCTTCATCCTAGTGCTTGTTGTGTGGCTTCTTCTTTTTTTTCTTGGTTTTTCGTGTAACTACTCTTTCTTTATGTATAGCAGATTAGTTGGTGAACCCACATGCTAGACGTGCTACTTTTTCAACATAGCCGCATATATGTCACATCAAGGTCCTTTTGGAATACTGTGTCAGATTGTTGTTGGCTTTTATTGCTTCTTTTTCATCCCCTAATCTGCATGTAATTAATGCTCGAGAGTTGTTATAGGTTAACCAAACTTCAAGGAATATCTTTCTAGTTATTACCCTTGCTTCTATGCCAAGTATCAATGATTTGCATGTAAGTCTTGATGACGTGTGGATTAGGTCATAACGATCCATTGATGCCAAGCCCTGATGTCGACTCGATCAGTACTTCTGGATCCACTGATGATAAGTTACTGAAGATAACTTGATCAGTGCTTCTTTTATCCACCGATGTCAAGCCCTGATGGAGACTTGATCAGTGCTTCATTTACCCACTGATGTTATGACCTGCTTGTTATCCACCAAAGAGTTCCACTGACGAGTTGATCTTTTGTCGTCGCCAAACTTGTCGGGCAATCTTAAGTCATCGCCAAACTCATCGGGCAAGTTAAGTCATTGCCAAACTTGTCGTCAGTGGATAAAAATGACTATCGCCAAAGTCACTTTTTACCCATCGCCAAACTCATCGTCAGTGGATATAAATGACTGTCTCCAAACTCATCGCAAGATAAGCTATCGCCTAAGTCTATTTAGCCATCGCCAAACTCGTCGGGAGGTATGCTGTCGCCAAAGTCTGGACACAAGAATGTTTCCCTTGATGGGTTCCCCTGACGAGGTCATCCCCTGATGCCTTCCTCTGACGACTTCCCCTAACTAGGTCTTCCCCTGATGAGTTCCCCTGACAGCTTCCCTTGACGAGGTCATCGCCTGACGGGCTCCCCTGATGGCTTCCCTTGACGAAGTCATCACCTGACGGGTTCCCTTCTCTAGTACAAAAACTGTCGTATGTGTCGGCTTATTTGTGTCGGTTCTTTAATACAACTGTCGCATATAGTAAAACGGTGGCATTATGGTAAAAAAACAAACAATATTTGCGTCGGTTCTTTTAAAGGATCGACACAAAAACTATAAAAATAATTAAAAAAATAAATTAATGACACATTTACGTCGCTTATTTCAAGAACCGACGCAACTAGTATCGAGTATTTGCGTCAGTCCATTAAAAGAACCAACGCAAAAACTATAAAATAATTTAAAAATAGTGTTGAGTATTTGCGTCGGTTCTTTTAAATGACCGACGCAAAAAGTGTAAAAAAAAATTTTTAAAAAATAATTAAAAAAAATTATTTTTTAGTTAAATAATTAAAAAATAGTGTTGAGTATTTGTGTCGATTCTTCTAAAGGACCGACGCAAAAAGTGTAAAAAAAATTAAAAAAATAAATAATTAAAAAAAAATATTTTTTAGTTAAATAATTAAAAAATAGTGTTGAGTATTTGCGTCGGTTCTTTTAAAGGACCGACGCAAAAAGTGTAAAAAAAAAGTTTTAAAAAAAATAATTAAAAAAATTTATTTTTTAATTAAATAATTAAAAAATAGTGTTGAGTATTTGCGTCAGTTCTTTTAAAGGACCGACACAAAAAGTGCAAAAAAATTAAAAAAAATAAATAATCAAAAAAAAAATATTTTTGAATTCAATAATTAAAAAATTAAAAAAATAAATTTATAATACATTTGCATCGCTTGTTTTAAAGAACCGACGCAAATAATTGTACGATTAATTACGAGTATGCCACTGTACGAAAAAAAATACATTAATATATTTTACCGCCTTTGCATTTTCAAATCGCGGTATACATTTTCATTTTACCGCTTTTTGAAGACGAACCACCTTCTCTGTAAATTCTTTATATTTTCATTGCGCGGTATACATTTTCATTTTCATTGCGCGGCATACATTTCATTTGGGTGATGATTTATTTCTCCTCCAGTGTTAGGTACGTTTCTTTTGTTATTTTCTTATTCTATGTGTGGGTCTTTGTATCTTTGTTTATTTAATATGTAAAACTTTATATTGAAAGCTTGTTGCTGTAGTAGGTACAACATGAGTTCATTTTTCTTCTTTCATGAGTACCCTGTATTCTTTCTTCCTCTTTGTTAGGTTTTATGAACATTTGATGATGATTGTCTTTAGAATACTTAGGAATACAAATGTACAGAAGAGTGTTGGTTTGTAACACTTTAGTTTTGTAGCTAGCAGTAGTATCTCTTGTTTGTAAATTAGTCATTATAATAAAGAGATAGGTTCATTTCTTTTGTATGTACTGCTGGAATACTTGTTGAGTTTGTTCAACAAGTTGTTAAATTAATTAGTCCTTCGGAGATTGATTTTGGCTTGTCGGAGATTAAGGGAAAAGTCCACCAGAGATTAAAGTTTTGTTCATCAGAGATTGGACTTTGCCCATCGGAGATTGAAGAATCCTTCATCGGAGATTAAAATGTTTTGTTCATCGGAGATTGAAGGATTGGTCATCGGAGATTAAAGCTGACGTCATCGGGGATTGTAACTAAAGAGTCAGAGATTAATGCTGACGTCATCAGAGATTAAAACAATACCTCGGAGATTAAAAGCTGACATCACCAGAGACTAAAGCCAAAGCATCGGAGATTACACGAAGTAAAGCATCAGAGATTACACGTTGTAAAGCATCGGAGATTACTCGAAGTGATCAGGGACTAATTAAAGAAGCTATCGGAGATTAGTCGAAGACTTAATCACTGATGGAGTTAGAGTTCAAATCAAAGAAGGAAAGTCTTCCATACACACGTAGACTTTATTGAAGACGTAGCTGATAAGGAAACTTGTTAGAAATCTTTCAATTGGAAAGATTGTATTTGATTTGAATTAGGAAGCTAGGTTTTTGATAACTTAGTTTTAGAAGCTGTAATTATAAATTACAGAAAAGGAATACGAAGCTGTGTATGTGTATAGAGAAAGAGAATTGAAAGTGTTGTATTTTATATATACACAGAATAGAAGCTGACGATCAAAGCTTGTTTTGATTGTTAGAAAACTTGTAATCAATTGTTAAATCAATAAAAGCAATTGTTTATAAAGTTTTGATCTTGTTCTTTATATTCCGCAGAAGAGTTTAATTTCTAAAAGAACAAGAAATCAAAAAAGTTGTGAGAACTTGTATTCAACCCCCCTTCTACAAGTTCTAGGTCATCTCACTGGGAAAACACTCTTTTTCTTTACAGCAGCCTAATTCTCATCGGTAACATATTTATACTTTTCTTGTCAAATCTGAAAATTGGAATAATTTTGAATAGTGTTATTAATTTATATTTTATATATTTCAGGTTGAGGATTTTATAGACCGGTCCCAAAATGTTGCAAGGGCAGTAGGAGAACCACAAGTACAAAAAATAATAAGTGCATTGAGCTTTCAATTCGGTATGTTTTTGACTAGTTTTTTGAATGGTTTAATTTTGATTTGTATATCTTCTTGCTTTGCAAATGACCTTTGAATAGATTGTAAATTTTGATTTGTATATATTTCTCTTTTGCAAATAAAGTAGTTCAATTTTGTATTTCTGGCTTGTTGTGACATTAGAATTAGTTTTTTAATGTGGTTGGATATGGTATTTTAAAATGAATTTTTTAAAAAATAATAACATCATTGCGTCGGTTGTTTTAAAAGTCCGACGCAAATGAGCATATCATTTGCATCGGTTGTTTTAAAAGTCCGACACAAATGACCATATCATTTGTGTCGGTCGTCTTAAAGGTACGACGCAAATGATAATGTTTTGCGTCGTCTCTTTAACCGACGCAAAATAGTCAAGTTTTTGCGTCTCCGCCATATGCGTCTCCTGTTAATCGACGCAAAAGAGGTAATTTAACCGACGCATATGATCAATTTTGTACTAGTGCTTGATGGTGTCATCGCCTTGATACAGTATTTTTAGGTTTCCGCTGATGGGTTCTTCTTATTGACGCCTCTTAAAATTACTTATCCTTTTGATCATTGATACTTGGTTGGCTTTTCCTAGAATGTCTGTTGTGCGAAATATTTATCTTTTTAAGTACCAACAGCCATTCTTTGACACTGTCGAGTTCGTTTAAGTAAACACTGATGACTCGCCCAGTGCAGTGTAGTTCATCCCTTGATGACTAAGTCGACCATCAGTGGATGCAAAAACTCATGCAAATATACTAAAATTTATAGAATAGCTTGAGTATTTACAGTTGCACATTTATTCTTTAAACATTATCATCATCATTTATCTCTAACAGCTTCCTTCTTCCTGTCAAACTTAATCTTCAATATCCTTTGATAAACTTTTATTTGCTAATGACTTTATTTGCTAATGAGCTTATTTGTTGATGGACACTTATCTACTGTTGAACATTTATATGCCGATGGTTATTATTTGCTGATGAACAAATTATCCTGTGATGTAGATTATCCTCTGATGAACAAAATATCCACCGAGTCACGGATTTATCTTCTGACTGGTTACGTGGATTGTTTATGCTCGAATGAACAAATTACATCGTCAAAGGGTAAATATCCTCTAGACTTAACTATTATCCGTTGATGAACAAATAATCCATCGGAGGATAATACATGAAAAAAAAAATCCAACTTCAAAAACTTATCTACTGATGTTTATACTACGCATCTACAACTATTATAAAATTACAAATCTAATAATTCTAAGAATATATATCATCATCAAATGATATAAACCTAACAGTCAGTCAAAGATAAATTTGGTACTTGGTGTATAATTTGTTCATCGTAGGATAATCTGCATCAAAGGGTAAATGGTCATCTGAGGATAATTTGTTCATCAGTAGAGATAAATGTTCATCGACATATAAACTCATCAGCAATATCCATCAGTGGATAAACTCTTCAGCAAATAAATGCCATTAGCATATACAGATTTATTAGTGGATATTGAAGATCAAGTTTGACTGGAAGAAGGAAACCAAATTTGAATAGGATTTGGAGTTGCGAATAAGAAGCCGATCAGAAGATCCAGTACAAAGTTGAATTAGGATTGATAAGGTCTGATAGTTGATTTGAATCAAATTAGAATTATCAAGACTTATAAATATTCAGATTCAGATTAGATAAAATTATTATGATAACTAGGTTACTATAATTAGAATTTAGATTCAATTGTAATAACGCAACAAATTCTTAGAATTTGAGTAGTAAGTTATTAGAAGTTCAGAACTAGAAATTATTTTCTAGATTGACAGCTATTCTTGGTAAACAGATTTCAGCAGTTGGTATTTCGTTTACCAGATTGTAAGTTCATATTCAAAATCAATAAAAAGAAAATGTTTATTGATTGATATAATTTGTTTTGATTATAATTCCGTTTTAGATTTTAAATTATATCTGTGATCTTTACAAAATTTGAATTTTTTTTTGATATTTTTTTTGATATTTGTATTAAACACCTTTTCTACAAATATTTATCTGGGACTAACAAATGCCTTTTTTTTCCTTCTTATTTGACTTGTGGTTTTTCTTCTTTTGTTATCTCTCTCTCTCTCCCTCCCTCCCTCCCTCTCTTTTTTTTTTTCCTCCATTTATGGCATTAACGAAGCCATTTAGAGACTGGTCTCCTTTGTGATTTTTACTCTTCTACGCTTTTTTCCAATGATATCGATCATGTTCTTTGATAACTTTATGGTCTTTCTTGGTGATTCGTACCCTCTCTATAACTTATCCATAAGTCTCAAGCATTTACAGAGTGATAAACTCCCAATTTCTCGTCATTCAGTATATTCCAGATTAGGAGTATACTTCATTGACTCATTGTGTTGGGCGTCATTATTCTCATTTTCTAGTTTGGTACATTCCCCAAACTTACGGTTATTCTAGGTATGCCTTGTCTACCTTTTCACACTTAAAAATAATAATAATAAAGTATTCCTTATGTATAGTCTTGAATTTACTTCTTATGCGCTTATCTTAGTGATGCATAATGGTGTTATCATTACATTGTATTTTTATAGTCTAACGTATTTTCTGCTTCTCGACTTTATTCTTATATAAACTTGACGTCGATCTAACTCTCGAATTCTTAAGGTTTACACATTAGTGTACACTAAAGAGTATTACAATTTGATGAAAAAAATTCACCTTCATATATATCATCGTTTCTTCGATGCTACAACATTCTAGAAAGATTATATAATACTTTCCTCTTAGGCTCTTTACAAATTGATAATAAGAACCAGAATAGGAATATTATAAGGTCTAAGACCATAATGATACTATGCCGGAACTTAAACCTAGAGTCCATATCTATAACTTATGAATCGATAATATTCTTGTCCATCGCCATACTCTGCCTTTTGAGCCTGTGCATCTGCCCAATACGTCCAAGCTTTGGGACTATCTAAAGATAGGGCTAACGAGTGTGATCAGATATCGATAATTCCTCTCTCGGACTCTCCTACTGAGGATATTGTGTCCTTGATTTCGACATCTACATGATAGTAAACTCTAAGTAAGTACTTGAGGAAAAATTCCAAAAATGAAAAATTATAATATAATAGGTATATAAATGCACTATAATGCAACGTATAGTGCACATGGTCTTATAGGTTGTCCCAAAGTTTATGGAAGTCAGATTTTTTATTGTTTAAGATTCATAACTTTCTTAAGTCCTTAACTGAAAGCTCACTTTCTCAGTTACATCATAACTGAGAAACTCATTCTTATCATATATCAATCTTATCGGTTCTCGTCCACTTATCCTATCATACTTAAGACCTAAACATTCAGAAAGTGTCGTGGCGCATTTATTGGTGCTTTGGATGCTCTCGTACCAATTGGGATGACCCCAAAATCTCATATGGGACAAGGACATCCATGCATCAATAAACTCCAGCGTTTAGGCTTTACAAATAAAACTGTGGTGGTCCCAAAAATTTCATAAGGACTTTGGGCACCGTCAATAATTGACAACAGAAAAATAACTATCATCCAAACATGTATAATATTAAATAAGAGAAATTTAATTTATATTATATTATCCAAAATACATTATAGCAACGGAAGTCTATGAGGGGTCTATACAAGCATTACAATCTAAACATTTTTATAATAACCTCACATTTCACTCTTCCTCTAAACGTCATCCATAGGAGAGCGATCAAGAAGCTTTCAACATTACATTTTTGCCTTGCCCTCATCAGACGGCTCGACCTTCTTACCATAAACTGTAAAACATTTAATAATAGCAAAATGAGCAATTTACGCTCGCAAGTATATAGTCATGCATCGGGTGAGCCTTGAAAAAGGAATCATTTATCAGGCTTAAGCGTTTGTGAGGTTTGACAAAACAATGCTCACATCTTTTGAAAAATTAGAAAATCTAGCTTCCAGGGCCCTCAAATGATAATTGAGGGATGCGACCCTTTACTTGAAGAAATCCTTGAATAATTCACATGTGCCTTATATCCATATCCGTTTGCTGCACGTGTCCTTAGGAACTTTATATCAAATAGTATATCAGTTGGCCAACTTGACCACCGTCTGATTAATCATTATGACATACGTAGTGTTAGGTTTTATAACATTTGATGATGATTGTAATTAGAATACTTAGATATACAAATGTACAGAAAGTGCTAGTTTATAACATTAGAGTTTTGTAGCTAATAGTTTACTCTTTGATTCATGTAATTTATTTTTATAAGAGAGTAAGTTAAACTTTGTATTATAAGAGACTATCAGAATTGTATCAGAGATTTCAACAAGTCAGAGACTATGTTTAGTCTATCGGAGACTAAAGAAATTGTTCATTAGAGACTACAGCTTAAAGCATCGGAGACTAATATCAAAGCATCAAAGACTAATCTTGAGTCATCAGAGACTAAGCGTAAGGCATCGGAGACTAAGATTAAGTAATCGGAGACTACAGCTTAAGCTGTTGGAGACTAAACATTTGATCAGAGACTAAAGTTGAAGTCGTTAGAGACTAAATTAAAATTATTCTCTGATACAAGACAAACTTCTAATTGGATTAGAAGTCATCTTTGATATGGAGATTTGAAGAGTTATTAAAGTCGAAGCTGATTAGGAAACAAGAAGAACGTGAATAACCAGAAAAATAATCTATTCCTTTTGTACATAAAAAATATACATTGAATAGGATTAGAAGCTGAATTACGATTCAGATTTAGAAGCTGTAGTTAAATTTACAGGATTGTATTAAAAGCTGTATGTTTGTAAAGATTTATAAATAGTGTACAGGATTTTGAAGCTAACAATCAGATTGTGATTGTTAGAATTTGTAATCAATTGTTCATCAATAAAAGCAATTGTTTATAAATTTGTTCTTGTTTTTGTTCTTTACTTTCCACAAGTAAATATATTTTGAAGAACAGAAATTTGAAAAGATTTCAAGAACTTGTATTCAACCCACCCACCCCCACCCCCCTTCTACAAGTTCTAGGTTGTTTCATTGGGACAACAATTGGTATCAGAGCATATTAATTGATATATTTCAATTAACAAGATCTAGAGATGGCCAATGATGAAGGAAGCAGCTCTGGCATAATGGCATATGCAAGAAGTCGAGATGATGGAACCAGAATTCCAGTTATAAAAAGAGAAGAATATCCAATCTGGAAACAAAAGATGTATATGCACTTGAGGGCAACTGATCCTGAGTATATTGATAGGATTGAGAAGGGTCCTTATCAACCAAAGAAATTGGTTCCTTCAAAAACTGTGGAAGGAACAGTTATCCCTGAACACTTTGAACTTGCTGCAAAAAGTGATTACACCAATGAAGACAAGTTACAAGTGTTAAAGGATGCTAAAGTGATGAACATACTTTACAATGGACTGGATAAGAATATGTTCACAAGCATAATCAACTGCACAACATCTAAACAGATCTGGGACACCATCAAAGTCCTATGTGAAGGGACAGACCAAGTGAGAAAGAATAAAAGGTCATTATTGACTCAACAATATGAATTCTTTCAAGCAAAGCCTGGTGAATCAATAACATCAGTTTATGACAGATTCAATGCTTTGCTTAATGACCTGAAAATACTTGGAAAGTCTTATGACAATGAAGATGTTAATACCAAATTCATGAAGGCACTCCCACCAAGCTGGGATCCAAAAACAACTGCAATAAGAGAAGCTCATGATTTGGATATTCTCACATTGGACAGGCTCTATGGAAATCTCAAGACATATGAATTAGAAATAGAGCAAAGGCAGAAGCTGCATGGCAGGGACAAAGGAGCTGCACTGATGGTTGAGACAAAGAAGTCTCATGAGGAGCTTGATGATGACACTGATACTGCAAGCTCGACTGATGAAGAAAATGAATCAATCACTGATGATGACATGGAGGAATTCATGGCTTTCATGGTGAAGTAATTCAAAAAATTTAGAGCTAGCAGGAAAGGAAGAAAATCATCAAGGAAGCCTATCCCAAAACGAGAAGGTCAATCTGTGACCTTTGACAAAAAGAAAATCAGATGTTTCAATTGTGATGGGATAGGGCACTTTGCCAATGAGTGCAAGAAGCCTAGATCTATAGAAAGATCTAAGGATGACAAGAACAGAAAATCAGGGAATGATCTTGCTGACAAAAGATTCAAATCAAAGAGCAAGACCTTGATTATAGAAGGTAAAGATTAGATTGATAGTGACTTTGAGGAAGAAATTGTCAACTTTGCCTTGATGGTTCAAACTGATGAACCAAGTGATTCTACTAAGGTATGTGATGCAAATTCAGAATTTTAATGTGCTTAATTTAATTGATACATCTAGTGTAGAAAGCATACAAAAAGATATATCTAATTTGCATGTTAGTTTTAGATCATTAACCATTGAACATGCCAAAGTAAAAGAATCACATGACCAACTTTTTAAAAGAAATAGATTTCTTGAAGAGAAACAAATACAATTTGATACTATCAAGTCAAACTGAATAAAGCTCATCACATGATAGATGCTTTGAAAAAGAGGGAATTTTACTTAGTCGAATAACTTGAAAATGAACAGGCTAAGATTAAACAATGGAATCAATCCTCTAAAAAGCTTTCTGACGTGGTAGAAAATCAAATGGTTGGTCAAAAATCTGGTTTAAGATATGATGAATTCCTAGAAACAAAACCATAAATAGAAAAAATTGAAGCTGCTAATTCCATTACTAACAAACCAATTCTCATGAAAAGAATTAATTTTGTCTCAACAGTCAATCAATCTAAATTTATCAACACTCAAAGTAAACATGTCACTGCAATTATAAAAAATGATCAAAATTCAGTGAATACTGTTGAAAAGAGTGAAAACAAAAGATTGAATATAAGATTCATGACAAAGACACAATTAAACAAAAAATTAGAAAATCTTACTGAGTCTAAGATTGAAAAGTCAGTGGAGTCTAGCAGTGGGAAAATAAATAGGAATGGAAAAATAGGCATCAATAAATATACTAATTATGCAAGTATGCCTAATGCTCCTAGAAAGTCATCTCACATATGTGGAAATCCCAATCACATAGCTATACATTGTAGGAGTAAAAATAGAATTCCTATTGTAGAGACTGCATTAACAAAGATAATCAAAGAAAAATCACCTGTAAAAAGGTCTAACCATCTTTGCAATAATAGTGAAAATGTTAAACTTGGCAGTCTCTCACCTTTAAGAAGCAAGACTAATGATTGTCCAATAAAAGTTAAAAATTCTAAAAGACAATCAACTCAATCTGAGTCAAGTCTTGATTCTAAAACTAGTGAGAAAGGATCCAAGAAAATCTGGGTGCCAAAAACTTCTAACTAGTTATTCTTACTCTGCAGGGAAAAAAGAAAAAATCATGGTTCTTGGACAGTGGATGTTCAAGACATATGACAGGAGACAAGTCCCTGCTTAAACAGTATGAAGAAAAGAATGGCCCTAAGGTAACATTTGGAGATGAAAGCAAAGGTCATACAAAGGGCTATGACAATGTTGAGCATGGTGATGTCATCTTCACTGAAGTATCACTAGTTGATGGCTTAAAGCACAATCTGTTAAGTGTGAGTCAACTATGTGATAAGGGATTCTTTGTCACCTTTAAAGAAGATCTATGCCAAGTGTGTGACAAGGAATTTGGGAATGTGATATTGACAGGAAAAAGAAAAGGAAATTTGTACACTGCAAATTTAGTTTCTTCTACTGATCAAATCACATGCCTATATAGCAAAGCCTCTGCTGATGAAAGTTGGCTTTGGCACAAGAAGCTCTCCCACTTAAATTTCAAAAACATCAATAGATTGGTGAGAAAAGGTTTAGTAGCTGACATTCCTCAATTGGAATTTACACAAGAAGGGTTGTGTGACTCATGCCAGAAAGGAAAACAAAGAAGTGTGTCATTCAAAAGCAAACCAGCAACATCAATCACTGACCCTTTACAGTTATTACATATGGACTTATTTGGTCAAGTGAATGTGATGTCAATCTTAAGAAACAGATATGCTTTGGTTATAGTGGATGATCACACAAGGTATACTTGGGTCAAATACCTTCACTCAAAAGATCAAGCTACTTAGTTAATTATTGATCATATCAAGAAAATAGAAACTGAGTCAGGAAAAACAGTAAGGGTTATAAGGAGTGATAGAGGAAGAAAATTCAAAAATTCCCAAGTGAATGAATTCTGCACTGAAAAAGGGATATCACATCAATTCTCAGCTCTAAGAACACCTCAACAAAATAGAGTTGTTGAGAGGAAAAATAGAACCCTTATTGAAGCAGCAAGGACAATGTTACAAGAGTCAAAGCTTCCAACCTATTTCTAGGAAGAAGCAATTAGTATTGCTTGCTTTACACATAATAGATCCTTGATTAACAAGACTTACAACAAAACACCCTATGAGTTAATGGCTGGGAGAAAACCAACTCTCAAGTTTTTGCATGTGTTTGGTTGTAAGTGCTTTATGTTGAGAGATTCATCAGAAACTAGAGGAAAATTTGATAGCAAATCTGATGAAGCAATTTTCTTAGGTTATTCTCTATCAAGCAAGGCATATAAAGTGTATAACCTAAGAACAAAGGTTATTGTGGAATCCATACAAGTTGTTTTTGATGATAACAAGATTCCAGGAATGATTGGACAAGGATTGCATGAACCTCTCAGTTTTGAAGATGAATTGGATGCATGGATGGATCCATCAGAGACTGAAGAATTACTCCTAGACGACAATTTTCCTCCAATTAGTGAGGGGGAGTTAATGATTGTACATGAGATACCAAGGACTAATAATACATCAGAGACTAGAGAATTAATATCTGATGAAACACAAGAGACTGTTAACACAAATGTACAATCAGAAACAACTGAGAGACCAGAGACTAGTCAAGATGAGACAAATAGCACAGGGGGAGCTAATAATGAAGAAGTCACTGGTTTAGGGGGAGCAGTCTCTGATCCAACAACTAGATTGGGCAATGTCAATCTAGAAAATGAAGTCTCATCTTCAAGATTAAATCTGCCACCTGCAAGACCTTGGATGAGAGATCATACACCAGATTTAATCATTGGAGATTTAGAGGAAGGAGTCAAGACAAGAAGTGCAACACAAAATGGATGTCTTTATCTCAGTTTTCTGTCAAAAATTGAGCCAAAAAAAATTGAAGAAGCACTTCAAGATCCTTATTGGATTATAGCCATGCAGGAAGAATTGAACCAATTCACAAGAAATAAGGTCTGGAGATTGGTGCCCAAACCAAGGAATAGATCAATAATTGGTGCCAAATGGGTCTTCAGAAATAAATTGGATGAAGTTGGTATAATTACAAGGAATAAAGCAAGGCTGGTAGCAAAAGGTTATTCTCAAGAAGAAGGAATTCACTATGAAGAAACCTTTGCACCAGTTGCAAGACTTGAAGCAATAAGGATTTTCTTGACATATGCAGCCTATAAAAACTTCAAGATGTACCAGATGGATGTCAAGAGTGCTTTCTTAAATGAAAAATTGGAAGAAGAGGTCTATGTTGAACAACCACCAGGTTTTGTAGATCCCAAGTTTCCAAATCATGTCTATAGGTTAGATAACGCACTTTATGGCTTAAAACAAGCACCCAGAGCCTGGTATGATACTCTCTCTCAGTTTTTACTTGAAAATAAATTTGTTAGAGGTATCATAGATAAAACACTTTTTTATAGAAAACAAGGTTCTGATTTAATACTTGTGCAAATATATGTGGATGACATCATATTTGGTTCTACAAATGAAAAATTATGTGAAAGATTTTCAAAATTAATGCAGTCTAGATATGAAATGAGAATGATGGGTGAATTGACATTTTTCTTAGGATTACAAATAAAGCAATTAACTGATGGAATTTTCATTAGTCAGTCCAAATACATTAAGGACTTACTAAGAAAATATGATTTGGTTGATTGTACATCTGCAAAAACACCCATGGCTACTGCCACTAAGCTAGATAAGGATACAAAGGGAAAGAAAGTTGATATCACTAGTTATAGGGGCATGATAGGCTCACTTTTATATCTAACTGCAAGTAGACCTGATATAATGTTTGCCACATGTTTGTGTGCAAGATTTCAAGCTGATCCAAAAGAGTCACATTTAATTGTTGTTAAAAGAATACTCAACTATCTAAAGGGTACTCCAAACCTTGGGTTATGGTATCCTAAAGAATCTGATTTTAAACTAATTGGCTATTCAGATGCTGACTGCCAATTTCTTGGAGGCAGACTTGTTTCTTGGTTTAGCAAAAAACAAAATTCAGTGTCAACCTCAACGGCTGAAGCTGAATACATTACAGCTGAGAGTTGCTGTGCTCAAATCCTGTGGATCAAAAATCAACTCCTAGACTATGGTATGACATTATCAAAAATTCCTATTTATTGTGATAACACAAGTGCTATAGCCATAACTGAAAATCTAGTACAACATTCAAGAACAAAACATATAGATATATGATATCACTTCATTAGAGAACATGTTAGTGAAGGAAACATTGAATTGCACTGGGTTACAACAGCTAAACAACTTGCTGACATATTCACAAAGCCTTTAAATGATCCTACATTTACTAGGTTAGTCTATGAATTAGGTATGTTGAATTATGCTTCTAAAAATTGAGTAAAATTTCAAAAAGCAAGTTTGTAAAACTGTTAGAAGCTAGAATTTAATTTCAAGAGTGCAGCTGTTCTTAATGGACAGAATTTTAGAAGCTAGAATTTAATTTCTAGATTGCAGCTGTTCTTAATGGACATAATTTTAGAAGCTAGAATTTAATTTCTAGGGTGCAACTGTTCTTAATGGACAGAATCTTAGAAGCTAGAATTTAAATTTTTGGATGTAGCTGTTATGAACAAACAGAATCTTTGAAACTAATAATCATTGAATTGATTATTGGATAACTGATGAAATAAAAATAAAACAGAGACTAGTTTAATTAAGTCTCTGAAGAAATTTGAGTGAGAGACTAAAATTAGTCTCTGATAGGTGTTTTTAATTAGTCCCTGACTAGTTAAAAATAACCTATCGGAGACTAGTTAAAATTAGTCCCTAATAGTTGTTTTTAATTAGTCTCTGACTAGTTAAAAATAACCTATCGGAGACTAGTTAAAATTAGTCCCCAATTGTTGTTTTTAAATTAGTCTCTGACTAGTTAAAAATAATCCATCGGAGACTAGTTAAAATTAGTCTCTGATAAGTGAACACGACAGAGACTAGGGCAATCTCTAATTAAGGGGTAAATCGGTAGTTACTCATACCCACGATCGAAAACCGTTCACTATCTTTGGAATTGCAAACATTTCTAATACTGTATTCAAACACATTTCAAACACAACTGCAATTTCATTCACTCAAAGAACTCTCTCTCTCTCTCATATTTGTGCGATTTAACCTTTTTGCGAAGAATTTTTTTTAAAGCTTTTCACAGATATCATCAATGGCATCCAAGACAGTGTGCTTCAAGTTTGACGACTTCAACTTCATAAAGACTAACCATGTTGGGGTCATGGACAAAAACGAGTTCGAGGCACAGTATCACCCTGTTGTAGATTTTCTACAAACATCACAACTGACGTATGCCATTTACGAAGCTCCCGCTTAGGCTGCTGAAGTTATAACAGCCATATGGTCCACTGCTACAATCCAAGATGAGAGTGATGACTCTCCTATGGTAAACTTTACTTATGATAATATTACATATGCTATTGACCATGTTGTAGTCTATAATGCTTTGTTTTTACTTGTGAATGATGCATATGACCAAACTGCCTCTGATGAGGAAATTCTAGATATGTTTCGTTCCTTGCACTATGATACAGAAATTGCATCTATAGGAACCATATCTAGACATCACCTTAGGCAGGAGTGGTCTTTATTCTTTGATATTATCACTAAAGCATTCACTTCAAAATGCAGTGGTTATGATGTCATCACTACACTTACGCAACAAATTGCATAAAGTGTACTATATGATAGGCACATAAATATGGGGCTGCTTATTCTGCATAACATGATAGCTAAATTTAAAACTAGTGATAAAAATAAAATATACTATGTTAGGTTTTTGATGGTGATTGTAAATTATCTAATCCCTAACCTAGATATTACTAGTATGCAAATTGTGCCATCTATTATGCAGAGTAAAAGAATATTCACTGATGTGAAGAAAAGGGCAGCAAAGGTAAAGGTTCCTCTCTCTTTTCCTCCTATCATGATACAAACTCTCATTGATAGATTTCCCAACCTTTACAATTCATCATATTTTGAGGATCTTGAGCAACAAAATAGAAATCCTGTTGATCCTCCAACCCCTTCTTCCCAACAACAATTTGCATCCCCCTCCACAGTTTCTCAAAAGACTGTGGTTGTATAAACAAAGCCAGCCAAAAAGTTACCCATAAAAAGAAAAATAATAGAGGGTGATAGTGAGGCTGAGGGAGTTAAAGAGACTGAGTTGGCTACTTAGAAAAGAAAGAGAGTGATTACCCTGAGCCAAAAACAATCCATTGCCTCCCAAAAGGCTTTGGAGGTTAAAAGGAAACACAGTACTCTATTAACATCCTCCCAAAAGGATGCTAATATTAAAGACAGTTCCCAACTAGGAACACCAAGTACAGAGTCTGTGACGACCCCAAAATCCCTCACTGGATCAGGGCTTCGTCAAAAGAAGGAAAACATAACTACACATCCATTCATATTATAAATATTGGAAAAAAAACATTATTAAAGAGTTATTACAACCCAAAATATTACATTTCAGCGAAAGCTATTCTATCTCTATACTATAATACAAAACATCACTTTTCAGAGCATCTTCCTTCCTTCCTTCCTTATCGGCACTACAAAGGGTTAGCCAAACTCAGTAACCAATCATCTTTGCCTTCCCCTTGTCAGAGGGCTCAACCTTTATATTCTGCCCTGCAAGACATTAAAATTCAACAAGAATGAGCGATTTACGCCCAGCAAGTATATAAACAATTTGGGAAAGCAAATCTAGAATGTTTCAAATGATTCAATTTTGTTAAGAGGCTTGGTGGAACAATACTAATGCCTCAGAAATCTTTAAAGGATCTTTAGGATTACTGATGATAAACAATTGTGTAATCCTTCTTAAAACAAAGCATAAATTCTTTGAAGTAAAAATATCCATCGGGGGCTAAACCCGTTGGATCTTCTAACCATACGGTATACAGCTGGCCTAACTGTGTCCGCATGATCCCTCCTTGTGTGAACGTACGTAGTCACATAAAATTCCTCTAGGTTAGGTGAAGAACAAATCAACACCTTTCCCTTCCTCTAGCCATCCATGTGGCATAACCCATTTAAGGGACATATCATTCTCATTTATTGCACAGATATAATATTGAAAAATAACTGATAGAGCAAAGCTTCTTTATATCCATGCACTTTCATTCATATCATGCTAGCGAAAATTAAAGCATAACATTCTGTTTCACAAGGAAATTTAAATATAAAAGTCATAATTTTGTACACATGTCAAATCAATTGATCATGCGCTTAACTGAAATAATCATAAGAGTAAGTATATACTTGCCTCGGTCCTTTGCAACAAAGATTCAAATTCAACTTACTGGTGAGTGAAAGATTCTGTAAATTATGCAAGTAATATTTTAATACCTTAATAAGAATTTATGAAAGAAAATGTGTATGTGATGTCCTTAGAATGTCTTAAATCTGGCATAATAACATCATAAAATAATTTTAAGAAAATAATATTTTATAGTCTTGATGACAGACTGTGCATTGAGGAATAATTTTCTCATTATCAAACTCGTCAGGGACTGATATCCTTAGCCATCAGAGACTACGGATGACATCATCAAAGATTTAAACTTAGCATGTCGAAGACTAAGGATGACGTCATCAGAGACTAAACTTAGCCTGTCAGCGACTAAGGATGATGTCATTAGAGACTAAACTTAGCCTGTCGGAGACTAAGGATGACGTCATCAGAGACTAAACTTAGCCTGTCGGAGACTAAGGATGATGTCATCAGAGACTAAACTTAGCCTGTCGGAGACTAAGGATCATCTCATCAGAGACTAACATTAACTCATCAGGGACTAGAATTATCTCGTCAGAGACTAATATCAGAGCATGCTTTCGCTACAATGGAAGGCTTATCATGAACAAACTCAGCCTAGGATGTCTCATGAAAATGCAAAAGAATATAAACTTAGCATAAATCTTTGATGCTATGCACGAAAGAAACTAAGTACAGTACCAGGTTCTTACCTCTTCGTTCTTAAAGGTGAAATCAAAGCTTGTCTGAGAATAATTTTCCGAAAGAAGAACTTGGAAATTTATGGAGATGATAAGTTTAAACGAAACTCTTAAAAGAGAAATTTTGGTAAAGGAATTAAAATTTCATCTCGAATGAGGTATTTATAGAGTTCAAGAGCAGTAAGCTAAGGTTAAGCTTTAAGATAAGATGATTGGTTAATCTGGACGGTAAAACGGCTGCTTCTCATTACTCTTTAATAGCTAACAACTGTTGTCCTACATGCACAATGCCTTGATCAACTACTGCCACTTAAACAACTCTTTGATCAACACATAAGTATAACACTTACGTAATTCTCTCACCCTCTTCCAAGCTGATCAATATAATCTTATATGGGATTTGCTAGTCCCCTTTTTAATATCTTTTTAATGAACTTAACCTCATAATCATGGATATCACATCATCATAAAATTTTTATTGTAGATATGAATTCATTATTCATATTTAAAAAACTAACCTCCATGCAAAAATAAAATAACATAAAATAAAATTATTTCTTATTGTAAAATATATTTAAAATTTTCGGGTTCTCACAGAGTCTGCACAATCCCCTGTACATACAAAAGGGCAAGCCCAAAGAGAGAAAAGAAGTAAAAGAAAGAGTGACACAAAGAGTGCACACACTGAGTCTACTAAAATTGATGTTCCTCAAATTTTTGTTCTTGAGGAGCAGCCAACACTCAAAACTGTACATTCTTCTATCTCTTCTCCCATTCTTGATTCTTTAGAACTTGATAGTTCAAATCCTCTTGATTTTTTCTAAGAGGAGCCAATCCTCAAAGAGATTGACACACAAGAACCACTTGTTCAAAGTACAAGTGCAGTCAGTTCTCCTATACATTCCATGGAGAGATCCCTAACCACAGAAATACAAAGGGAACCTCCTCTCCATGCAGTCTCAAATAATTCTCCTTTAAACTCCTCTTTTGTAGGACAGAGTGTACATATCTATATGAGTGAGGATGAGAGAATAATTAGTGAGAGTCAAGCTCCTGACCTGGAAAAAAGAGAGGATATACACACAAATGAGAGTCAAGCTTTAGAAAGCTTGGTAAAAGGAGAGATAGAGCAGGTAGATGTCCAACTCCAGGAAAAAGGTGAGGGAGTGAGCAAGGATGAGATCTTTGAAGAAAATAAACGAGAGAAAAATAAATTCTCAGCAGGTGATTTTTTCAAACCTGTTGAGACCTCCACCACCATTAAAACCCAACTTTCCTCTGCTCCAACATCATCTACTCCAACAGAGGAAATTGGGAGAAGCTCACAGCCAGGGGATGCATTACAAAATTGGCAGACATGTCAAATGCTGATTTTGAACTGCTATATGGTCTACAACAAAATCAAGATCACATTTCAACATTAAAGACAAGACTTGGAGATGAACCTGCGCTTGTTGAGATTGAAGATGAGAATGTGGATGCTTGGCTGGATGCAAGTTACACAAATTCTCTAGATGATGCAACTGCCTAACTAAGGCAGGATTATTTGACCAATTTGGGGTCTGGTGCAGTCTCTGAGGACGTGATCAAGATAGACAAGAAACATACGAAGTTCCAGCACTTCATGATAACGAGTCTCAAGGCTGCATTACCACATATTGAAGAGAAAATGGAGCTGGAAACAGACAAGATCAGACGATACTATGAAGGACACCTACCCTATAGGATGCTGAATTCAATTGATTCCCGATTAAAAGATCAGTTATCCATCGAAAGTTGCCTTCAGCATTGGAAGCTAATGTCCAATCCATTATCCAGAAACAAGATAAATTTGATCAAACTCTTTAACATTTCACCACACTACTGGAAAAGGCAATTCCAACACTGGCTACTACTTCCTCCAAACCCTTAGATTCTGATGTCAAAAAGGGGGAGAGTAGTCAGTCACAACAATCAAAAGAAGCAGTGCAATCAAAAACAGCAGTGGCTGAGAGGCCAAGTTATGCTACCTTGATGGCTGAATTCCAACGAATTCAAGGTGCCTAGAAAAATCTGGATTTAGCCATCAAGTCAAGCATAGCTACTACTGTGGAGCCCCCAAAAATCCCCCGAGCCGGGTCTCGGGCACTGTCAACAATTTGGGAGACAGTCCTCGAGATCCCCAGGCTGGAACCCCGGGCTACACCAGAAAACTACAACACAACATCACAAAACAGAAAACAAACAACACAGCCAAGCATTTACAACACTCATGCAAGAAATATATTCTTTAAAACATCATTATAAATTCTTACGGTCCACATCATGTTACAAAACCTCAAAGCTTGAAATAAACAAGCTGCAGCGGAAACAAAACTTTAGATGGCCCATCTGGCCTTATAATCTAAACATTTCTATGATGGCCTTACGTTCCATTCTCCCTCTAAAGGCCATCCAAAGGAGAGATATCAGGAAGCTCTCACTATGCCATTTTCTCCTTTCCTTTACTAGGCGACTCGGCCTTCTTGACATAACCTGTAAAACATTTCATAACATTCTACATGAGCGTTTACGCTCAGCAAGTATATATTCATAAGTAAGAAGAACAGATAATTCAAAAGCTTTAATATTCTTCGAGGTTGGGCGAATCAATGCCAACACCTCGTGATAATCAATAAACATAACCCTCTTCCAATAAATCATGATTCGCCATCTCTTTATCAGATAATGCATCACCTGACCAGACTGATCATTATCTGACTTCCTTTAACTATCAAATTTCATCCCAGCTGGTTAGCTTGGTTGTTTGATCCATCATTTGACATACATAGTCACTTACAGAAAGCATTTGGTCTGCGAAAGGTTTGATTACCGACGCCTTGCCTCAGTCTATCATTCCCTATCATCATTGGCCAGAATACCAGGCGAAAGCATTCAACAGCCCTTTAACTTCCCATATGGAATATATCTTCTTGAAAAAATTTTCTCATTTTAAATTGGTACGATCAACAATTAAAAGCAGCGACTGCCAAACACATTGGCTTGCTCAACAGATAAAAATCGACTACCAATGATTTTTCTATATACCCATATGGAAGTTGCTCAGGTGTGTATACAAGTTCACGACTGCAACACCCTTGCCTCATCATCATCATCTTTTGGTGTGCTAGCGACTTTAAATAGCTAGCAATCACCCAAAAACATATAGCTCAATCATTAACATCTTTTCACGTACATCGGATCAATGATCGTACGTTGCTTAATAATAAAAGAGATCATCATCATGCATAAGCTATAACATCATTCATTTACGTAAATCGAAATAATGATTCTACGTAATCAGTAAGGAAGAAAATGGAATGAGTATATACTTGCCTTGGTCCTTAGCTAAAATCACTATACTGGTTGTAAAAGGATTCTGTAAAACATCATTGTTGGTATAACATGAGAATTTTATACTTAAAAGATGATCGTAATGGTTATCAAGGCATATTTTACTCATCAGGGAAAACATTACCCATCAGAGACTATGGATGATGTCATCGGGGATTAGACTTAGCCTGTCGGAGACTAAGGCTGACGTCATCATCAGAGATTAATTGACTCATAAGAGACTGATGACGTCATCTTAACCCATCAGAGACTAAGGCTAACGTCATCATTAGAGACTAATATTTGCTCATCGGAGACTAACATTAACTCATCAGAGACTTATGTTATCTCGTCAGAGACTAACATTAACTCATCAAAGACTAATGTTATCTCGTCAGAGACTAACATTTTCTCATCGGAGACTAACACTAACTCATTAGAGACTAGTGTTATCTCGTCAGAGACTAACATTAGAGCTTGTCTCCGCTTCAATGGAAGGCCTTACAATAACAAACTCAACCTAGGATACCTCATGAACATGAATATGTAAAAGAACGCAACTTTTCTTTCAAAGCTTTATTCTTCCTTGAAAACCTAGTATGCACGGCTAATACTCTCGGATGACATGAAAAAAGAAACAACCAGAGGAGAACATAGGATTCTTACCTCTAGGTTTGTCGAAAGAAATCAAAGCCTGTTTGAAAGTAATCGTCCCGAAGAGAGAACTTGAAATTATGTGGAGATGGTAGGTCTAAAGAAGAACTTTGGAAGAGAAAATCTTTAGAAAAGAGACTGAAATGTTCCTTCGAATGAGGTATTTATAGTAGGCTAAAATTAACCCTTGGGATAGAGTTATTGGTTAATAAAACGGCTACTCATCATGATTCTTAGCAGCAAAGCTTGTGTAATAAGCCTGTTGTCCTTCATGCAAATAAGCCAGCTACAAAGCAGCTTACTAATCTAATTACTATACGTAGGCAATGATGTCATCATACTTAAACTCTTAAGTCCTTCAGGGGACTTAACCACTAAGCACAAAGCTTCTTCAAGTACTTACGAACGGTACCACACATATAAACACATCCAAACAAATATAACCCCTTTAATGGGTCCAAAAATATTCAAAAACATCATATATTAGCTATACATATTAATAAGAAAAAAAACATGAGTAAATAAATTATTTATAGTTAAACAAATTTTCTGGGTCGTTACAACTACAACAACAACAACAATAATTTATGCACCACCACCAACAACAATAGCAACAGTAGTTCCTCCTTCTACTGCAATAATCCCAAGCACCAGAAAAGACAAAGGCAAAGGTGTTCTGGTTGAGGAAACAAAGAAAACAAAATCTGCTCAACCAGGACAACCTAACCTATTAGGTGATGCCATGAAAACTGCTCACTTTCCCACTCCAGTTGAATTAATAGTGGATGAGAAAGTATAGTTAGTTTATCCTCAAGAGCAAAAACTGATTGAAGCTGATGCATTACTTGCTCAGAAGTTACAAGAGAAAGAGGATATGGTTGCAACAAGGGAGGAGGAGGAAGCTAAGAAAAAGAAAGCCATGACAGTAAAGAAAACAAAAGCTCAAAAGTCTGCAAAGACTAGAAGAAGAAATAAGGAGATTGAGCAGGCTGAACAAAGGGCCAGAAGGAAGTCATTGATGAATGAATATCAAAAGAAGTCTGAAACTACTTTGGTAACATTGTTTAAACCTCGACAATCTACATCAATGCCAAGCAGTAAAATCGCCAGGATTGGAATCGCTAACACTTCTGAATTAAATGAGGCATTTAAGAAGAATGTTGAGTCCATTAATCTAGAAAAAGGATGAAAATAACAAGGAGTATCTCAAAGTCATACAAAAGGATGGAGAGACTCTGCGTTTATAAAAGCCAAGTCTGGAGATGAGGTCATTCAAAGATATGGAGTGGCTGCTATCTGTTATCCCTGAAGATTCTATTCTTAATTTGAAGTTTAGAAGCCAGATCCAGAAGGAACTTGAAGAAATGAGAAGGTTGACTACTTTACCTCGACTGGATCTTCCTCTAAGAGCTTATGGATTATGGTATGAAAATTTCCATGGAGATATAATTTTCTTTGATTATGAGAAGCAGATCAGCACATTTAGTCAGGGGGAACTTGAAGGATTCATTGCTCTACTCAAAGAGTCGACTGATGAAAATGAGATCAAGTTTAGAAAATTGTTGCAAGATAAAGTTGCTGAGATCAAAAAGAAAGGTTGAAGTTGTTTGTTGATTGTTTATTTTTGAAGCCAGACTTTTAGGATTTAAATTTGAGTCTTGGTGAAGCTGAGTTTAATATCAAAGATCTTAATTCAGGTACATTTGTAGTTAGCCAATTCTTTAAATTTTTGATTCTAAGTTATTCTTGTAATTTTTGAGTTTTGACATCATCATCAACCTTGATTTATGTTTATCGCTTTGATAATCATAAATAGGGAGATTGTTAGGTTTTATAACATTTGATGATGATTTTAATTAGAATACTTAGACATACAAATGTACAGAAAGTGCTAGTTTATAACATTAGAGTTTTGTAGCTGATAGTTTACTCTCTGATTCATGTAATTTATTTTTATGAAAAAGTAAGTTAAACTTTGTATTATAAGATACTATCATAATTGTATCAGAGATTTCAACAAGTCAGAAACTATGTTTAATCTATTAGAGACTAAAGAAATTGTTCATCAGAGACTACAGCTTAAAGCATCGGAGACTAATCTTGAGTCATCAAAGACTAAGCGTAAGGCATTGGAGACTAAGATTAAGTCATCGAAGACTAAAGCTTAAGCTGTCAGAGACTAAACATTTGATCAAAGACTAAAGTTGAAGTCGTCAAAGACTAAATTAAAATTACTCTTTGATACAAGACAAACTTCTAATTGGATTAGAAGTCATCTTTGATATGGAGATTTGAAGAGTTATTAAAGTCGAAGCTGGTTAGGAAACAAGAAGAACGTGAATATCCTGAAAAATAACCTTTTCCTTTTGTACATAAAAAATATACATTTAATAGGATTAGAAGCTGAATTACGATTCAGATTTAGAAGTTGTAATTAAATTTACGGGATTATATTAGAAGATGTATGTTTGTAAAGATTTATAAATAGTGTACAGGATTTTGAAGCTGACAATCAGATTGTGATTGTTAGAATTTGTAATCAATTGTTCATCAATAAAAACAATTGTTTATAAATTTATTCTTTAATTTCTGCAAGTAAATATACTTTGAAGAATAGAAATTCGAAAAGATTTCAAAAACTTGTATTCAACCCCCCCCCCCCCCCCCAACAAGTTCTAGGCTATTTCACTGGGACAATACGTAGTTAATGCAAAATTCTTTCATCTACGAGGGGTTGGTTACCCATGCCTCGGTTTTCATTCCCTATAAAATCCTAGGCCAGGGGTGCCAGACAAATGCCCCACTATCCTTTAGTTACCCACACAAACATACTTTACAAGTATGAGGTGAGAAAATAAATTTCTAGATCCGTATAAGATTTATTGTGGCACGTTAGCGAATTTGAATAGCTAACAGCCGCCCTAAGAATACTTGATTCTAGTACAACATTTTTCACATACATTGAATCAATGGATTGTACGTTACTTAATTTTGAAGAAATGGAAGCATGATATTGTCATAATAAATTCTTGGATAAACTACATATATCGAAATAATAATAATACATATTAATTGAAAAAACATAGGGTATATACTTGCAATAAATATCATGATGGATATGTACTTGCATATCATATTATATCATTACGCATATTGAAACAACTGATCATGCGTTTAATTGAAATAAGCATCATATTGAATATTTACTTACCTTTGTCCTTAGCTTTCACTTGTGGGGTGAAAGAACTCTGTAAAACATGTACATTGACATAACACGAGGAAATATGCCTTAAATACAAATACGAGAATACACATATGCGATGTCCATATATTTCTAATATCTTTGATGTTCCAATTTAGTCGTCATTCATTATATTGAGATTGCATTTGTAACCCCAATAAAGTCCAAGAGATTTTTCGGACTGTTATTAAGTCATTTGTAGGCTCCACATAATTCATTTGAGTTATTGGAGGCCGTAGATTAATTATTCATTAATTAATCTTAACTTAAATGATTTGTAAATTATTTACTATTAATTGAGAATTATCAATTAATTATTTTTATCTTAAATGATTCTTTAATCATTTATGAATATTTTGGATTTGTTCTTTAAATATTGTTTCATTTCCTTAAATAATATGAATAATTATAATTCATTTTTAGCATACTAATTAGTTCTTATTAACACAACTTGCATATATTGGGAAGATAACATAAGAGTAGGTAAGGTAAAACAATTATGTTTTGATGGTACTAGCATTGGAGGATAAGATTGCACATCAAAGGATAGACTATGCATCAGTAGGTACTGAGCGTCAGTAGATAATTTGTGCATCAATAGTTATTCTATGTAGCAGCAGGTATTGTGCATCAACAGATATACTGCATCGAAGGCTAAAATTTGGCCATCAGTAGATATACTTTATTGGAGGATAAAATTGGTCATCAGTGGATATGGTCATCGGTGTAAAGCCCTAGACCTTTGTAAATATTATTATAATATTGACAGAACTAATTAAATAAATTTTATTTAAGATTATGTATTTGTAATTACGTTCAAAGATTCTCTTATGAATGTTGGAGGGGACTAAGTTTCAGTCTAAGATTATTTTTACCAAAAATAGTAATATTAATTGAATTTATGAGATTTGATGTGACACTGTTACAAAATAAAGGGGATTAATAAGAAATTTGCCAGTTTGACTCTCACTGATGAGTAAGCAAGTAATCTGCTGAGTTACTAGTACTACAAATTACTACTATACAACACCTGTGAGAAGTACACACATACGTGTAAGCAGAGCGATCAAGTAATTGTTTATTATATTTAATGACTTAGTGGTTTAGTTAATTCCACATCTTACGCTAAATTGAGGTGTGAAACACCCTACTCCAGACATACTTGTTCTCAGGCTCACCTATATAAAGAAGGCCTTTGTCTTACTACTCTTCATTTCTAAACACTCTCAAAACTCAAAACTAATATTCATACAGTGTGTGTTGCAGATTGAAAGCTTTGTAAGGTAATTTTCTGTTTAGAGCCTTAACTAGTTATTTAATTTGATTGAGAAACATGAGAGATAAAGTCTATGTTTTACCTAATCATTTAGTAAGAGTAAAAAATATGTTAAATACTTTGGTTAATTCAAAACGTTTTCCCTTCGCTATAATTTTCCCCATGATGATAAACTACATAGACAGCCTCTGTTGTTTCAAAATACTCAAAGAGCTTTTCTATATATTCAACATGGATATATTGTACTCTGTTAATCCTTATTCTTTATAGCCTTTATCAATTAAAATGATGAATATTCAACTATACAATTGAGAAAGGAATTCAACTTCTAACCAATTTTAACCACTACTGTAAACTGATTCTTTTTCCTTCTTTCTGAAAACTCTATTACGTTGAAAAGATTCTACTTACTTTTGAATCAGGACTCTTCACTGTGTTAGAGAATAGCAAAATGTTAGTCTCCGACAGTTCAAAATGTTAGACTTTAACAAGTTAAAACGTTTAGCCTATGAAAGGCTTAACAAAAATATTATCCACTGATAGCGACAACTTTGGCGATGACTTTGGTATTAGTCAAGTGACTTTGGCGATAGTCAAGTGGCTTAATGACAACTTTGGCAATGACTTTGGACCTATTGTACAGAGTTAAGGTTTGAAACACTTAGCGACAACTTTGGCGTTATTTTTTAGAGTTTGGCGATGAAGAAATTATCCACTAACGACCAATTTATCCTTTGATAACATTATCCACTGATGGCCAATTTATCCCTGATACATATTTTATCCCTTGATGGCTAATTTATCCATTGACGGCTAATTTATTCCCCAATGGCCAATTTATTCCCTAATAAATATTTTATCCCCGGATGCCAAGTAACCACTAGTGCATAATTATCCTTTGATATGTGATTTATCCCCTAAAACACAATATCCACAAAACCTAACTATTATCCACTGATGTACAAATAACTCATCAGATGATAATAGTATTTGAAGAAAATTTACCCTTTTTAACAATTATTCTACTGATGTTATAAAACACACCAGTAGCTATTGTACAATAACAAATCTAACAATTTCATGTATATGCATCACCATCAAATGCATTCAAGAGTGATAGTTATGAACTAAAAGTTTCATGTAACTTAAATGAGTAATTCTGCAGTAATTGTTAGCATTTACAACTACTGCACACCAGTTGATAAACAGTGAACATCTTGTTATCCTAATTTGAACAACCTAAGTTCATACATTCCCCAATACAGAAATGCATAACAACTGAAATGAGACACTCTTAATAAATTATATGATACACAATCTAATAGGCATTACATAAAGGGTCATATTGCTTTAGAGATAGCTATAATTCTAACTTTTGATCATTTATGGATCAAAAACAGATCTCGCAGGAACACTTAAACCAAATATAAGTTATCACTCTGATCAAGGCAAGTAATGTATTTGGTATTCTTTCAACGTATAACTTAGTTATTTTGTTAAACGTGATTTTGCAAGTAATTGGTTACTTCAACCATTAGAAATTCCCGAGTGGAAGTGGGAATTGGTTACAATAGACTTTGTAGTAGGATTGCCCAACACCTTGCGAGGATTGAATGTCATAAGGGTTGTAATTGATCGACTCACCAAATCGGCACGTTTTCTAGCAATCAAGGATACATACAAGATGGAGCAAGTGGTAAAACTTTATGTTAAAGAGATTGTTAGTTGGCATGGAGTACCTGTCTCCATTGTTTTTGACTGTGACCCAAGTTTTACATCTAGATTTTGGAAGAGCTTCCAAGACTACTTGGGGACAAGATTAGATATGAGCACAACTTATCACCCTCAGACAGATGGCCAATCAGAACGCACAATCCAAACACTAGAAGACATGATACAAGCTTGTGTGCTTGACTTCAAAGGGCATTGGGACAACCATTTACCTTTGATAGAATTTTCCTACAATAACAGTTGGCATACTAGTATTGGTATGACACCATTCAAAGCACTATACGGTACGAAGTGTCGCACTCCACTTTACTGGAATGAAGTTGGAGAGGGGAAACTCGAAGGACCCGAACTGATTCAACAAATGGAGAATGCGATCACCATAATCAGAAAGAGAATGAAATCCGCGTAAGAGAGACAAAAGCAATATGCTAACCAACATAGGAAGGACTAGACTTTTGAGGAGGAAGGTTATGCATTGCTAAAGGTTTCACCGGCAAGAAAGGAAAGTTGAGCCCCCGATATGTGGGACCATTCGAAGTCTTGAGGAAAATAGGCGAAAAAGCATATCAGCTGGCACTACCACCAGCCTTAGGACACATTCACGATTTATTCCACATTCTGTTTTACGTCCATACAAAGCTGATCATAAAGGGATTATAGACTATCAACCAATAGAGTTACAACTTGACTTAAATTATGAGGAGCTCCCTATTCAGATTTTAGATCGACAAGTTAAGATTCTTAAGAACAAAGAGATCCCTTCTGTTAAACTGCTATGGAGAAATCACAATGTAGAGGAAGCAACATGGGAACTGGAAGAGATGATGATGCAAAAGTACCCTCATCTTTTTCAATAGTTAAGTTTCGAGGACGAAACTTATTATGAGGGGAAGGATGTGAGGACCCAGAATTTTAAATAGAATAAAATGTAAATATGTTTAATTCCTATGATATATGAATATTAATGCATGAGTTTTTACGTCAATGGGATGTCCAAAATCGATTATTATAAGTTGGTGTATAAGTAATCCACCAAAAGTGATGTGAAAACACTAAACCCAATTTTTAAATGATTATTTTAATCAAGTGAGAATAAAAAGCGAGGAATGACCTTGGGAAACACACTGTAGAAGAAAACAGTAGTGTGAATTACTGACCAAGGACTACTGTGTGCTAATAATGTAACCATGATATATCAGGAAGTTGGCTACATACAATGTATCCACAAATGAACCAACTTAACTGTACAATCTAACCATGGTTACTAACCTGGTTATGCATGTACATATTGTTGTTGCACCCCTGCTTATATTATCTTTGCTTAAACTTTCATTATGTGTTTAATATACAAAGAAATGATGATGTAATATAGTCCTTGCTTAGACAATGTAAAAGGACTTAGAAAAATATCCAACATGTTAGGTGGATATAATTTGTAACTAAGCAAGGACCTTTGATCACCATTGAAGTCTACTGATAAGCCTGCTATGAAGGATTCTGAAGACGAAGAATTTTCCAAGTATAGTCCTGCTTAAAATGGAAATAAGCAAGGACTTTAATAAGCAAGATCCTTTGCTTTTCAAAGTGAAGATTGTCAGAAAAGTTATCTTATTCTTTGCTTAGTCAACTTCTAGGAATCTCTACTGAAGGGCACTAGAAGACAGAAAAACGGCTAACTTTTTGAACTAAGCAAGGACTGCTGAAAAGGTACAAGTCACATCAAGGACAGTACACTCCAACGGATCTATTTCAAATTTCCAACGGATAGATTCTTTGGAGGAATATAAATAGAAGTCATAAATTTCATTTATGACTAATAAATGAACCAACTACCTCCTGAACAAAACTCTCTGACATCTTAAAGACTACAGCAAGACATCATAAACCTTGAACAAGTGCTATCTATCTGCTCAACCAAGGAGCCTTCTACTTGAAGATAGCAAGCAAGATTTTCTGAAATCTTCTTAGTGTCTGTGTGACAATTGGACTAAGTGTCCTGCTAAAGTGGTCTAAGTGACCCATTGTAAATTGGACTAAGTGTCCTCTTGCTAATTGTTCTGTGTGAACAAATTATAGTGATAGCCTTCTCAAGTAAAAGAGAAGAATAGTGGAGTAGGATTATTCCGAACCACTATAAAAATTCTATCTCTTCTCCTGCTTATCTTTTATATTGCTTCCTTGCTTTGTTGTGCTTTGCTTTAGTCCTGCTGAACTTGTTCAGCAAAGACTTACTATCTTTGCTACTTCAAGCCATTAACTTTTGATACAAAATCTAAGGGGTTCCTTGCTTAAAACAATTCCGCTGCTAAATTCTTTGAAAATCATAAGAAACCTTTTTATAAACAAGAAGATTTTTAATTCAGTAAAGTTTTCTAAGTAAGACTTAATTTTTGAAAAACACTATTCAACCCCCCTTCTAGTATTTTTACCCTTTGGGACCTAACACATATATTTTAAAAAAGGATACTTGCTGTGCAAGGATACCAACAAGAGAAATTTTTCTGTCTAACTGAATGTTAGCTATTATAAGTGATTGACTGATATTTTGGCAGCAGCTACACCGACCAAGCTAGCCAATCACATCACTCCAAAAACATATTTCTGGCCAATCCAGCCAGACTGAGAATTTTTCATCAAAATGATCCAACTGCTCTAATTGATTTGCAAGAACTATAAATACATCACCTGAGGTATAATCCTAGCCTCACTTCCAAAAATTCTCTCTACCCGACACTCACATAAATTTCATTCTTCCTTTTCAATATACCAATCGTATGCTCTGTTCCATTTTGATTTTTGTCCTTATTCATTCATATCATACTATAAAACACTTTGTTCAAAAAGCATGTTTTAAAAACATACCTGTAACATCAGAAGTTATTAGTTTTGCATGCTAAAAGAAAAGAATAAGAAATATTAAAATATACCAACTATATTAACTTCCAATCAGTTTTTATATCAGTAGTTAAAACACCATGCTTGTGTCTTAGACAACCAGAGTTCTTGAGGTTTAATAGTGTCCATAAGAATAAGAAAACAATAAGGAATACTCATGTTTTCTCTCTTAACCTCTCTAAAGATAGAATAAGGCTTTAAGAACTGCTTGACTCTGCAACTATAAAAGCTGCAATAGACTACAATAATACTTGTTTGCAACTCTGTGTGTGTGTGTGTTGTGAGAAGAAAGGATACACACTGTAGAAAAGATGATGAGGAAATGCCCTAAGTAAGATTATCTATTGACGACACCATCCATTAAAGATTGAAAAAGTCACCCACTATAACTAAGAAAAGTTTTAACTTAGTCTCTTATAGTTCAGAGTTAGTCTCTGTTAGGCTAAAAATGTTAGTCTCCGACAGTTCAAGCTTAGTCCTGGAGAGAGGTAAAAGTTAGTCTCTGATAGGCTTGAATAAAGGTATAGCCGATAATAAACATGTTATTCCCTGATGAACACATTATTCCCTGATGGATGTGTTAGCCACTGATGAAAATCTATCCGCTGACAGACTAAGAAATCATCCCCTGACAGGCTAAAAGTTATTCCTTAACGGGCTGAGAATATCCCTTGACAGGACAAATATGTTTCCTGACAAGCAAAACTATACTTTGATAAGTTAAAAATCATTCTCTGATGGATTAAAGTTGTCCTTCGATGGGTTAAAATTATCCTCTGATGGATTAAATTTATTTCCTAACGGGCAAGGATCTCCTTGATGCCTAGGATGTTATTCGTTGATAATATTATCCACTAAGTAAATATGGTAATTTCATCCAAACCATTAATACTCCGCTCAACTCCGACCCTAATAGGACCCGATTATTTGAACCATGTAAGGTTAGGGTAAGGTATGGAGTTTATCATCTCACCCCATTTAACTCCAACTCCGACCCGTTTATATATGAAACATATTTTATAATGATTTTAGAAGATTTTGTAAGAGAATAATATAAAAAAAAACAAAGAGAAAAAAATAAATAAATTAAATAAAAATAATAATTTTAGGTGACAGGGCGGGGGCAGGGCGGGGCAGATTTGGGAGACTATGTAATTTTAACAGGTAGGGTTTGGGAACGGATCCCCAGTCTCGTTAACATGTCTACCACTAAGGTATACGTTGGCGCTAGTCAAATGACTTTGGCAGTAGTCAAATAGATTACCGATGAGTTTGGCGCTAGTCAAGTGACTTTGGTGGTAGTTAAATAGATTACCGACGAGTTTGGCGCTTTGTAAAAATTAGAGTTTGGCACCTTATGTAGAGTTTGTGCTAGATTATTGAGTTAGGCGATGAACAAATTTTATCCCCTGATGGCTGAGAGTTATCCCCTGATGACCGAGAGCTATCCCTTGATGACGGAGAGCTATCCCCTGATGGCCGAGAAATTATCTCCTGACGAAAAAATGCATCCCCTAATGGCTATTCCTTGACGGCTATGTCACATCCCATGATAGTCACTTTATCCCTTGATGACCACTTATATGCCTTAATGGCTATCAACTGATACACAGTTTAACCTTAAAATATAAAATTTGATTTTTAATAATTAAGGAATTATTTAAAATAATTAATTAATAATTCCCAATTAATTTATAAATTCACTTCAACTAAGTTTTATTTAATAGATAATTGACATACAGATTCCAATAACTCGAATGAATTATATGGAAGTTTGCAAGTGACTAAATAACAATCTGAAAAATCTCTCAGACGTGTTTAATTTTCCAATCCCAACATAACAAATGATTAACAGAAACATTAAAGATGTACGAAATGCATGGACATCATATCTGTACATGCTCACATTTATATTCCAAGCATAGATTCTCATGCTATGTCAACATACATGTTTTACAAAGGTATTTCACCAAGCAAGTGAATTAGATTAACTCAGCTAAGGACAAAGGCAAGTATATACTCACTTTTATGCTTATTTTAGTTAAACGCATGATTAATCGATTCGACATGCATATAAGGTTACGACTTTTATGTTTAAATTTTCTTGTGAATCAGAATGCTATGCTTTAATTTCCACTTGCATGATATGAATGAAAGTGCATGGATATAACTGAGCTTTGATTTATCAGTTATTTTTTAATATTATATCTGTGCAAATGAGTGAGAATGTTATGTCCCTTAAATGGGTCATGAGACTATGAGACTGTTATGTTCCTTAAAATGTGGAACATGCCATGTGGTAGGCAAGAGGAAAGGGAAGGTGTTAATGTATTCTGTCACCTGACCTAGATGATTTATTGTGACTACGTAGTTCACCAAGAGACCATGTTATGCAATCTGGCCCACTGTTCTGGTATGGTTAGCAGATCCAACGGGTTTAGCCCCCGATGGATAAGAGGTCATTTTATTCAAAAAGGACCACACAATTGTGTTATCATCAGTGATCTTTAAAAAAAAAATAATTATAAGAACTCTGAGGTAACGGTGTTGTTTCACCCAAACCTCACCCAAACAGAATTGTATCACTTTTACACACTTCAGAAACTTTATTTTTGTTTTCTCTGTGATTATATACTTGCTAAGCATAAATCTCTCTTTCTTGCTTAGTTCATGATTTTCAGGACATGAGTTAGAGGTTGTACCACTCTAGCACAGAAGAGGAATAAGTTGATTTGCTTGTAAGGAGCACCTAAGGAAGACAGTTAAAGCTATTTTAATAGATTAGTTTACGCTAAAAGATTTATACTCTGAATTTTGTAAGGATGTACTATTAAAATCCTTTTAGTTAAATGTTGTATGAATGTGATGTTGTCTGTTTTTCCTCTATTGATGGTGCCCGAGTTCTTTGTGGGATTTTGGGTTGTCACACTTGCTTAGCTTATATCGCTCATACTTTCTTTGATTCTCTTTCAGTTAAATGCGAAAAAGGTGAAAGTTCAAAGGGTAAAGAAAGGATGTACCAGTAGGACTGGATATCAAGGGCTCTTAAGTACAAACCCAGTTTTGTTGTTGTAATAGAGAACCTATTATGTTATTTGCTGTTAGAACCTTTTGACACAATGATTGTAATAATTGTTGGTTATACTCGGTTCTAGCTCATGCTATGAATATAAATTTGTTTATTTCTATCCCATTGATGGCTCGATTTTCCACTAAAAGTCGGAGTCACCTCAGTTAGTAATAAATTGATAACTCCATCTACAGTTTGAAATCTGGGTCGTCACAATCGAAGGATAAATTTTGGTCATCAGTGGATTTGGTTATTGGAGGATAAATTTTGGTCATCAGTGGATATGGTGATCAGAGGATAAATTTGGTCATCAACAGATAATTTTGTTCGTCAACAAAAAATTTTGTTCATCAACGGATAATCTTACTAAGAACCATCAACAAATAACTTGTTCATAAGAGGATAATCCTACTCAGAACCATCAGTAGATAACTTGTTCATCATAGGATAATCCTACTGAGAACCATCAGAGGATAAAATGTTCCTCAGTAGCTTCATCAATAGATATTGTTCTTCAAAGGATAATAGACGGTATAAGCCTTCAGTGGTTATTTTCTTACCTAAGGGTAATTCTTTTCTACAAAGAGTAAGTCATCATCAAATAACTTCATTATGGGGACACGTCCTCATCATCTTTTCTATAAAGGTTGATGTTGTTTTGCTATACACACACACACACATAGGTGGAGATACTGTTGCAGTCTTACTGCAGTCTCACTATCATGTTCTAAACTAAGAGGGCCGAGGATAGAAACTCGAGTCCTCTTTCTTACTTTCTTATCTTTACAAATGACTACTATAACTCAAAGAAACTCTGCTTGTTTAGGACACAAACATGATATCTTCATCCAGTTTTAACAACTAATATATATAACAATAGTTGAAAGTTAACAGTTTCAGTTTATATTTTAGGTGTTCTTCAATATTTCTCATTCTCTTTTTGGATAAGTTTTTAGGATATATAACTAAAAACTCCTAATTTTATATGCATGTTTTAATCATACATCTAAAAGTGAATAAACAAAGTATTTTACAACATGGCATGAATGAAAAGGAAAAAACAGAGCAGGACTTTAATATAGTGCTCTTACCTCTTTGAGCTTTAATACTTGATCTTCCGACAGTTGTTGCTCTTGAAAAGGAAGTCTGAAATTTAGGTAGTTGGGTTGGCTGAAGAGAAAATCTGGGAGTGGGGCTAGGGTTGTACCTCAAATGATAAATTTATATCACTTGCAAATCATTTATAGTTGTTAGATTATTTTAGTTTGAAGTTATTAGTCGTTGGTTGTGTTAGCCAGTAATATGCCTTAGTGTGAAGTGATTGTGTGAAGACCCGGATTTGTAAATAAATTTCGTTATGAAATTTAATTATTTTAGCTTATTTTCTTCATGAAAATTATTTTCTTATAAGTTGTGAATATCGAAATTATATATTTCTTTTTATGAAAAAAAATTTATCTGCAATGTGATGTCCAAAAGATTTTTTTTTATTATTTTGTAAAGCTCATGAGGTTATGAGTTGTTCTACCCTTAAAAGAGTGTTTCGCGGGTAGCTACAGTACCCATCTTCTTTTTAAAATACTTCACTGCTGGGGGGGGACAGCAGCATTAAATGCTCATCATCCCTATCATTACCCTAGAGTCAGCTATGAAAGATGACCGAAGGACACAGCAGCCATTTCAATCACTCTCTCCTTCTTCAGTCATTTCCTTTCTTTTCATAACCAACAGCTGAGATCAAGTTGATCCTACGGTTCTTGTTGTTCAACCAAGTGATATATATACACATCACGCTGTTGTAACCTTGATTCTACCTTTCTAAACTTCCATCAAACTTAAATTTAATTTTCGAGACAGCAGTTCTTCTTGAAGGATAAACCGGAGCATTTATTTTCTTCCTACAGTAAGGAGGTAAGAGCATCTTATTTAAGTCTTGCTAAATTTCTTGCGTCTCTGCTCTACCTACCACCTTTAATACCATGTTCATTTATTTTCAAAAGTATGACTTAATGCATATTCTAACGATTGGAGTAAATGTCATTTATTTCAAGTTGTCTAGTTGGGTGTAGTGTTGTTGACAACCACCTGATGGACAAACCTTTAACTACCAAACATTCTGTTGACAGTAGTCGCAACCCCATGCTTGAGTATTCCTTAACCTGATTTTCTTTACCCTAAACCGTGTTTAGGATGGCATGCAGACCAAAAGAAATGTTATGTATCACTGAGAGAATGATGAGTTTTGACCTAAGTGTGGATATGGTTGAGGGCACCACACGTGGAGGAGTGAGGAAGACGACCCTGTATCTGAGACAGACTTTAACTTAGTCTCTGAGGGGTTTGAGTTAATCCCCGACGGGTTGATAATCCCCGATGAGTTAATCCCCGATGGGTTGATAATCCC